>SJYW01029890.1:0-20067 GCA_006410735.1 Raphicerus campestris | reverse complement strand
GGGCTGCTTGCTATAGATCAGGAGGGGCCCTGGGCTGTGTTTACTTCCCTCGGTTCCAGAGGCAGGAAGACCAAGGTCAAGGCCCCAGCAGCTTTCGTGCCTGACGAGGCTCTCTTCCTGGTTTGCAGACGGCTGCCTTCTCACATGTCCTCAGCTGCCAAAGACAGAGCCTCTCCCTGCCCCTTCTTAGAAAGGCCCAGATCCCATGTCTGGGGCTGCACCTGCACAAACTCTTCCCCTCCCGCAAGCCCGCCCCAACACCGTCAGGTCGGGGATGAGGCTGCAACGTGTGAGCGTCCGAGGTGATGGGCACCGCTCCCCCTGTGACTTCCTGGCCCCTCTCCTTCCTGTCTTGGTTCTTCACGGCGCTCCGTCCTCACACACAGGCCTGTGGCCTGACGTCCAGGAAGCCCCCACACCTCTCTTCCTCTGGCCCTTGTTTCCTACTTCAATCAGAAGCACACCTTGGGGTCACCAAGTGTCCACTGCCTTGGTTTTGCATGATCAGCCACATCCAAAGCTGTGGGGGAGAAAGAACCATCACTCCACTCCTGGCCCCACCTAGACACGTGGCCGAGGCCCTAGCAAACAGGCCCTGGGCTCGCGGTGGGGTGCGGCAGGTGCAGACTGGCCCCAGCCCCAGGCGCTGGGGAAGCGCCCTCCCTGAGCCCGTCCTCAGCGTCCAGGAGCAGGAGAGAGTGCACACACGCCACTGGCAAGAGCGCCACCCAAAACGCCCGGCTCTGGCACCAGCCGTCGGCCTCCAGGGACACCTGGGTTGTTTCGACAAGTTTCTGGGAGTGAAAGAGAGCAGGCTGAGAAGGGGGAGGAGGAAAGGACTGGTGTTTGTAGGGCGTCCCCCAGGCTCTGTGTGCTTCTCTGGGTGTCCTCCTCTATCCTCGCCACGACTCCCCGAAAGCACAAGAACACCCATTTCACAGGTGCAGAACCCGGGGTTTAGGTTCAGTGGCTGGCGGCAAGGCTGGGGCGGAGCCCGAGTCCTCTGGTTCCCGGGCCAAGGATCTTGGAGGAGCGAGCAGACGTCATCAGGGCTGCTGGGATGGGGACGTCCCGGTGCCAGCCCCCGGCCCTGAAGGCCCCCTTGCAGCTCCCTGCCCGCTGCTGCTGTGTGCCCTGTGTCCACACTTAGGCACCTTCATCCTCCAGCCCCACCAATCAGTGAGGCCGGCGCTGCTCAGATCAGTTTCAGTTCGTGTAAAATTTAGGAAGTCTTAGCGGGGAGCGAGCACTGGCCTTTCAATGTGTGCGAGCGGGGGCACCGACTGAAAATCAGGTCAGCTGTCTCTGGAGCAGGACACTGGTTCCATGGCCAGAGCCCTGGGGCTGAGCCGGCATCCATGCCGCCCAGGGTGGCTCTGCTTCAGGCTGCTTTTCTCTCCCTGTTCTCCTGGGCAATACCGCGGGGTGTGACGGATCCCCTCCCAGAGTCCTTGGCAGCCTGACCTCAGCTTCATTAAGGACCAGTAAGGGCCAGGGCAGGAACATCAGTGGGTGAGGCCGCGGGAGGACCTAGGCTCCTCCAGCCTTGGCTTCAGACGGCAGGCAGAGGTCTAGGCTGGGGCAGAGGGGAAGGGTTCAGGAGCTCTCCAGGCTGAAGCATCTGGGCCTGAGCTGCAGGTGGAGAAATTACCACTCGGCAAATGACTTCTTATTGCCTTTTCAGAAAACAATGCAACTATTGTTCTGGGCCAAGGCTTTGGGTTTTCTTTTTTTTTCAACTTAAGTTTGAAGGAGTAAGAGTTTGATATATATATATTTGTGCTTTTAAAATTTTTTCTCTCAGGATCATAAAGTATTTAAATTCATATTTCAGGAGATAAAAGAAACCTAACATCTTTCATCCACTTTTATGCATTCTTACTAATTTTTTTTTTAACATTTTGTACTGGCATCCTGAAGGGTGCAATTTCATGAGTCAGGAGAATAAATAACAGATAAAAATAAATGTCGTTCTCAGCAAAGGTGTGAGCTTTCCTTAGGGGTGAAAAAATGAATGCATGGAAGAGGCGACAGAACCTCCGGACAGAACCTAGCAGAAGCGGGGTGAGGGGTGTGGACAGTGCCTAGAGTCAGCACCCGCAGGGAGAGCCTGCCCAGGGAACGCCCCCCACCCCCACGCCCGCGCCAGGACACGCTCTGCTTTCCGGAGGAGGCTGGTGGTGTCGANGATAAAAATAAATGTCGTTCTCAGCAAAGGTGTGAGCTTTCCTTAGGGGTGAAAAAATGAATGCATGGAAGAGGCGACAGAGCCTCCGGACAGAACCTAGCAGAAGCAGGGTGAGGGGTGTGGACAGTGCCTGGAGTCAGCACCCGCAGGAGAGCCTGCCCAGGGAACGCCCCCCACCCCCACCCCCGCGCCAAGACACGCTTTGCTTTCCGGAGGAGGCTGGTGGTGTCGAGAACGCCCTCACATTCCACAGCCCGAGTCTTGCTCGGCAGGTTTACTGGACACCCAGAGAGGCAGGGCTGCAGGGGCTGGAGACGATCGGGAGGCTGCTTTTGCTAACGGAGACTTTCCAGAGCTTGCGACGTGCAAGCGGCACGGCAGGCATCTCATGCGCCTTGTCTGGTTCCTGAGATTTAGCCAACGACCACTGAGCGGAAACAAGTATCCTTCCCCATAGCGTCGGGGGATCTAAGTGCACGCATGCGCGGAGCACCCCGCGCGGTGAACGTGGCGCACACGACGGGCCGCCCTGAGGTGTCCCTGCCTCCCAGCTCTGCCCAAAGCCCATCCTCAAGCCCTGAGGTCGGCGGGCCAACTCTGGGGCTCCTTGATTATGAGAGTCGGATCCCCACGTGATGCTGGCACCCCCGGCCCTGCCGGGAAAGACTCCTCAGCCCCCAGAAACTCATCCCTCTTCCGCCTCCACCCCCGACAGCATCCTGCTTCAAAGACCTCACACAGCTTTCCAGACCTTTCCTTAGGGCAGAGCTCTTCCAGACACAGGCGCTGAAAACCAAGGAAGCACCAGCAGTGTCTGGATTCATGAAGCGCAGCTGAACTGGGCGGGTCTGTCCACACTCCTCCCTGCGCCTCTAGGCTGGATCCTCAGTGTTCGCAGCACAATCCTGAAATCACTTTAGGGCTGATGGTTTCAAGGTGAAACCCCACACGTGACTTGTAGGTTCTGAACTAAGGGCTGCCGGCTCTCCCTGGCAATCTCCTGGAAAGTGTCGTCCAGATCGATCTTGAAGCTGGTCCTTTGGGGGTTTCAGAATCAGATCTCTGCCCCCACTGCTTCCTGCTGGTCCAGCCCTGGGGCTCGNGAGAAAGAACCATCACTCCACTCCTGGCCCCACCTAGACACGTGGCCGAGGCCCTAGCAAACAGGCCCTGGGCTCGCGGTGGGGTGCGGCAGGTGCAGACTGGCCCCAGCCCCAGGCGCTGGGGAAGCGCCCTCCCTGAGCCCGTCCTCAGCGTCCAGGAGCAGGAGAGAGTGCACACACGCCACTGGCAAGAGCGCCACCCAAAACGCCCGGCTCTGGCACCAGCCGTCGGCCTCCAGGGACACCTGGGTTGTTTCGACAAGTTTCTGGGAGTGAAAGAGAGCAGGCTGAGAAGGGGGAGGAGGAAAGGACTGGTGTTTGTAGGGCGTCCCCCAGGCTCTGTGTGCTTCTCTGGGTGTCCTCCTCTATCCTCGCCACGACTCCCCGAAAGCACAAGAACACCCATTTCACAGGTGCAGAACCCGGGGTTTAGGTTCAGTGGCTGGCGGCAAGGCTGGGGCGGAGCCCGAGTCCTCTGGTTCCCGGGCCAAGGATCTTGGAGGAGCGAGCAGACGTCATCAGGGCTGCTGGGATGGGGACGTCCCGGTGCCAGCCCCCGGCCCTGAAGGCCCCCTTGCAGCTCCCTGCCCGCTGCTGCTGTGTGCCCTGTGTCCACACTTAGGCACCTTCATCCTCCAGCCCCACCAATCAGTGAGGCCGGCGCTGCTCAGATCAGTTTCAGTTCGTGTAAAATTTAGGAAGTCTTAGCGGGGAGCGAGCACTGGCCTTTCAATGTGTGCGAGCGGGGGCACCGACTGAAAATCAGGTCAGCTGTCTCTGGAGCAGGACACTGGTTCCATGGCCAGAGCCCTGGGGCTGAGCCGGCATCCATGCCGCCCAGGGCGGCTCTGCTTCAGGCTGCTTTTCTCTCCCTGTTCTCCTGGGCAATACCGCGGGGTGTGACGGATCCCCTCCCAGAGTCCTTGGCAGCCTGACCTCACCTTCACTAAGGACCAGTAAGGGCCAGGGCAGGAACATCAGTGGGTGAGGCCGCGGGAGGACCTAGGCTCCTCCAGCCTTGGCTTCAGACGGCAGGCAGAGGTCTAGGCTGGGGCAGAGGGGAAGGGTTCAGGAGCTCGCCAGGCTGAAGCATCTGGGCCTGAGCTGCAGGTGGAGAAATTACCACTCGGCAAATGACTTCTTATTGCCTTTTCAGAAAACAATGCAACTATTGTTCTGGGCCAAGGCTTTGGGTTTTCTTTTTTTTTCAACTTAAGTTTGAAGGAGTAAGAGTTTGATATATATATATTTGTGCTTTTAAAATTTTTTCTCTCAGGATCATAAAGTATTTAAATTCATATTTCAGGAGATAAAAGAAACCTAACATCTTTCATCCACTTTTATGCATTCTTACTAATTTTTTTTTTAACATTTTGTACTGGCATCCTGAAGGGTGCAATTTCATGAGTCAGGAGAATAAATAACAGATAAAAATAAATGTCGTTCTCAGCAAAGGTGTGAGCTTTCCTTAGGGGTGAAAAAATGAATGCATGGAAGAGGCGACAGAACCTCCGGACAGAACCTAGCAGAAGCGGGGTGAGGGGTGTGGACAGTGCCTAGAGTCAGCACCCGCAGGGAGAGCCTGCCCAGGGAACGCCCCCCACCCCCACGCCCGCGCCAGGACACGCTCTGCTTTCCGGAGGAGGCTGGTGGTGTCGAGAACGCCCTCACATTCCACAGCCCGAGTCTTGCTCGGCAGGTTTACTGGACACCCAGAGAGGCAGGGCTGCAGGGGCTGGAGACGATCGGGAGGCTGCTTTTGCTAACGGAGACTTTCCAGAGCTTGCGACGTGCAAGCGGCACGGCAGGCATCTCATGCGCCTTGTCTGGTTCCTGAGATTTAGCCAACGACCACTGAGCGGAAACAAGTATCCTTCCCCATAGCGTCGGGGGATCTAAGTGCACGCATGCGCGGAGCACCCCGCGCGGTGAACGTGGCGCACACGACGGGCCGCCCTGAGGTGTCCCTGCCTCCCAGCTCTGCCCAAAGCCCATCCTCAAGCCCTGAGGTCGGCGGGCCAACTCTGGGGCTCCTTGATTATGAGAGTCGGATCCCCACGTGATGCTGGCACCCCCGGCCCTGCCGGGAAAGACTCCTCAGCCCCCAGAAACTCATCCCTCTTCCGCCTCCACCCCCGACAGCATCCTGCTTCAAAGACCTCACACAGCTTTCCAGACCTTTCCTTAGGGCAGAGCTCTTCCAGACACAGGCGCTGAAAACCAAGGAAGCACCAGCAGTGTCTGGATTCATGAAGCGCAGCTGAACTGGGCGGGTCTGTCCACACTCCTCCCTGCGCCTCTAGGCTGGATCCTCAGTGTTCGCAGCACAATCCTGAAATCACTTTAGGGCTGATGGTTTCAAGGTGAAACCCCACACGTGACTTGTAGGTTCTGAACTAAGGGCTGCCGGCTCTCCCTGGCAATCTCCTGGAAAGTGTCGTCCAGATCGATCTTGAAGCTGGTCCTTTGGGGGTTTCAGAATCAGATCTCTGCCCCCACTGCTTCCTGCTGGTCCAGCCCTGGGGCTCGGACACGCCTGCAGGACGGAGCACCCGCCAGGGTTCTGGGCCGTGAGGTGGCTGGGAGGGGGCAGGCGGGAGGTTGCCTCCAGAGTGATGGGGAGGCTGGTGTGGGCGCCAGGGTTGAGGGCGGCCCTGCGGAGGCTCACGGTCCCCACGGGCTCCCCATCAGGGGCATCCCACGCCTGACAGCTCCACGGTGCCTTCCTGAGTGCTCGCCGAGAATAGAAGCAGCCTAATAAGGCAAAAGCACTTTGCCGTCTTGTCGTTGCTGAGAGATCAGTTACAGAGGAAAAGCCTGCCGCAGACTTCAGTGACACTGTCGGAGAGAGAATCGTCCCTCTCGGAACCCTGAGCTGGCGGTGCTGGGAGCACGTTCCCCACCGTCCAGCCTCTTCCCAAGGCTGATGGAGGTCCTGGGGCTCGGGAAGCATAGCTGGGCATCCCGAGTGTGCTGGCTGTTAAACAAGGCGTCTCCCTGCCAGGGGCCAGGGAGGGTCGCACCGCTGACACAGGGGCGGAGGAGCATAGGTGGGGGGACAGGAAGCCCTGGGGAAGCGNGCAGGCAGAGGTCTAGGCTGGGGCAGAGGGGAAGGGTTCAGGAGCTCGCCAGGCTGAAGCATCTGGGCCTGAGCTGCAGGTGGAGAAATTACCACTCGGCAAATGACTTCTTATTGCCTTTTCAGAAAACAATGCAACTATTGTTCTGGGCCAAGGCTTTGGGTTTTCTTTTTTTTTCAACTTAAGTTTGAAGGAGTAAGAGTTTGATATATATATATTTGTGCTTTTAAAATTTTTTCTCTCAGGATCATAAAGTATTTAAATTCATATTTCAGGAGATAAAAGAAACCTAACATCTTTCATCCACTTTTATGCATTCTTACTAATTTTTTTTTTAACATTTTGTACTGGCATCCTGAAGGGTGCAATTTCATGAGTCAGGAGAATAAATAACAGATAAAAATAAATGTCGTTCTCAGCAAAGGTGTGAGCTTTCCTTAGGGGTGAAAAAATGAATGCATGGAAGAGGCGACAGAACCTCCGGACAGAACCTAGCAGAAGCGGGGTGAGGGGTGTGGACAGTGCCTAGAGTCAGCACCCGCAGGGAGAGCCTGCCCAGGGAACGCCCCCCACCCCCACGCCCGCGCCAGGACACGCTCTGCTTTCCGGAGGAGGCTGGTGGTGTCGAGAACGCCCTCACATTCCACAGCCCGAGTCTTGCTCGGCAGGTTTACTGGACACCCAGAGAGGCAGGGCTGCAGGGGCTGGAGACGATCGGGAGGCTGCTTTTGCTAACGGAGACTTTCCAGAGCTTGCGACGTGCAAGCGGCACGGCAGGCATCTCATGCGCCTTGTCTGGTTCCTGAGATTTAGCCAACGACCACTGAGCGGAAACAAGTATCCTTCCCCATAGCGTCGGGGGATCTAAGTGCACGCATGCGCGGAGCACCCCGCGCGGTGAACGTGGCGCACACGACGGGCCGCCCTGAGGTGTCCCTGCCTCCCAGCTCTGCCCAAAGCCCATCCTCAAGCCCTGAGGTCGGCGGGCCAACTCTGGGGCTCCTTGATTATGAGAGTCGGATCCCCACGTGATGCTGGCACCCCCGGCCCTGCCGGGAAAGACTCCTCAGCCCCCAGAAACTCATCCCTCTTCCGCCTCCACCCCCGACAGCATCCTGCTTCAAAGACCTCACACAGCTTTCCAGACCTTTCCTTAGGGCAGAGCTCTTCCAGACACAGGCGCTGAAAACCAAGGAAGCACCAGCAGTGTCTGGATTCATGAAGCGCAGCTGAACTGGGCGGGTCTGTCCACACTCCTCCCTGCGCCTCTAGGCTGGATCCTCAGTGTTCGCAGCACAATCCTGAAATCACTTTAGGGCTGATGGTTTCAAGGTGAAACCCCACACGTGACTTGTAGGTTCTGAACTAAGGGCTGCCGGCTCTCCCTGGCAATCTCCTGGAAAGTGTCGTCCAGATCGATCTTGAAGCTGGTCCTTTGGGGGTTTCAGAATCAGATCTCTGCCCCCACTGCTTCCTGCTGGTCCAGCCCTGGGGCTCGGACACGCCTGCAGGACGGAGCACCCGCCAGGGTTCTGGGCCGTGAGGTGGCTGGGAGGGGGCAGGCGGGAGGTTGCCTCCAGAGTGATGGGGAGGCTGGTGTGGGCGCCAGGGTTGAGGGCGGCCCTGCGGAGGCTCACGGTCCCCACGGGCTCCCCATCAGGGGCATCCCACGCCTGACAGCTCCACGGTGCCTTCCTGAGTGCTCGCCGAGAATAGAAGCAGCCTAATAAGGCAAAAGCACTTTGCCGTCTTGTCGTTGCTGAGAGATCAGTTACAGAGGAAAAGCCTGCCGCAGACTTCAGTGACACTGTCGGAGAGAGAATCGTCCCTCTCGGAACCCTGAGCTGGCGGTGCTGGGAGCACGTTCCCCACCGTCCAGCCTCTTCCCAAGGCTGATGGAGGTCCTGGGGCTCGGGAAGCATAGCTGGGCATCCCGAGTGTGCTGGCTGTTAAACAAGGCGTCTCCCTGCCAGGGGCCAGGGAGGGTCGCACCGCTGACACAGGGGCGGAGGAGCATAGGTGGGGGGACAGGAAGCCCTGGGGAAGCGGGGAAGGAGGCTGAGTGCCTCCAGGGTTCCATGGACTGCAGACGTCTGCATCAGCCACTGTGCCCCAAGAGCGGCAAGTGAAGACAGTTAGCCAGCTGTGGCGGACAAGCTCCAGGAGCCAGAGATGCTCGGAAGGGCAGCTGGAGAGAGAGGCTGACCCTCAGACGCAGTAGTCATCATCACCCACCAGGTACGGTCTCCACGCAGAGCCCGTCCAGGGGCCGTGCCGGTGACCCTGGAGAGGCAGGAAGGCTGTGCGTATCTCCCGTTAGAACCAAGGTCCTCAGCCTGCCCCCGAGGCAGGTGGAAGACCCTCCTGTGTACCCACCCCCAGCCTTTGGCCTCCCTGCTCCTTGCATTCCAGTCCCTGTGGACAGAGTTCAGCTGCAGCCATTCCTAGCACCTGGACTGAGGTGGCGTGGAGCCCTGGGGTCCAGGAGACAGCGAGATACCCCGTGGTCTGACAGGGAACTGAGACCCCAGGGCGAGGAGCCACAGGCCGGAGGAGGGGAGGCTCCACCCGGACCAGTACTCTCTGCCCACGTCTCCAGCCTGAGACTCGGGTGTTCATCTCAAAGCCCCCTTCTACCCGGGAGGGCGGGACCTTGTCCACCTGGTGACGGCTTGGAGCCCCGACTCTGGGCCAGGCACTGGGCACGCAAGAGCAGGCTTGACCCCGGCCCCTGGTACTGCAGTCTAAGGGTCTCAGGTCGAGGGTGCCCAGAGGGCTGCACCCAGGGCCGAGGTGTGCCCTAGGGGGTGCCGTGAACCCTCATGAGGACCGCATTGCCCCGGCCCTCCCGACCCTGCCCTGACTTCCAGGCCTCGTTGCCCTCCTGACGATGCCCTGGGTTCCTCTGGATGGGTCAAACAGCCGCCCTTCGGTTTTGGTTTTGCTTTTGCTCTTGGGCTGAATCGTGGATGTCGATTGCAGGCGCCCTGGGCTTCCGCCATGATCCTTGTGCTCCTCCGCATCCAGAAGGACTTCAGCTGGTGGGGCGGGGGAAGGAGCGCACGCTCGGAGGTAGGCCAGTCTCCCTGCTGACACGCGTTCCCACCGTGTCGTACACGGGTCTCCCAGCTGAAGAGTGCACAGAGGGGGACAAGAGTTAGAAGTGGCCGCTGGCAGTGCTGGGGAGGCTGTCGGGAGCCGGGACTTTGCAATTCCTCCGGGTCTCCCGAGGCACACGTGGGGCGAGGCCGCCAGTCTGCCTCATGGGTTGGAGGCCTCCGTGGCCATGCACGGCCGCTGCAGGCTTGCCAGGGCAGACCCACGCCCTCTCTCTGCAGCCGCGGCTGGAGGTGGTTCAGGCACGCAGTCTCCAGGCCTCTATGGTGCGGCCCACGCACAGAGTGCAGGCGGACTTGCTCCCATGCAGGGCCCCGCTGGCATCGGCCACAATGGTCCCAAAGAGCTCCAGCCTCTGGAGGAAGACTGTGCGGGACTGGAGCGGGCAGCACCCGGGGTGGCGGAGACAGAGGCCTGTGCATGTGGCCCAAGGCTCAGAGCAGCAGAGAGACAGCCACGTGTTGGGCCCCCGAGCCTCCCTCTGGGCCCTTCCAGAGCAGCCAGGACCCTGCCCCGTGTGGAAATGCACCCAGTCTGAAAACAGATCAGCTTGGCTCCGCAGAATGGTGGATCAGAGGAAAGATGCTTTGTCAGAAGTCTAGCTGTGGCTTTGCAGAGGGTGCTGCTGTCCAGAGTCTGGAGGGAGGCTGGCCTGCATCAGAGCCTCCGGGCAGGGCAGCAGGCAGTGGCCTGGGGGCTGACCTCCAAGCCAGGCCCTTCATCCCCTGGCTAGACCTCCCTGGGGGCCCAGCTGGGCGAGAGCCTTGGTGGAGTGCCCTGCTCCCAGCCTGCATGGGCCGACTCTGTCTTCTCGGCGGTCAGGTGACCTGAGCCTCTCAAGGTCACACAGACGTGCAGCCTCAGAGCCAGCCTCTTACCTCTCCGTGCCTGCTCTGGCCTCTGGGGTGTGGCTGCCCCGGGGAATGTGGCTGACACTGGAACTCCCCAGGGATGTCCTGGGGAGATGCGGATGTGGGCCTCATTCTCCCTCCGTCCCTGCTCAAGGTCCCTGGTCCCGGGGCAGGGCTACCTACCCAAGATCAGGATGGAGCGTGTGCACACGTGTGTCGGATTGGGCCCGGGGCTCCTGGGGGCTGTGGATCTACAGGTGAGACACCCCGGCTTCCCCCTAATGTCTTTCCTGCTTCGGCCACTCTGCACCACAGCCGCGCTGGCCTTAACTCATGAAAATGCTCACAACACAGGCCAGGTCCGGGGGCCTCACACGCTGTCCAGCCACCTGCTCTGGCTCCCTCTGGCCTCCCGGGCCCGAGTAAGCCAGGGGGCGGGTGAAGTCGGCCACCTGCAGTCAGCTCGGTGCTTCCCGCCTGCCCAGAGCCCTGGAGATGGAGGTCCTGGCGGGCACCAGGACCCAACTCGCAGCTTCCCCGCCCTCTCCAGCTCTCAGGATGAACCAGCCTGATGCCGGTCTCCGTGCTCTGGCCTTTACTAGTCTCTGAGCTGTTGGCTTCCACTCATGGAACCGGAGGGACCCTCCCCAGGCCTGGGGCTTTCCCGCTGTGACAGGGACCTGAGAGCAGGTGTGGAAATGGCTGCCGGCTGCTCCCATTAGGCTGGTCGGCTAAAAGCCAGTGCACCGCCCTGAGGGTGGAGGACCGCCTCCCGCGTGCCCCTGGCCCTGGCGGCCAGGACGACCGGGCGGAGCTCGACACAGGCCATGTGCTGTCCTGGGACTTTGGGTCAGTCGGTTGTCTCTCTGAGCCAGATTCGCCCGTTTGCACAAGCAGGCTGCTGCTGAAGAACTAAATGGAGACAGTGAAGGTGATGGTAGAGCTGCGGCTGCCAGGCCTGGCATNTGACTCGTTGGAAAAGACCCTCATATGGGAGGGATTGGGGGCAGGAATAAAAGGGGACAACAGAGGATGAGATGGCTGGATGGCATCACTGACTCGATGGACGTGAGTCTGAGTGAACTCCGGGAGTTGGTGATGGACAGGGAGGCCTGGTGTGCTATGACTCATGGGGTCACAAAGAGTCGGACAGAACTGAGCAACTGAACTGAACTGAATTCTCTCTTATTTTGATAAGACCATCCAAGTTTTCTAAGATATTTGCCTATCTTTACTTCATTACCTCCACCATAGTTTGGCCCCAGGTAAATAGCAGAGAGGGAACACAGTGCCACCCATCAACAGAAAACTGGATTAAAGGTTTACTGAGCATGGCCCTAATAAGATGACTGAGCAGCTGAGTGACTGAACTGAACTGAATCTTTACTTCAGATAGCTCCTTTAACATCTCCTCATTTGTTAAAAAATACCAAGCTATTTTCATTGTGGTTCTTTGTGTGGCAAAGCTTCTGAGTGCTTGAATTCTTGAGAATATCTTCTCATGCCCTCGTCATTGAATGACAACCTGTTTGGAGAAAACTACTATTTTCCAAATTTGAAGTACTTTCCTTTAATGCTTTCAGCACACTACCCTGTCATCATCTTATACATTCATGTATTATAGTCACATTAATGCATAAAAAGGATAAAGAGGAAATTTTAAAAGCTTACAAAAGTAAAGAACAGATCACTTACAAAGAAACAAGAATAAGATTAATAGATTTTTCAAAAGTAACCCTGGGTGCAGTTAATATATTTATTAGGTGAATTTTAAATTTGTGATCAGTTCACATATTTTTATTTCTAATGTCATCTGATCCATTTTCTATATTTTCTCTTTTCTCTGAAATAGTTGTACTCAGAAACCTTGTTATTTCAGCTCATTTCTCCCAGAGGAAAGGTCAGGTCCTGTTCTTCTTAGCTCAGGAAGCTCCGGGGATGGGATGGTGAGTGAATCCCAGGGTGGGATGCCCCAGATGCAGGTGATCTGTCAGTGAAGGTCGATTGCCTCCCCAGGGCCACCGGGAGGAGGGGCCATAGGAGGCCGCTGTCCACATTATTACTCTCTGCTCTCTGGAAGTTAGTCAGCCTCTAGTAGCGTTTTTTCAGTGTCTTAAGGGAACAAGCATGTTTCCATGGTTTCCTTCTGGTTTCTTTACCTGAGCTTCCAGGTGGAGAGAGAGTGGAAGCCATTCCGCTTCACCCCAAGCCCCCATGGTGGGGGAGCAGACACAGGGCTCCACGGGCTCCCCCAGGCAGGTCTGGCCCTGCCAGTGGCCACTTGGGGAGACCCTCCATTTTCTCCTGTAAGGAGCTCACCTGGGTCTGCTCAGAACCAGCAGAGAAGCTGGTGGGACTGCCGGTGGCTGATGCTGCATCCTGGGGGGGCCTGATTCAGACCTGGCCCCTCTCTCCACCTGCCCCTTCGGAGATGACTGTCCCTGTGGGCTCACCTGCATTCTGGGGTCATGGGCATTGCCTCGTGATGCCCCCTAACCTCCTCTGACTTCCCCTGTGCTTGGCTGCCCTGTCTCAGTCTTGATCTGGGACTCTGTATGATTCCACGTTTGGACTTTTGGTTTTTCCTTCTCACTATTCTAGAAAAAGATTACTCTCTCTAAAATATGTCTTTTAAAANTTGGCTGCCCTGTCTCAGTCTTGATCTGGGACTCTGTATGATTCCACGTTTGGACTTTTGGTTTTTCCTTTTCACTATTCTAGAAAAAGATTACTCTCTCTAAAATATGTCTTTTAAAACTAGAAGTGAAAAGTGACCTCTGAGTCACTGGAGGCTGGAGCCTCGTCTAATATGGGACTAATTCAGGCAGATCAAGTTAGAGAGGGTGGATGGCAGGGTTCAGAGAGAGCAGGCAAAGGCCCAGGGGCCCCTGGACAGGGAGCCTTGCATCAGCGAGGCGTGGAGGGGCTGGTGACCAGGCCCTGGCTCCAGCTCTTGTCCTCGCCAGCTCTGCAGTTGTGGACAGATTCTCAGTGCCCTGAAACATCAGTGTCTCCACATAAGGAGGGAAGTCTGGGGATAGAAAATGTTAAATTCAGCACTGTGCAATGTTCAGTCCTATCAATGCCCATCCACAATCACCCAAGTGGTGGGAAGGAGCCTCTGGTTTCTAGAACATGTCTTTCTGGGACANTGGAGGGGCTGGTGACCAGGCCCTGGCTCCAGCTCTTGTCCTCGCCAGCTCTGCAGTTGTGGACAGATTCTCAGTGCCCTGAAACATCAGTGTCTCCAGATAAGGAGGGAAGTCTGGGGATAGAAAATGTTAAATTCAGCACTGTGCAACGTTCAGTCCTATCAATGCCCATCCACAATCACCCAAGTGGTGGGAAGGAGACTCTGGTTTCTAGAACATGTCTTTCTGGGACGTCAGACACCAAGGATCACCACTGAGGTGAGACAAGAAGAAGGTGTCAGAGAGTGTAGGCCCAGCCGCTCAGGGCCCAAACTGGGGTGGACGTCCTTCAGTGGAAATTCTCAGCCCCTGCACCTCCCTCTCCTCCTCCTCTGTGAGGTGGGGTGGCAGCTTTCCCATCTCTGGGGCCACGTGGGACACAGCCCTGCAGGTCCTAAGCACTTGGTGGTTGCCTCCTATGGCTGTCAATCAGCGAGTAACTATAGCCACTGGGTTTTACATCCCTTTGGAGACCAGTTAGGAAAACATGTCACCTCACAACTATAAACTTTTACAATGAGCCAACTGGACACATATTGATTCTCTGTAATGAAAGACCAGGTCTTCTGGAATGCTGCGTAGGCAAGGGGGTCAGCGACACCCCTCACCCCTCACTCCTGACCCCTCAGGGCTAGAGTGCAGCTTCCCCGGGGCAGGGGAGCTGGTCTCATCACAACTGGTTCACANGAGTAACTATAGCCACTGGGTTTTACATCCCTTTGGAGACCAGTTAGGAAAACATGTCACCTCACAACTATAAACTTTTACGATGAGCCAACTGGACACATATTGATTCTCTGTAATAAAAGACCAGGTCTTCTGGAATGCTGCGTAGGCAAGGGGGTCAGCGACACCCCTCACTCCTCACTCCTGACCCCTCAGGGCTAGAGTGCAGCTTCCCCGGGGCAGGGGAGCTGGTCTCATCACAACTGGTTCACGCGGGTGCCTGCCAGGTGCCACGCTTAGATGCACATGTACACAAGTGTGCACACAACTAGTGTGCATGACTCAGAACATATATATGTGTACATGTGTGAACACAGTTCAGTTCAGGGCAGTTGCTCAGTCATGTCCGACTCTGTGACCCCATGAACCACAGCACGCCAGGCCTCCCTCTCCATCATCAACTTCTGGAGTCCACCCAAACCCACGTCCATTGTGTCAGTGATGCCACCCAGCCATCTCATCCTCTGCCATCCCCTTCTCCTCCTGCCCCCAATCCCTCCCAGCATCAGGGTCTTTTCAGATGAGTTAGCTCTTCACATCAGGTGGCCAAAGGATTGGAGTTGCAGCTTCAGCATCAGTCCCTCCAATGAACACCTAGGACTGATAGTGCGTATGATTAAGAACATATAGTGTGTACACAACTATTCTAATGATTAAAACATATAATTGCTTTTACACAGTTGACAGCACATGCTTCTCATCAGTGACCGTTCTGTGGAGTTGGGGTCCTTGGCTCCTCATGGCTCCAGGAAAGGCCGTCCGGTTTTGGCTCCTGGAAGAGATGTCCCGCAAGTCCCCTCCTTCTCCCCCTGCTCCTGCCCTACCTTCCTCCTCCCCTCTACTCCCCTTCCTTCCATAAACAAATTCCCTGGTGAAGGGGTGATGAGACACCCTGCAAAGGGCTTGGGATGCTGAAATGGATCCCGGAGACTGTCCAGAGCTCCCAGCCAAGGAGTGATGGATTCCCAGGGCATTTTTGTTTATTCATGAATTATGCTGGCACCAAATGTCCGTGCCACTAATTGTCATAATTAGCGGGCCTAGAACATGCAGGGGGAGTTGGAGGCTGTGCCTCCAAGCCAGGCTGGGAGGTTTGAGAGTGCAGCGAGTGGGGGTGTCCCCAGGAAGGGGACAGGAGCAGGTGTCTGGGCAACAGGGACTTCATGTAAATGACTGAGAAAGACAGAGTTATTGTTACTGATAGGGCGTCTGTTGCGTCTTGCTACTCACCGCTCAAAAGCCAGTAAGCAGATCAGGTTGGTGGAAAGGAAAGTTTGCTTGATGCCGGCAACCGGGCAGGGATGGGGGCAGAGATCTGTCCAAAGGCTGACTCCTCCCTGTCTCGCAAGTAGGGAGTGAGAGCTTTTATAGATAGAGTGGGCGGCCGTGGGGGTGCTTGCATGCATAACCAGCACAGTCAGCTCTGACAGCCATCTTCAGATTGGCCTTCAGTGGTCTGGCCAGCACAGTCTTGACTGTTTCAGGTGCAGGGAATCCTCAGTTGCAGGGTCCCTTTGTCCCCACTTCTTTGTGGTCAGACCTCAGCATTGTGGCAGCTCGTGTCCTGGGTACAGTCTAGCCATCATGCAGTTAACTTCTCCACCTGGTGCTTTCATGCCTGTAAGGCAGTGCACAGGATGTGGCCCAGGATACTGTCTACAGCCCTTGAGAGAACTGAGGGTCCTCGACTGTGCTCAGTGGCTACGGCGTTATTATTTAGCCTCCTTTTGTCTATTTCCCTTTGCTTCCACATTTCTCAGGTCTCTGATCAAACTCACGCTTTGCCTAGTTTTCCGCAGACAGAAGGCAGGCAGAGATCACGGCAGGGGCGAGGGGCCATGGGCCACAGTGTCCTGCTCCGTGTCCTTAAGACTTAGGGGAAAAAACGGCCAACCTCACGTTGTCCTGTATTTGGACGCAGACCCGAATGACAGGCTCAACCCTCCCTTGAAGCTTCCAGACAGCATGTAGGTGGTGACACGTGTGTTTCTCAACCATGTGGAAAACAACCTCAGCCGACAGCAGCCCCTCTGAAGGGTCCGAAGACCACCTTTAAAGAGAGGCCAGGCGTCTCCGAGGAGGCAGAGCCCACGTCCAAATACTGCAACAGCTCGTGTGAAAAGGGCAGCTTCCCGGCTGCGCGCGCGGAGGTGGGGAAGAGAGGCAGAGACGGCAAAGGGTTCACGGGCTCCCTTCCCACCTTCCTCCCGGCTGGATAAAGGCACCCAGGAGAAGCGTGTCTCTAATCGATGTGAGCAGGCTTCCTCAGCTGCCAGCTGAAGCTTCGCGGGTCAGTGCCATCCAGCTAACTAGGCTGACCTTTGATTTTACGTCCCCCTTGTTGAGAATCAGGTCAAGAGAGAAACTTCAAGATGAACTCGGAGCTATTTGCATTATTAGTATGTAATTCTCATGGGCTATTATTCTCTATCTTTGGCCATAAATTATCTAATCCTTTTAATCAGAGAGCATCTATTAAGCACCTATGCGGTTCCTAGAAGTGTGCTGAGAGGCAGGGGATGAGGAAGAACAGGTGGAATCTGATGAAGTTGCAGATGTGAACACGCCAAAGTGGGAGGGAGGCCCCCGAGGGATGGGGGAGGTCCCATTAGAGCCTCAGAGGCTTCAGGAGGAGGCGGGCTGCAGGCTGGCGTTCTCAGGACTTGTGGCATCTGGCTTTGCCCATCAGCCCACAGGAGGAAGGAAGGGCTTGTGGGGCAGCCAAGCTGGCACCCTGGTGAGCCCCTCCTGGGGGGAGTCTTGGCCCCACTGCCCTGAGCCTCCCACTCTCGTGTGTGTGCCAGACCTGGACCAGGCAGGTCGGGAGGCCTGAGAGCAGAACAGCCCAGGGGAAAAAAAGAAAAAAAAAAAAAACCACAACAATATGAGTCCAGGACCAAGGGCAAGCCCACTATGTCACACATAAATTGCAAAGTGCAGGCAGATTCCTTCCAGGTGGAGGACAGATGGATGCTTGTGGAAGCTCTGACCAAGTTTCAGCTTGGTCTTAAAAACGGTTTATTTTTGGAACGTGGAGAAGTGTGAGAGGAGCCTTCCAGACAAGAGACCACTTGCAGACATGAATGCACCCAGGTGGAAGGGAGGGTGTGTCGCCGCAGGGGTGTCCTGGCACGAGGGCACCAGACTTCGATGGACGCTCCTGGATTTGGGTCAGAGGGCTCAGCAGAGATGAACACCCAGGCAGAGGGCTTGGGGCCACAGGCAGGGTGGGGTTGGAGGCTGTTTCGAGGGAAAAAGGGATCCATCACAGGTTTTGAAGGAAGACGAGGCCTCCACAGGGATGGGCAGGCGTGCTGGCAAGCCCACGCTCTCTCTGCTAGCTGCGTGACAGGCCAATAAATCCGAGAGACGGAGTGCTGAGGCAAGGGACACAAGTTTACTCAGAGAGCCTGCCGACAGAGAAGACGGCAGTCTAGGGTCTCAAAATAATCCTCCTATGGGGTCTGGACGCCAGGTTCTTTCATAGAACAGAGGTGGGAGGATGAGGTGAGGAGGTAAAGTGAAAAAAAAGCTGTTAATCTTGCAAATATCTCCTGGAATGGCCAGGTCCAGGGAGGGGACATGTTAATTTCTTCCTTCCCATAGCCACCCATAGATGGACGGCGTCCTGAAAAAAGACGCTTTGGATTAACATTCGGGCAGAGGGCCACGGGCCCCCAAGGCAGGCCATTCTGTACGGACAGTATCCTTCTAGTGGACAAAGGCAGCAACAAGCTAAGGGTAAAGTAACAGCTGCAACGTGGAGTCAGAACTGGCTTTTCTCGCCACAGGTGACGACCCTGGAAGCGGGGAGGCTCCAGTCCAAGGGGCGCGCGTGGTCTCACGTGAGAGAGCCGGAGTGGAGACTGTGTAGCGTGATCCACAGGGAGGAGCAGGGGATGGTGGCAACGCTGAACCTGGACTGGCTGAGAAAACGATGGCTGTGTTAAGGAGCCAGTGTCCTGCGGAAAATGCCTGCTGGGAGGAAAAGTCACATAGGGGGCGGTGGGCTCTGCCAGGCGAGGCTTTGGGTGGGGTCCAGCTGCCTCCTTCCCATCCCCCCACCCCTTACTAAACCTAAGCAAATTACTCAAATCACAGAGAGCTCTGGGGAGATTAAAAAAAATAGTGCTGATTTTTTCCTAAACACAAAGTAACATGCACCCATTGTGAATAAATTGGGAAATACAGAAATGGACCAAATGTGCGGTGACAGGAAAAAAATAGGAATGCCGAGTCTAAGCATCTCCCACGGAGAGCGGGTCCTGTTACATAAAGGTTCTTTCTCTGCTGAGACCAGGCTGGGTTGCGGTGGGGCTTGTAGGTGGGAGAGCCGTGCTGTTCTGGGCAGAAGGAGAAGGATCGGAATGTTCTAGGAGCTCGTGTAGGAGTGGAGAGCTGGACAGGAGGCAGAGGGAAGGGGGAGCCAGTGGGAACCGATGGCCCCCTGCTCTGTGCACCGCTGGCCCCCAGGCGCCTCCAGCTGTCAGCAGCATCTTGACAAGGCTTGCAGAGAGGGCTCAGGGAGTCGGAGCGGGGGGCCAGAACCTAGGAGATAGGAAGGGCCCTGGCATTGACAACCCCTGGAGGGGAGGCTGAGGGTCTCAGAGGCGATGAGTCGGGCTTTGATGGGTGTTAGCAGGAAGAGCATGGCACACACTGGTCACAACGGAAAACCAAAATTTAACCACAGATCACTGACTCACTCTATTTTTAGTTGTTATCCATATGCAGTTTGATTTATTATTTCTATTTAATCAAAGTATTATTAAACATTAGCTTATACCATGCCCTACTCCAAGCAGAAAAACAATTCAGTTCAGTTCAGTCGCTCAGTAATGTCCGACTCTTTGTGACTCCATGGACTGCAGCACCCCAGGCCTCCCTGTCCATCACCAACTCCCGAAGTTTACTCAAACTCATGTCCATTGAGTCTGTGATGCCATCCAACCATCTCATCCTCTGTCATCCGCTTCTCCTCCCACCTTCAGTCTTTCCCAGCATCAGGGTCTTTTCAAATGAATCAGCTCTTCTCATCAGGTGGCCAAAGTATTGGAGTTTCAGCTTCAGCATCAATCCTTCCAATCACTATTCAGGACTGATCTCCTTCAGGATGGACTGGTTGGATCTCCTTGCTGTCCAAGGGACTCTCAAGAGTCTTCTCCAACACCACAGTTCAAAAGCATCAATTCTTCAGTGCTCAGCTTTATTTAGAGTCCAACTCTCACATCCATGCATGACCACTGGAAAAATCATAGCTTTGACTACATAGACCTTTGTTGGCAAATAGAGTAAAATAAGTTAAATAAAGTAAAATAAGTTTAAAAAAAAAGAAAAGGAAAAGGTAAGATAGTGAAGAAAAAAAAAAGAGCAAGGATGCCGTCTTCTCCTGCAGAACTTACACGCTGGGGGGAAAATGATACAAAGCAAATGTAGGCAAATATGTAAACCTCCTCACTCATAAGTGCAGTCGCACGGACAGTCACTCCTATTACACAAGTGATAGGAGTAGAAACTGGTTCCACCTCCACCCAGCTTCTGTTCCCAAGTGGAAAGGAGCTGACATTTTTCGCTTCCATAGGCAGGAAGAAGACATGGGCCAGCCAGCTGGGGAAGTGGATGGCAACCCATCCAGGGGGATCAGAGCGGGCTCCTCTGGGTCTGAGCTCCTTGTCTGAGCAGGGACACTCCCAGGATGGCTGCCCCTGGGCAGGAAGGCTGATGATCATGTGCAATGGTGCGTTGTGTGTGCAACCTGTCTGGGTCACAGGGTGCCCAGGTATCAGGTTAGGTATGATTCTAGGTGTTTCT
>SJYW01029885.1:0-14883 GCA_006410735.1 Raphicerus campestris | reverse complement strand
TTAAGGGAAAATCATTGTTCTGGCTGACCAACCTTTATCAAAAAGAGGTCATGGAATATCAACAGGCCTCTGGAATAGAGGACGATGTACAAAAAATAAGACTCTTGCAGGAAGGAACCTGATATCGATAAGAGTTATTGCTGATGGAATATTGAGTTGACTCTGCATTTTTCACCTTGCTGTATGTATAACTCAGGGTATAAAAGCTCTAAAAAAATAAAGGGGCCTTGCTCACTAAAGCCTGGTCACCCCATGTCATTCTTTATCTCTTTATCTATCTTTCTTCATTCGCCGACATCATCCATCCTGAAGATATCCTTAGACTCTGCTGAGGCTGGACCCCGACACAACCCCACCAGAACGTCAATGCAGCAAAACNCTATCTTTCTTCATTCGCCGACATCATCCATCCTGAAGATATCCTTAGACTCTGCTGAGGCTGGACCCCGACACAACCCCACCAGAACGTCAATGCAGCAAAACCACCCTCTACCTCTGCAAAAAGAAGCAAAACTTACATGAAGTCATCTAATTTTCTGACATAAACGTTGATTTGGAACCTCTTGGCTGCTCTTAGGATAACTCCAGTCAACTGTAAATCAGAAAAGCAGAAAGAAAACATTCAGTTCAGTTCAGTCGCTCAGTCGTATCCAACTCTTTGCAACCCCATGAATCGCAGCACCCCAGGCCTCCCTGTCCATCACCAACTCCTGGAGTTCACTCAGATTCACATCCATCAAGTCAGTGATGCCATCCAGCCATCTCATCCTTGGTCGTCCCCTTCTCCTCCTGCCCCCAATCCCTCCCAGCATCAAAGTCTTTTCCAGTGAGTCAACTCTTCCCATGATGTGGCCAAAGTACTGGAGTTTCAGCTTTAGCATCATTCCTTCCAAAGAAATCCCAGGGCTGATCTCCATTAAGATTTATTAAAACCACACACAGAATCTTGTTCAATAGAGCACCGTTTCGGTGTGGTTCTGATAAACAGGGCAGCCGCTGCCATGCTTGCTAGGCAGGGTGGAACAAGGGACAACAGCTCCCCAAGACAGAATGAGGACTGAGGGGTGGGTTAGGAGCCTGGGAGACCAATGTTTCTCACACTTACTACGCATGTGAATTCTTGGGGACCTTGTTAAAATACAGATTCTGATTTGAAAGGTCTGGGTTGGGGCTTGAGATTGGGCAGGATGCTGTCCCTTTGGGGTTTTTTTTAAATAATTTTATTTTTATTTACTTATTTCTGATTTTGCTGGGTCTTCGTTGCTGCACAGACTTTCTCAAGTTGCAGCAAGCTGGGGCTCCTCTCTACTTGCAGTGCATGGGCTTCTCATTGTAGTGGCTTCTCTTGTTGTGGAGCATGGGCTCCACCCTGATGCTGGGAAAGATTGAAGGCAGGAGGAGAAGGGGACAACAGAGGATGAGATGGTTGGATGGGNTCTTGGCTGCTCTTAGGATAACTCCAGTCAACTGTAAATCAGAAAAGCAGAAAGAAAACATTCAGTTCAGTTCAGTCGCTCAGTCGTATCCAACTCTTTGCAACCCCATGAATCGCAGCACCCCAGGCCTCCCTGTCCATCACCAACTCCTGGAGTTCACTCAGATTCACATCCATCAAGTCAGTGATGCCATCCAGCCATCTCATCCTTGGTCGTCCCCTTCTCCTCCTGCCCCCAATCCCTCCCAGCATCAAAGTCTTTTCCAGTGAGTCAACTCTTCCCATGATGTGGCCAAAGTACTGGAGTTTCAGCTTTAGCATCATTCCTTCCAAAGAAATCCCAGGGCTGATCTCCATTAAGATTTATTAAAACCACACACAGAATCTTGTTCAATAGAGCACCGTTTCGGTGTGGTTCTGATAAACAGGGCAGCCGCTGCCATGCTTGCTAGGCAGGGTGGAACAAGGGACAACAGCTCCCCAAGACAGAATGAGGACTGAGGGGTGGGTTAGGAGCCTGGGAGACCAATGTTTCTCACACTTACTACGCATGTGAATTCTTG
Organism: Raphicerus campestris; assembly: GCA_006410735.1. Lineage (NCBI taxonomy): Eukaryota > Metazoa > Chordata > Mammalia > Artiodactyla > Bovidae > Raphicerus > Raphicerus campestris. Next base: position 12,885 of record SJYW01029885.1, on the reverse strand, counting down.
GGGACCTTGTTAAAATACAGATTCTGATTTGAAAGGTCTGGGTTGGGGCTTGAGATTGGGCAGGATGCTGTCCCTTTGGGGTTTTTTTTAAATAATTTTATTTTTATTTACTTATTTCTGATTTTGCTGGGTCTTCGTTGCTGCACAGACTTTCTCAAGTTGCAGCAAGCTGGGGCTCCTCTCTACTTGCAGTGCATGGGCTTCTCATTGTAGTGGCTTCTCTTGTTGTGGAGCATGGGCTCCACCCTGATGCTGGGAAAGATTGAAGGCAGGAGGAGAAGGGGACAACAGAGGATGAGATGGTTGGATGGGATCACTGACTCGATGGACATGAGTTTGAGCAAGCTCTGGGAGCTGGTGATGGACAGGGAGGCCTGGTGTGCTACAGTCCACGGGGTCATAAAGAGTTGGATACGACTGAGCGACTGGACTGAACTGGACTGTTGGGCCTGGGTATGCAGGTAGAGGGTCAGACCACTATGAGGAGGATGTGGTCACAACCAGAGAATGGTCCCCATGCGCAGCCAGGCCCACCTCACAGAGCCCAGAGAGCAGATGCAGCATCATCCCCCCATGCCCACTCCACCTTTGCACCAAGGGTGTGGGGATGTGCCTTGCCCTGGTGACAAGCACCTGCAAACAGTTTGGTTGCTGCAAAGGAACTGACTGATGGCCAAGACAGAAAAGGGAGAACACCACACCAGATCTTATTCATAAGATGCGCTGTGTGTGCCCAGTAGCTCAGTGACGACTCTTTGTGAGCCCATGGACTGCAGCCTGCCAGTCTCCCCTGTCCATGGGGGTTGTCCAGGCAAGAATACTGGAGTGGGTTGCCATTTCCTCTTCCAGGGGATCTTCCCAACCCAGGAATCTAACCCTCATCTCCTTCACTGGCAGGTGGATTCTTTACCACTGAGCCACCTGGGAAGCCCTCCTAAGAAGATAAGGGCACCAATTTCTCAAATGTAAATGCAAGGAGTGGTTATGAGTGAAATGCCCATAAATTCCTGTGCTCAAAGAATGTGTTTGCTCTTGGGTGACTGTTCCATGCATGTGTTCAGAATCCCAAGAAAGATGATATCACATTCAGTCCCTACAGTGAGAGGCTCTCATGCTATGAAATGATACTCACATCCTTTTAACATGGCTTTTAGTTTTTCTCCTCTGTGAACATGGGATTACAGTGTATGTATATCTGATGCCCTTTAAATTAATGTTGTCATATACTAACTCTCAAAAACACCTATATAAAGTGCTTTGCCAAAAGTGAATAAAGCTTATATATATATATATATATATATATATTTAAATTTCAACTAAAACATTCCTGGCAGCAAGTAAGCAGAGGAATATCTCCACTCTCCTGATCTGTGGCCCAGTGGGAGAAGTGCATATATATGTTCAGCCCACTCTTTTGGCAACAGAAGAAGATCCAGGTTACCTTGTCTGATTCCAGTGGTTTCCAGTGATGGAACTTTCATTGTTGCTTTTGTGTTAAAGGGGATTTGCTGATATTTCTGCGTATTAGCTTCACAGAACTTAGCCTTCTAATGGCCAGGTTATGAGACTACGCACCACATTGCCCTGAGTTCCCTCCACTTGAATATATAAATGAAAGGAAGACAATATATTTCTCAAGAGTGCTCAGGGCTAAACTGGTGAACACCATATAGACAGAATAAAATGTCTGCTTTTAACCGGGAAGACGTGTGTACTCACAGGATTGATGTCCACAAACGTCTCATGATATTCCTTATTTGGATGCATGCCTTCAATGGCAGAGACAAACTTTTCGTCTGCCTGGTAGAAGTGTGGGAAAGACATAATAATAGGTGCACCTGCAGTGTGAGGAAAACAGAAATGAATGGTGTGGTTCTTTCAAGTCTAAGTTGAATATACAGTTCCTGACCACAAATATGGATCCTCAGTGAGGGGTGGAAAGCTGGATACAGAAAACTTGAGTGGAGGAGAGGGTCAGGCTAAAAGTCCTAGCTTGGGATTTATACTTCCATTTCTGACATGTCATTTACCCCTATTTTATACCAAGAATCTGCCTTCAATGCAGGAGACCTGGGTTTGAGCCCTGGGCCAGGAAGAAGATCTCCCAGAGAAGGGAATGGCAATCCACTCTAGTATTCTTGCCTGGAAAATTCCATGCACAGAGGAGCCTGACAGGCTTAGTCCACAGGGTGGCAAAGAGTTGGATATGACTGAGTGACTAACGCTACTACTGCTAGCTGAATTATTCATTTTTCAACTAATATGTGCTGTACTTATAAAGTACAAGTGCTTTATACACATTATTTAGTTGACATGCCAAGAAACCATATAAAGTTAGAACTATTACCTTCCGTTTGCATTTGAGGAAGGGGAGGTTGAGAGAAGTTACACAATTTCCTGAGGACATTCAGCAGTCAGGTGATGGAGACAGAATTCTGATTGAATGAGGGTCGGCTCATCTGCAAGCATTTGTTTCACCTGCAATTCCCGATCTGTACGTGGATTCTCCCTACGGCCCGCCTCACCTGCTTGCTTTTCTGTTTTTGTTTTACCCAAGACAGGCTTTGTTCTCCTGCGTGTGTTATACAGAAAATACCTAATGGCAAGTAACTGAAGTCTGAGTCCATGGCTCAGACATCTCACTTGTCACACACAGAGTTTTGTTCTCTATTGCTACAGTTTCACAAAGACACGATTTCCTTCTTTAAAGGAAGCTGACCTTTAAAATATATTTTTAAAGATCTGTTGAAGACAATAAGGAAGGGCCAGACACTGTCCTGAGTGCTGTGCATACATTTCTCTCTCACCTTCACACAGCCTTCCAAGGAAGTTATAATCATTCCCATTTTACAGATGAGAAAACTGCTGTCCGGAGCCCTCCTTCAGCAACATGGCCAATTTGCTAATGAACAGAATAGGATTCAAACCCAGATTCCTCTGAGTCCAGACCCCTCACTCATCCCACTTAGCCAACATGTTCCCCTGAGGAATTCAAAACACTGGAGAACAGTCCTGGAGGCTACCATTTTAGTCCACACCTGGGAAGACAGAAGAGGCAAGAGGAAAAGGACCACAGCAGGAAGTTTGTTGTAAAATACAATCCTTCTGTGGGTTCTGACATCAACTTCTTGAGGAAGCAGAAGGTTACTGATGTGTACCTTGAACCACAGAACCATGGGCTGATCAGGTGCTGCTTCAGGACTACCCCCCAGTGAGTCTGCAGGAGAAGTCTAATCTCCGGGTTGGGGTGTGTGCTCCCCAGAACAGTCATTCCCAATCGTGCAGGCATCATCTTCATGAGAATCATATGCAGCCCATTAAAAAATACCGATTCTGGGGCCCCTAGTATGTGGGCTCTGGGACAGATGCTTTTAATGATTCTCCAGATCATTTTGATGTATGGCCAGTCTTGTGAGCTATGATCTCAACAGACAAGGAAAGAGGATTAGCCGAAAGGGAACTTCCAAACCACATGGACAAGGGGTGAAAGTCACCACATTACTCAGAAAAAAAAAATTTTTTTTAATCAAGAGAAAAGGGTTACCAAGTTTCTCAACAGAAACTAAAGAATTGAAGCCCAAGAAACATCACAGTACAAATATGAAAAGACTCTAAATTCTAGCAGGAATTTGCTCAGATAAAGATATTATACAAAAAAAAAATCCTATTCCTTCTCTGAGCCTTGGTTTCCACAATTATAAAAAGAGGCCACTGGATGTCTATCTAACAAGGCTATTTTTGCAGCAATTGATTGTGAAAACTATCCTTGTGATGCAGAAAATGCTTTTGTCAGCTGCACCGCTGGTCATTTCACCTCAGACATTTTTATGAAACATTGGGAACTTTGTGGTCTGGGTTTAAAACTAACTCTGCTTAAAATTAACTCTTAGTTTTAAGAGTAATGAGACTCATTACCAAGGTATGAACTTTCCTATTATCTGAGTCTTTACTATCTGTTTCAGCCTTGTTTTGAACATGAAATTAGTTAATACTTCACATGTATTAACTATATGTAAATATGTGAAACACTTACAACAGTGACTGATACTAGTAAGCTGCTAGTAATATGAACTATTATTTCTATTAAAACTGTAACTGGAAAAGATACATGCACACCAATATTCATAGCAGCACTATTCACAATAACCAGGACATGGAAGCAACTTAAATGGCCACCAACAGAGGAATAGATAAAGAAGGTGTGGTATAGATTTACAATAGAATATCCTCAGCCATTAAAAAAAAAAAAAGAATGAAATAATACCATCTGCAGTAACATGGATGGGCCTAGAGATTGTCATACCGACTCTAGTAAGTCAGAGAAAGACAACCATCACATGATATTGCTCATATATGGAGTATTAAAAGATGGCACAAATTAACTTATTCACAAAACAGGAACAGCGTAACATGAAGAAAATGATCTTATGGTTACCAAAGGGGAAAAGCATAGAAGGAGGTATAAATTAAGAGGCTGGGATTAACATATACACACTACTATATATAAAACAGATAACTAATAAGGACCTACTGCATAGCACAGGGAACTCTACTCAATATTCTGTAAAAATGTATAAGGGAAAAGAATCTAAGAAAGAGTGCATATATGTATAACTATTCACTTTGCTATACAGCAGAAGCTAACACAACATTGTAAATCAACTCCAACAAAAAAACTAAAAAACAAAACAAAAATGTGCTAAATTGAAGAGCCAAGGGGAAAAAAAAGAAGGACGCCTAAGCTGCGGCCCAGCCCCCTTTGGAGCAGCGCTGCACCCGCGCCATGCGCATGTGCAGGAGACCCGGGGTGGGGCGGGGTCCAGCTCCCCAGGCCAGCGCCTTGTACCAAGGAGACCCACAGAGCACAGGCGGCCACCAGCCACTCCTAGCCCAGAGCCAGCTTGAAAACAAACAAAGCCAAAACCACTCCTGAACCACCCAGAAAACATACAACATGGCATCCTAGCAATAAAAGCATTACAGGAAAGCCAAAGCTTTTTAAAAAACTATGCTATAGACTTGTTACAAAACTTTATTTTTTATTTTTTCAAAACTTTTTAAAAATTGTAGTTAATTTACAATGTGGTGTTCATTTCTGGTATACAGTGAAGTGACTCAGTTTTATATATATATATATATATATATATTCAAGATATTGAATATGGTTCCCTGTGCTGTACAGTAGGACCCTGTTCTTTACCTATTTTATATATAGTAATTTGTATCTGCTGGTCTTAAATTCCTAATTTATATCCTCTGCTTCCTCTTGGTAACCATAAGTCTGTTTTCTACCTCTGTGAGTCTGTCTCTAACAAAACATTATTCCTAAGAGGTTGGAATTGCTCTTTCTATTGGGCTGACAACCTTCTTTGTTGAGGGAACATCAATTGTACATCCAGACCCCCGTACCGCCACCTGCATCCCCTCTCTGAATTCTTACCATTCTTGCAGACGCTGACATTCAAAACTCCTGAGCCCAGGCAGTTTCCTTTAGGTATACAGAAGCCAGCATTGTCTGAGGTATTGGCTAATATTTCTGCAGGCACCTTATACCTCAAGGCAGGCAGTCCCTGGACACTCTCAAAGTCACTGAAAGTTATATACACTGACCTGTTAGGAAGTAAGGATAAAAAGTCAGCTTGGGTCTCCATCAGCATGGTCTGCCTCAATCAGTAAGTCAGCCAACTGTTCTCAGGTATAATATGGCTAAACACTTACAGGATACACGGGAAATGAAGAGGCCAAAGAAAGACTGAGAGGAGCTCAAGCCACTCAGTGTATAATAAATTAGGAGACGAATTGCAGGAGATGTTTAAGAGGCAGCAACTGTGCTAACATCCCAACCAGACTGAGAAAACGACATAATGTGTGGCAGAAAACCAAAACAATGAGTTAGAATGGATGCTTATGCTAAAAGAAAGAAGAGTCGTCCAGATCAGCATGGGCACATGCCAGTGTGGATGAAGCAGAAGCAAAGGAAAGAAAGCCAGGGAGAAGCCGAGACAAAGCGGAAGCAGAGGAGGTGACAAAAGGCGTGGCCCCCAGATTCCCAAAGGCCTGGACAAGCACCCCATTAGACAGATACTTGATTAGATGTACTCTGACACCCATTTCCCCCAAGTAAAAATAGTTTCCATATTTTGCGATGGTTATTTATTTCAACAGAGTAGAACATCAATTCTGCCCTCCAAGATTAGAGTTTCTATCAGTGGTTCCTTCTAACACAAACCACCCAGCTATCTGCATAGCACCTGAGTGACAGCTGGGCTTCCCTGTGACTCAGCTCGTAAACAATCCACCTGCGATGCAGGAGACCTGGGTTCGATCCCTGGGTTGGGAAGATCCCCTGGAGAAGGGAAAGGCTACCCACTCCAGTATTCTGGCCTGGAGAATTCCATGGACTGTACAGTCCCTGGGACTTTCACTTTCACTTTGAGTGACAGCCAAGGCACTGTCACATGCCTTGTCTTAGAGCCTTCATCCCTGCATCTGAGGGTGTCGGAAGGCGGAGGGGGGCCTCATGTTTCATCTCTGAACCACAGGTGGGACACATCTCTCGCTGGGTTGTGACTAACGTAGGAGTTGCCTTCCACTGTACATCTCACCCCTGCAGCATTTNCCCCAGCCAGCCCTTTCAGAATCACTGTAAATCTCCCTCATCTCTTGCACTAAATTAGTCACAAGTGCTATTCATCCTCCTCAGAAAGAGCTCTTCTTTCACTCCCCTCTCTGTCCCCAGCCTCTGTGCCCCAGTGCAGAGCTCTGCACTTTTCCAGCTCTGGAGTGGACTGTCGGTCACCTTCCAGCCAGCTGTTCTACCTGGTCAGTATTTGTGGAAGGACTGAAGAAAGAGAACATGTTTGAGTGCAAAGAGTGAGCCAAGGAAACCTAGAAGGGCAGGAGGGGCTCACTATAGATTTGCCACAGAGGAAACTTATTCTTGTCTGGTACCACCGCTTGTGAAGAGCCACTTGGCAGCACTTAGTAACGCCAAAGACCTCCAACCCCATGGTTTCACACGCCTCTCCAACATGCGTTCCCTAGCCTGAAGAACTTGGGCACCTATGTGAGGGAGACTTACATATCCAATTGTAGTTAGGGAAACACTGGAAGTGTTGCCAGAAATAATCAATAAATGATCTCTAATTGGAATAGCAAAGTTTTACTTGAGCCAAACTGAGGGCTGTAGCCCAGGAGACGCTAATTCAGAGAGCACTTGAATTGTATTTTGTCAGATTACAAAACGTGGGAGGTGTACAAGGCAAAACCCTCAAGGTTACAGTTAGTTACATGAGTTGTTTATCAAGAAATATAACTGGACCTGTCAGGAAGTAAGAGTGCTTGTTAAACAAGGGTTGGCTAGGATCTGAAATGTTTGCCTAATTGCAAGGGGAGACCTTGACCCTGCAAAGTTGCAGCTGACTGCTGCTAGGAGATACTGTTTTGAGAACAGCTAGTGGTGTCCTTGAGTTTAATGCAGTTCAGAAAGTTCAAGTTTTCAGTGATGCAGGAGTGTGTCTGAAACCACATCCACAGTGGTCACCCAATTCCTTCCTGGATGTCTGAACCACAGCTACTCCATTTTGGTTTTTAAATACATTCTCTTCATTAATGGTTAAAGCAGATGTACCATGCATGTTTGACAGGCCATAAGACAAGTTGTTCTCGTTAGCGTAAAGTTTAAGTTAATTCATGTATAAGCTGAAATCACTTCCCCGTATCCCAATATGTAAAAATTTCTTCCATCCAAAGCAATCTGGGTGCCTATGCAAAGGAGAACATAAATAAATAAATAAATTGGATCTTTGTATGATAGAATATCATCTAAAAAGTAAAATATAGCAATCAGAGCCATGTACTTTAATGCAAGAAATCTTAAAAATGTAATGTTGAAGGAAGAAGCAAATTACAGAAAGACAATATGGTATACTATTATAATAACATTTAGAAGTAACAAACAGTGCCACATGTTGTTTATGAGTATGTATGTAGGTAAAGTATAAAGGCCTGGGAACTTCCCTGTGGTCAGTGGCTAAGATACGGTGCTCCCAATGCAGGGGGCTCTGGTTTGATCCCTGGTCAGGGAACCAGATCCCACATGCCACAACTAAGTGTTAATGTTCAAAGATCCTGCATGCCAACTTTGATCTGGCATAGCCAAATTAGTTTTTTTGTTTGTTTGTTTGTTTTTAAAGCATAGAGGTCTGCATGGAAATGATAAACCCCAAATTCAGGATAGTGGTTACCTCTGGGGATGCAGAGAAAGATCAGAATCAGGAGTATTACTTAGAGAACTTCACTTGTAGCCGTAAATATACATTTTGTTTATCTGAGTGGTGTTTGTTATAAAATATATTTATTATAATATTTTTCTCTATTTTTCTATTTGCTTAAAATTTTCATTAAGAAATGCTGCAGGGGTGAGATGTACAGTGGAAGGCAACTCCTACGTTAGTCACAACCCAGCGAGAGATGTGTCCCACCTGTGGTTCAGAGATGAAACATGAGGCCCCCCTCCGCCTTCCGACACCCTCAGATGCAGGGATGAAGGCTCTAAGACAAGGCATGTGACAGTGCCTTGGCTGTCACTCAAAGTGAAAGTGAAAGTCCCAGGGACTGTACAGTCCATGGAATTCTCCAGGCCAGAATACTGGAGTGGGTAGCCTTTCCCTTCTCCAGGGGATCTTCCCAACCCAGGGATCGAACCCAGGTCTCCTGCATCGCAGGTGGATTGTTTACGAGCTGAGTCACAGGGAAGCCCAGCTGTCACTCAGGTGCTATGCAGATAGCTGGGTGGTTTGTGTTAGAAGGAACCACTGATAGAAACTCTAATCTTGGAGGGCAGAATTGATGTTCTACTCTGTTGAAATAAATAACCATCGCAAAATATGGAAACTATTTTTACTTGGGGGAAATGGGTGTCAGAGTACATCTAATCAAGTATCTGTCTAATGGGGTGCTTGTCCAGGCCTTTGGGAATCTGGGGGCCACGCCTTTTGTCACCTCCTCTGCTTCCGCTTTGTCTCGGCTTCTCCCTGGCTTTCTTTCCTTTGCTTCTGCTTCATCCACACTGGCATGTGCCCATGCTGATCTGGACGACTCTTCTTTCTTTTAGCATAAGCATCCATTCTAACTCATTGTTTTGGTTTTCTGCCACACATTATGTCGTTTTCTCAGTCTGGTTGGGATGTTAGCACAGTTGCTGCCTCTTAAACATCTCCTGCAATTCGTCTCCTAATTTATTATACACTGAGTGGCTTGAGCTCCTCTCAGTCTTTCTTTGGCCTCTTCATTTCCCGTGTATCCTGTAAGTGTTTAGCCATATTATACCTGAGAACAGTTGGCTGACTTACTGATTGAGGCAGACCATGCTGATGGAGACCCAAGCTGACTTTTTATCCTTACTTCCTAACAGGTCAGTGTATATAACTTTCAGTGACTTTGAGAGTGTCCAGGGACTGCCTGCCTTGAGGTATAAGGTGCCTGCAGAAATATTAGCCAATACCTCAGACAATGCTGGCTTCTGTATACCTAAAGGAAACTGCCTGGGCTCAGGAGTTTTGAATGTCAGCGTCTGCAAGAATGGTAAGAATTCAGAGAGGGGATGCAGGTGGCGGTACGGGGGTCTGGATGTACAATTGATGTTCCCTCAACAAAGAAGGTTGTCAGCCCAATAGAAAGAGCAATTCCAACCTCTTAGGAATAATGTTTTGTTAGAGACAGACTCACAGAGGTAGAAAACAGACTTATGGTTACCAAGAGGAAGCAGAGGATATAAATTAGGAATTTAAGACCAGCAGATACAAATTACTATATATAAAATAGGTAAAGAACAGGGTCCTACTGTACAGCACAGGGAACCATATTCAATATCTTGAATATATATATATATATATATATATAAAACTGAGTCACTTCACTGTATACCAGAAATGAACACCACATTGTAAATTAACTACAATTTTTAAAAAGTTTTGAAAAAATAAAAAATAAAGTTTTGTAACAAGTCTATAGCATAGTTTTTTAAAAAGCTTTGGCTTTCCTGTAATGCTTTTATTGCTAGGATGCCATGTTGTATGTTTTCTGGGTGGTTCAGGAGTGGTTTTGGCTTTGTTTGTTTTCAAGCTGGCTCTGGGCTAGGAGTGGCTGGTGGCCGCCTGTGCTCTGTGGGTCTCCTTGGTACAAGGCGCTGGCCTGGGGAGCTGGACCCCGCCCCACCCCGGGTCTCCTGCACATGCGCATGGCGCGGGTGCAGCGCTGCTCCAAAGGGGGCCGGGCCGCAGCTTAGGCGTCCTTCTTTTTTTTCCCCTTGGCTCTTCAATTTAGCACATTTTTGTTTTGTTTTTTAGTTTTTTTGTTGGAGTTGATTTACAATGTTGTGTTAGCTTCTGCTGTATAGCAAAGTGAATAGTTATACATATATGCACTCTTTCTTAGATTCTTTTCCCTTATACATTTTTACAGAATATTGAGTAGAGCTCCCTGTGCTATGCAGTAGGTCCTTATTAGTTATCTGTTTTATATATAGTAGTGTGTATATGTTAATCCCAGCCTCTTAATTTATACCTCCTTCTATGCTTTTCCCCTTTGGTAACCATAAGATCATTTTCTTCATGTTACGCTGTTCCTGTTTTGTGAATAAGTTAATTTGTGCCATCTTTTAATACTCCATATATGAGCAATATCATGTGATGGTTGTCTTTCTCTGACTTACTAGAGTCGGTATGACAATCTCTAGGCCCATCCATGTTACTGCAGATGGTATTATTTCATTCTTTTTTTTTTTTTAATGGCTGAGGATATTCTATTGTAAATCTATACCACACCTTCTTTATCTATTCCTCTGTTGGTGGCCATTTAAGTTGCTTCCATGTCCTGGTTATTGTGAATAGTGCTGCTATGAATATTGGTGTGCATGTATCTTTTCCAGTTACAGTTTTAATAGAAATAATAGTTCATATTACTAGCAGCTTACTAGTATCAGTCACTGTTGTAAGTGTTTCACATATTTACATATAGTTAATACATGTGAAGTATTAACTAATTTCATGTTCAAAACAAGGCTGAAACAGATAGTAAAGACTCAGATAATAGGAAAGTTCATACCTTGGTAATGAGTCTCATTACTCTTAAAACTAAGAGTTAATTTTAAGCAGAGTTAGTTTTAAACCCAGACCACAAAGTTCCCAATGTTTCATAAAAATGTCTGAGGTGAAATGACCAGCGGTGCAGCTGACAAAAGCATTTTCTGCATCACAAGGATAGTTTTCACAATCAATTGCTGCAAAAATAGCCTTGTTAGATAGACATCCAGTGGCCTCTTTTTATAATTGTGGAAACCAAGGCTCAGAGAAGGAATAGGATTTTTTTTTTGTATAATATCTTTATCTGAGCAAATTCCTGCTAGAATTTAGAGTCTTTTCATATTTGTACTGTGATGTTTCTTGGGCTTCAATTCTTTAGTTTCTGTTGAGAAACTTGGTAACCCTTTTCTCTTGATTAAAAAAAATTTTTTTTTTCTGAGTAATATGGTGACTTTCACCCCTTGTCCATGTGGTTTGGAAGTTCCCTTTGGGCTAATCCTCTTTCCTTGTCTGTTGAGATCATGGCTCACAAGACTGGCCATACATCAAAATGATCTGGAGAATCATTAAAAGCATCTGTCCCAGAGCCCACATACTAGGGGTCCCAGAATTGGTATTTTTTAATGGGCTGCATATGATTCTCATGAAGATGATGCCTGCACGATTGGGAATGACTGTTCTGGGGAGCACACACCCCAACCCGGAGATTAGCCTTCTCCTGCAGACTCACTGGGGGGTAGTCCTGAAGCAGCACCTGATCAGCCCATGGTTCTGTGGTTCAAGGTACACATCAGTAACCTTCTGCTTCCTCAAGAAGTTGATGTCAGAACCCACAGAAGGATTGTATTTTACAACAGACTTCCTGCTGTGGTCCTTTTCCTCTTTCCTCTTCTGTCTTCCCAGGTGTGGACTAAAATGGTAGCCTCCAGGACTGTTCTCCAGTGTTTTGAATTCCTCAGGGGAACATGTTGGCTAGTGGGATGAGTGAGGGGTCTGGACTCAGAGGACTCTGGGTTTGAATCCTATTCTGTTCATTAGCAAATTGGCCATGTTGCTGAAGGAGGGTTCCGGACAGCAGTTTTCTCATCTGTAAAATGGGAATGATTATAACTTCCTTGGAAGGCTGTGTGAAGGTGAGAGAGAAATGTATGCACAGCACTCAGGACAGTGTCTGGCCCTTCCTTATTGTCTTCAACAGATCTTTAAAAATATATTTTAAAGGTCAGCTTCCTTTAAAGAAGGAAATCGTGTCTTTGTGAAACTGTAGCAATAGAGAACAAAACTCTGTGTGTGACAAGTGAGATGTCTGAGCCATGGATCAGACTTCAATTACTTGCCGTTAGGTAGTTTCTGTATAACACACGCAGGAGAACAAAGCCTGTCTTGGGTAAAACAAAAACAGAAAAGCAAGCAGGTGAGGCGGGCCGTAGGGAGAATCCACGTACAGATCGGGAATTGCAGGTGAAACAAATGCTTGCAGATGAGCCGACCCTCATTCGATCAGAATTCTGTCTCCATCACCTGACTGCTGAATGTCCTCAGGAAATTGTGTAACTTCTCTCAACCTCCCCTTCCTCAAATGCAAACGGAAGGTTCTAACTTTATATGGTTTCTGGGCATGTCAACTAAAATAATGTGTATAAAGCACTTGTACTTTATAAGTACAGCACATATTAGTTGAAAAATGAATAATTCAGCTAGCAGTAGTAGCGTTAGTCACTCAGTCATATCCAACTCTTTGCCACCCTGTGGACTAAGCCTGTCAGGCTCCTCTGTGCATGGAATTTTCCAGGCAAGAATA
>SJYW01029877.1:11374-25804 GCA_006410735.1 Raphicerus campestris | reverse complement strand
ATCAATGGAAGTTTCTGTGAGGCTGTCATGTTCTGCATCTGCTCTGTCCAATATGGTGGCCACTATCTACACAGGCATGCACCTGAGATGTGCCTCGAGACTGAGGAACTGAACTTGTAATTTTATTTAATTTACATAGCCACACATGGCTTGTGGATGTGTATTGGATAGCACTTTCAATACTTTCTTCTCTCAGTGGTATAAGATGATAGAGCTGTCACTGTTCAGAGAAAGACTACAAGCCTGGAAGTCTCTGGGCAGAGTAATGGGCTGTAGGGAAGTGGGAAAATGGAAAAGGATTGCTTTATTTCCTCTATGGTTATAAGTATTGTATTTTAGAGCTCTAAAATAAGAAAATTAAAATTTGCTGCTTGGAGTAAAACTGAGTAACTGATACAATAGAAAAGGTATGAATTCTCTTCATCATTTGGCATATACTCTATTGCACTGAGAATGAGAACACAAAGAATAGTTTTATTTAGGTTTTGGAGGTATGTCCTTTACTTTAAATCAATTTTCAATAGTACTTTTAAAAGGTTTCATAATGAAACATATTGCTAAGTGCCTCATTTCTATTTAGGTTCTAAAAATACAAACCCTTAATCGGTTCAACTTAAGATAAGGTTGGTTGAAAAACACACTGCAGTCNTATGTCCTTTACTTTAAATCAATTTTCAATAGTACTTTTAAAAGGTTTCATAATGAAACATATTGCTAAGTGCCTCATTTCTATTTAGGTTCTAAAAATACAAACCCTTAATCGGTTCAACTTAAGATAAGGTTGGTTGAAAAACACACTGCAGTCTGAATCGACTTTCCAAAATAATAAAAGGCCCCATGAAACTTTTTACACCAAGAATTGTCATTTTAAATTCTTAGCAGGTCTGTCATTTAAATCAGGCACTATGCAATTTTCCATATATATATATATATATATATATATATATATATTCCTCTCTCTTCTGCTTTGTGCTCTGGCCAGTTCCAGTTTTTATCTTATTCTCCAGGGCACTCCTAAGCTGCTTCTTCTTACTGAAAATTGCCCAATTCACTTTAAAGATTAAAGATTTTTTTCTCAAAGAAAGATTATCTGAAATTTGTAGGGAAGCTAACCAGAATATCATAAACAATGTCACTGAGGATATTTCCTGATGATAAACAATGGTTATTTTTAGATGCATTTGGATTGGTCTCTTAGCAGACAGATCACTAGTGGCAACACTCAGTGGCTTTGGGAACTGATTGGGATTTATAACAGAAAATGAAGGTAGGACTTATGGGAAGAAAAAGTACCCACCTTTCCTTTCTCTTTAATATTTTCACTTCTCTCTTCTCATTCATGTCCCAAATTAAGAGGTAAAATTAAAGTTGGGAGGAAATAGATACAGATCTTGTCTAGTTTGTCACAAAACTTGAAAGCACTGACACATTCCCACAGATATTAAACTGTTAAATGATTTATTCTTGTTAGAGTCTTTAAAAATACTGAGATTCAAATCTATGCCTTCATACTATTATCTAACCAACTAAGGAAACTTTAATGACATTTTAAAATCATTCATTTTCTCTAGATAGCATTCAGTACAAGGATTGTATTTTATTAAAAATACCAACTTCAGGGTATTCTAATCAAGGCTCTTACAGATTCTGAAATGCTTATAGTATTTTAGGGAACTCATGAAGGGATACATCAAGACACTGTATGCTTTATATAATCTAACACATCATCGTCAAATTACCAACTGAGTTTTGCTATGTCAGGAGGTAATAAGGTATACTATTATAATCATCACTTTGTTCATATGTTATAATCAGTTATGGCAGATTTATGGTAAAAAGAAACAACTTTAGAGTCAACAAGTAAGAACTAATGGAAAGGTTAATATGGTGTTGGTTAGTAGAAAATAGAAAAAGTAGCTTGTTGCTAAGACTGAATTTAAACCAGGCATATTCAAAGCATGTAGCTCAAAGGGACAATAAAACTATGAATTAGTAAGGTTTAATAAATTATTCAAATTATTATCAGGTACTACAGAATCATTTGTTATACAACATGTTACATTTCTAAGCATTTATAAAAGTGGTTATTTTTAGAACTGAAATACATTTCTAAATGTTAGCACATAAAATAGGACACAAATTTATACTCTATGTATGTTTTATTTGAAGAATTTTTATGTAATAACAGAGAATAGTAATTGTTAATACTGAAATTTAAAATCACTGAAACTTTATAACATGACTTAAAATATTTACTTATAGTTTCATGATCAAAACATTTGTCTTTCTGAATTGAATGTTCCCCTCATTACATTTAGCCCTATACAGCAATTGCCAGTTTGGGAAATTACAAAGGGAAACTTAAATTAGATAAAAATTACTTGGAAATCTTTATTCCTTCTTCATGTGACTCAACCTTATATTCATGAGAATATGTTAAAATAAAAAAATCAAACTCCCAAGAAATGATTATAGTTTCCATTAATTGAGCACTATGAGGCAGCTTCCTGCCCTGATACAGTTTTTATATAGGACCTTGAGAGTAGAATACTTATTCCACATGCTCACTGCCTTCCCCCAAGAAAAAGAAACACCTTGGCTGTCAAGTCCTATGACATGGATAACATACACATGTATCACTTGGTTGCTTAATAACGAATCTGTCTTTAGTACATTAAAATAACATTTCCTTCACAATTTTATAAAACACCTTTCTCTAAAGAGTTCAAAGTGAGCTTACTAACATATCCAGTCAACGCTCACAGTTTCTGTACATGGTAGACAATACTGAGTATGCAAATAAGGAAAGAGTTTCTATATATTCCAGATCTAGTCAGGTTAAATTGAAAAAACTTACTTCCATCAAACATTCCAAGTTGTTATATAGAACACAATATTCTCCAGAGTTCTGGCTAAATAAATAAGATAGTGATAAGAATCACAGACTCAGTTAATCTCTGTAAATTAACCTGGGTTTAGATTAGTCAGTGTTTCCCAACAATCCTGCGGAAGGTAGATACTACATATGTAAAAACATGGTCTTGGCTATTATTTTAATTTTGCCAACAACAACTATATGGAGTTTGGAATCTCAACAGGGTAATATTTCTATAAGGAAAACAGAACTGATTATCTGAAAATTAAAGCAATTATCAATTTTGTGTTTCAGATAATGTATATGTTTTATGCTATCAAAGAAATGAGGAAAAAGAAAGAAAAGAAAAAAAGATTCAAACAGGAAGTTCATATGAGAAGGATTTAAACTAGTCAGTTCGTAACAACAGTTAAGTATAACCTTTTGGAAATTAATTTATATAATGATAATCTACATGTGGTAAGGTTGAAATTATTTAAATGACATTATATTTCACTATTTAGTGTTGCTCCACCACTGCTTTAGCAGTAAATTCTTATGAAATGTAATGCAGCTAATGAGGTAGCTTTTTAACTGAACAAACTGACAGGCCCCATATCTGCAGAGGCAGCTTGAAACCGTGCCCAACCTCTTGGCTTCCCAAGAGGCTTTTCAAAATTCAATAAATAACATCTGTAGGCGATGTTGGGTGCAGACCTAGCAGAGTGCGTCATAACACTGTGCTGGCAGAACAAAGAAACCATGACGACTGCCAAGTTTCCATGGCAACTGCTGCGAGGCTCTGAGAGTATAATAGCACATCAATCACTGTCCAAAAGAACTTCATTATCAGCTAGAAAAAACCTTTAGGATCTGTTTAGTGTGCAATTGTGGGTTAACTCACCTCAAAGCCTTGCTCTCTAGCAAAAGTGGCAGCTTCCTGAAATAAAAAAAAAGAACAGTTAATTATAAAGTGCTAGGTAATGAAGAAATAATCCATTTTGAAACTCATTCAAACACTCTTCTTTTTACACAATTATCTCAATATACTCACATAGTTCAATTTTTATTCTTACATGGAAAAAAAGATTTCTTTTTTCCTTGCCATAAAAAAAAGGGAGCAAATGTCAACACACTTCACAAGCTGAAATAAAGAAGATGTAGTACATGTTTTTACTGTAGCTGTCACCATGAGTTCAGGTGTTTTGACCCCGACAAAGAAAATCATTTGAAACCTAAGGAAGATGCTGATGGTTATGTTTTTAATTAAAACAATACCTCCCAGAAAACTCTTCCGTAAAGAAGAATATTTGCTAATAAATGTATAGATTAGATTCAGAAAACCCACCATTTTGCAATCTCTGATTTATTAAGGCAAATGTCATCAATGGATGCTCAATTCATTAGGTTAAAGAATGATGGGGAACTGGTTATTTCATGGAATCAAAGTTATCAAAGATCACATGCTGGTCACGAGGAGCAAAGCATAACTTTATAGTGGAAGAATCAAGCAGTCATCACTTTAACCCACTGATCAATCTTATTACCTAATATTCTGATCACCAAATAGTCTGTGGCTTCTGTCGTAATGTAGTATAAGGTACAGAGCACCATCTATAAAGTTTTTAACATGAATTAATCAAAATTTTATTCAATAACTTGCAATCTACAGGAAATATATAGAGGATAGAAGAACAAGTTAAATGATACACTGAGAAAGCTAATAAACAAATACATAAGGTAGGACATTAGACAGGACAAGTACTTTGGTCTTTTTAGTAAGTCAACATCATGATAAAACGTACAGGAGTAATATACAGATTTTAATTGGAAACTGAACAAACCAGTTATACATTTTGGGTAAGTTTGATTATGAAATGGAAATCAAATAATATTAGGAATTATCAACTTGATATGAAAAAATCCTAGATTTTCAGGTGTATCCTGAAGTATCCTGGGATAAAATGGCATGGTATATGTAACTTATTTTAGAAAACTTAAAAGCAAAAAAAGAATGTGAAGCAAAAATGGTAAAATATTAATGTATCTAGATGTATTCAGTATTACTGTCTTTTGCCTGTTTGAAAATTTGTGTAATAAAATGTCTACCCCCGCATTTCTCTCTGATTTAAGATGACAGGGTAACAAATGCTGAATATTTTTTAAAATTTAGTTTAAAAATTTTAAACGTTTTTCTAGATAGTAAATATATCTTAAGGGCACAATCTGATGAACATTATTATATAATCTAATGCCTTTATAATAGGCTATCAAATGACAAAAACATATCTGTGTAACCAAATCCTTTCCCTTTCTTGATTCTCTGCTTTGTGGATATATTTTCATTTTAGTACTGATACAGAAAATGGAGGCAATATTACTTTTCAATCCCACTTCCCTCTTGAAGATGGAAAAAAAAAAAAAACTGCAGACAACTGTCAAGAGTCTCTACATCTTAACTTACATTCCTCCAGAATTATCTTTGCCAAGAGATATTAATAGAAGGATGGGATGTGAGCCTGAGTAGTGAGCAGATCCAACTTAACTAAAATGACTGCTGCACCAAACCATGTAAGGCAGAAACTACAGTTAATGTCTCCAGCACGAATCTGGGTACTATCTACATGTTAAAGAAAACACAGAGAAAAGAAGTATATATGCACTTATAGTCCAATATACTAATACCATGTAAGTTTAAAGAACCACTTGGAGGGTCTGAGAAAAGTGAAACATACTATCACAATTAAACACTGAGGCTGTTCACTAGAGAAGCATAAAACTGACTGAGTTAACCTTAGTTGATACCAATTAAAAAAATTAAATCATGATCTTGACAATTGGGGTAAGGATGGTTAGCCTTCTTGACAATTTACTTACACCAGAATCTTGAATATCAGACAGTCAATAATATTTACTAGCTTGGATGTCAAGGAAAAGGATAGGGTTCAAAAGATAGCAATGTAGAATTTTTCCAAGTTGTCCAACTCAAGAATTAACCAAGCTAATTCTTATATGAAAAAAACAACAAAATAGCTTTGTGAGAACTACTTATTTATAGGGAACTTTATCAGAGGCATGAAAGAAACCTAAAGGACTGTAAGACAAAGTTAATATGACAAATCTGTACAACTAAAATTGTACTACGACATAAAAACTCCAAATTCACATACAGTAGATAAGTTGCCTTTTTAATATCCAGTTTTGCTCCCCAAAGTAAGAAGCAATAGACTGTGATCTGTTATGGTACAACAGAACTGACTAACTGCAAGAAGGCACATTTACCAATGTCAGATCATTATTCTTCAATGAAACTGAGCCCTACGACTCTTGCACATCTGTAAACTATTCCAAGCACCAACATATTTCTGACTGAGGAAGGACATCCTGAAGAAAAGTCAACTCAATTTTCTATCTTAGCGCCCCCTCACACAGGTTTGCAGAGCTGTGCCCTATCGCTGAAAAGCTAAGCACTTGTTCTATAGCTTAAAAAGATCTTATCTCCTGACTTCCTCCCACCTTCCTTTGATCTTGGGTTGGTGCCCCCAGTCACTCCATTAGTAAAGGCAGCTGGCTCACATCACTGCAGACTTTCCCACAGCTAACCTCTGATCTGAAGGTGTTTGTAGATACAACGATGGAACAACATTTATTTTTCCCTCACAGCAAAACAAATAACACAGAGGAACAGTTTGACCCAGTAAGAATTTGAAGGAGAATTTTAGCCCTAAGATTCACTGCATGGAGGGACAAAAAGAAAAGGCATTAGGTCAGAAATCAGGGAAGAAAAAAGGCATAAATGGTGGGCAGAACAGTAAGGCAGGTTCCAAATATCAGGGGTAATTCCAAGTGAACTGATCACACTAAATTGAAAAGGACTTTTTAGCGTGCCTTCGCAGTAAAAGTGAGAAAAGAAAACAAGCAAGTCCCCATCTGTGCTGCCCCAGGGCGCCACGTACTGAGTTTCACAAATCTAATGAAGCAGTCAGGTTAAAATCCAACCGCAGAGTGGATGTGACATGTGGAGAACAGCTAGGGTTAGAATAGAGAAGCATGGCGGTTCCTAATGCAGGTGATTATCCATGTGATAATCATTATATTTACAGGCTTTCCATTTTAGATCTGACATCAAAAATCACAAAGGAGGAGGGATTAAGGAAATAAACAGCCGACACAGAGGCTTTCCTGCTCCCCTGAGAGTGTAGCACTTTCATTCATGCATGACAAGCAACAAAAGCAAAACGAAACAGGCCAGGAAAGAGTATTTCTGAGAAGGCTGGATTTCACATTAACACTACTTTCCATTTTGATAACTTTCACTATTATTCAGTTTCTCATACAGGTCACATTTTCAAAATCAGTTCCCATTGTTGTCTAAGCTATAATACAGTATCATTTTTGGTTTACAATGAATGATACTCACACATGTCTTTTTACAACAACAAA
Organism: Raphicerus campestris; assembly: GCA_006410735.1. NCBI lineage: Eukaryota > Metazoa > Chordata > Mammalia > Artiodactyla > Bovidae > Raphicerus > Raphicerus campestris. The sequence continues at coordinate 18,507 of SJYW01029877.1, read as the reverse complement.
GTCATTTTTTTCCTTCCTGGAATTGAGTGTTGTGAATAAAATGACATATAATTAAAGTCTTAGGCTCTCATCTACACCACACTATTTAGGATTTGCAGTAGGCTTGCTGCTTCACCGACTAGGCTAAAAGGATGAAACAACAACCAAGCACAGTTTTTGAGTAGAGGTTTAAAAAATAAAGCTGAAATTCATGATTAATGGAAACTATGGAATACTTACATGAAGAACTATTTAAAGGGATTAGCAAACCACTACTAAAAAGCACAGTTCTCAGGTTATATAGGAAAGGAAGGAACAACTCCAGTATATGTCTGTGTGTATGAAAATACAACAATTTCCCTTATATCTAAGAAGAAAACTATTTTCTTTGCATTTTGCCTGATAACACCTTGATTTTAATTTATGTAGAATTATCTGTAGTCACTATAAAACTAAAACTATAAATAGGCTATATTGTTATTCTAATTCTAATTATCTGTTACTAGTTACACAGAAATACAAATGATTTCTGTATTATTGGCCTTATATCCTGAGACTTTGCCAAATTAACTTATTGGTTGTAGGAACTATCCTTTTCCTTCAGGGAAACAAGATGTTCCTACTAACCAAACCACAAAGTTATTTTAAGAATTTAGCAAATGCCTTAAAAAATCATCTCTCTTTTCTCCAGGGTAATCTGAAGGGTGTAACTACTAACTACCCACCACTATCATAGCTCATAACCCTTGCTCTCCTACTTCTGGCTCTACATTTCAAGGCACTGAACCCAGTTAGAGCTATTATCTGCNATTTTAAGAATTTAGCAAATGCCTTAAAAAATCATCTCTCTTTTCTCCAGGGTAATCTGAAGGGTGTAACTACTAACTACCACCACTATCATAGCTCATAACCCTTGCTCTCCTACTTCTGGCTCTATATTTCAAGGCACTGAACCCAGTTAGAGCTATTATCTGCTTGCTTATGTTAACACTGTTTTTTGATATTGGACATGAGGGATCTTGGGTGTTGACTGAAACTTCATGGACTAAAGTAAAAAAAGAACATCCAACTTAGGACCAAAGAAAGATAACTTCTGACTATCCACAGGAGGCAGCTCATCCATTCAAAACAAACTATTTCGCTGCTCCAATGCAAACAGGAAGCAGCAAACTCACTGGAGTTTGCCTGGTCTTCACTCAAGTCACTGGAGTCCAGCCAGAGCTCTGGGAAAAGCCAAGGGAGAATGGAACCACCAAAACAGTTCTGCTATTTTGTTTGTTCATCTCTCCATCCAACTAGTATTTACCCTGCAAGGATAGTTTTAGGCTAACAGATACTATAATGCTAGAGATACATCAGTGTTACAGCTGTTATACATCTTAATGGACTTCGACTTGCAATATTTGAAACAATACTGTAAATCCTAAATGGTGTGGTCTAAGATGGAATGATATCTATGTCTATCTCTGTCTATATAAATCTATGTATAAAAATCTCTGCATATAAATAAAATCCATATATTTTTATACAATTATATGTATGAAGCCTTTTTTGAAGGCTTTAAGAATGCAAGATAGTACTGGTCAGGAAGCAGTTACAGACAAACAGAAAGAGTACTTGGCTTGGAAGACCTACACTAAGGTGACCATTTTATAGCTCATTTGATACGTAATCTTGGGCAGGTCACTCAGTAAATATCAGTTTATATTAGTAAAACTGAGGTCAACAAAACTGACTGATTACTAGGAATAAGGAAAATATTTAATGTGAATTATAAAATCATATCACCTATTAAATTCAAGCTTTTGGTAAAATCTTAGGAAAATTTAAGCAAATGAATTTCAGAGCATCCAGAGTATATTCCATGATTTGTCCTATCTGTGGATCATATGTGTAGCAGGAAGCCTCTAAATTGGTTGCCTACTGTGTAGATCCCTAACTGGCGACATTCAAATCCTTGTAAAATTTTCTCCCCTTTGCGTGTTGTCTGGACCAAGAGACTCACTTTTAACAAATACCTGACAAAAAGTGATGGGATGTCTTGTTTGTTCGTTCTCTTGCTCACACGCTCTCTCTCAGCTCTTGCTCTAGGGGAAATAACCTGCCATGCTGTGAGTTCCCCCATGGAGCGGCCCATAACTAACCATCAGAGAGGATCGAGGGCTCGCTAACAGCCATGTGAATGAGCTTGGAAGTGAATCCTCCCCAAGCAGTGACAGGACTACAGCCCTGGCTGCCATCCTGACTTCAGCCTTGGAAGAGACTCTGAATTGAGAGGCATCAAACTAAGCTGTGCCCAGGTTCTCTATCCACATCTTATACATGAAGAACCTAAGCCTCTAAGAGGTTAACTAACATGGTCCAATTCAGAAAACCTCTCTATTCAGATTAAGCTAATCCTTAAAAAAATCCTCACAAGTCAAACAAAACAAGCATGGCTAACAGATAAATCACAGGTGAGAAAATAAAGGAAAGATAATTTAGAAACATATTATCTAAATGGTTTTCTATACCTGATTGTGATTAATCATTTCTTAACTGTAGCAGTGATACACCTCTGAGTCATGCTGACATTTAATGATAAAGAACTATCTGCTGTTTATTTCTTTCCTATATTCAGCTGAGTTCAGTTGCTCAGTCATGTCTGACTCTTTGTGACCCCATGGACTATAGCATTATGAAGACTTATACGGCTTAATCAAATCCTAAAAGATGATCCTGTTAAAGTGCTGCACTCAATATATCAGCAAGTTTGAAAAACTCAGCAGTGGCCACAGGACTGGAAAAGGTCAGTTTTCATTCCAATCCCAAAGAAGGGCAAAGCCAAAGAATGTTCAAACTACCGCACAGTTGTACGCATCTCACATGCTAGCAAAATGATGCTCAAAATTCTCCAAGCCAGGCTTCAAAAATACATGAACTGTGAACTTCCAGATGTTCAAGTTGTATTTAGAAAAGGCAGAGGAACCAGAGATCAAATTGCCAACATCTGTTGGATCATGGAAAAGCAAGAGAGTTGCAGAAAAAAAAAATCTACTTCTGCTTTATTACTCCCAAGGCTTTGACTGTGTAGATCACAACAAACTGGAAAATTCTTCAAGAGATGGGAATGCCAGACCACCTTACCTGCCTCTTGAGAAATCTATATGCAGGTCAAGAAGCAACAGCTAGAACCGGACATGGAACGACAGACTGGTTTCAAGTTGGGAAAGGAGTACGTCAAGGCTGTGTATTGTTACCCTGCTTATTTAACTTGTATGCAGAGTACATCATGTGAAATGCTGGGCTGGATGAAGCACATGCCGGAGTCGAGATTGCCGGGAGAAAAATCAATAACCTCAGATACGCAGATGACACCACACTTATGACAGAAAGTGAAGAAGAACTAAAGAGCCTCTTGATGAAAGTGAAAGAGGAGAGTGAAAAAGCTGGCTTAAAACTTAACATTCAAAAAATAAAAGGATCATGGCATTTGGTCCCATCACGTCATGGCAAAGAGATGGGGAAACAATAGAAAACAATGACAGACTTAATTTTCTTGGTCTCCAAAATCACTGAAGATGGTGATTGCAGCCATGAAATTAAAAAACGCTTCCTCCTTGGAAGAAAAGCTATGACCAACCTAGACAGCATATTGAAAGGCAGAGACATTTCTTAGGCAACGAAGACACATCTAGTCAAAGCTATGGTTCTTCCAGTAGTCATGTATGGATGTGAGAGTTGGACTATAGAGAAAGTTGAGCATCGAAGAACTGATGCTTTTGAACTGTGGTGTTGGAGAAGACTCTTGAGAATCCCTTGGACAGCAAGGAGATCAAACCAGTCAATCCTAAGGGAAATCAATCCTGAATATTCATTGGAAGGACTGATGATGAAGTTGAAACTCTAATACTTTGGCCACCTGATGGAAAGAACTGACTCACTGGAAAAGACCCTGATGCTGGGAAAGATTGAAGGTGAGAGGGGAAGGGGACGACAAAGGTTGAGATGGTTGGATGGCAACTGAATGGACATGAGTTTGAGCAAGCTCCAGGAGCTGGTGATGGACAGGGAAGACTGGTGTGCTGAAGTCCATGGGGTCCCAAAGAGTTGGTCATGACTGAACCAAACTAACTGATATTGCTTAAGCCTCTAAATATTTCTTCATGCTATCCTTCACACTATGAGTTACTTTTACCTTTTACTATTTACAAAATGTACTTTGTATTTACTTATAAAAATATTTACATATTTTCCTATGAGACTGCATTAATGTTATACTACTTTTAATACTAAATTATTTGTGAAGAGGAAAAGTTTTAACTTGTAAATAAAGTAAACAAAGGCTGGAGAATATTTTTAAGTAAATATAAATCTGAGAAATCCCTTTTAAAATGTTTCATTCATGAAAATACCTGTACTGGTTTTTCAAAGAACATACAGCTTCTGGGAGATTTTCAACCTGTACTCTGGCATTTATTAACATATGCTTCCTGCCTGCAGAATGCTGAATATAAATGTAATTTAACATTTACTGAGTGTCAAAAACTCTGTGGGGCAATGTATAAGCTATAAAGACAAGCATGGCCCCTATCCAATGATAAAAATTAAACAGTGTATAAAGTATACTTTCATAAACATGACTGAAAAAAATCACATAGCCGAATTATAAGCCAAATAAATTAGGTTCAGTTTACAACATACTTAATCCTTTCACAAAATGATTTACTAGGTGATGTGCCTGTTTTACCAAGGAAAGCTGTTCATCACTCCCACTGTTATGCATATTTAATGATGGTAGGTAAAGGAAAGCAAGTTTAGGAAAAGTATTTCATCAAAATTAGATTGACTAGCTATTTGGGCTAAATTGTAGACTAATCCAAGTTTTTTAGCTGCTAAAAAAAAAGAGGAGAGGTGACAGGATAAGAAAACAATTAGGGGAGCAGGCCTCTTATTGGGTGTTTTATTTCCATTTCTAGTGAGATACCATGTGCGTGGAATAATGAAGACACTTAACAGGTGTCAATTGTTTTCCTTATTTCATTTGATCCTCATAAAAATCCCATAAAATATGTATTCTTCTCCTTTCATAAATAAAAATCGGAAGGTTCAGAGACATTAAAATATATATTCAATACCAAATAAAATGTATTCATAATAGCTGGCATCTGGATCTGATGATTTCTGAATGGTTTGTGCTGGTCTGCTGAACTCTTTTAGCTGTTTTAACTCATTTTCATTTTTGAAAGATGTTTTTGCAGGGTATAGAATTTGAGATTGACAGCTTTTCTCTGAGTTTTGGCTTTCAGATGCATCCTTTTTTGGCCCCTAGGCTCTAGAGCACAGGCTCAATATTTCAGCTTGCAGTTTCAGATGCATCCTTTTTTGGCTCCTAGGCTCTAGCGCACAGGCTCAGTAGTTGGGGCACGCGGTTGGTTGCTCTGCAGCATGTGGGATATTCACGGATCAGGGATCAGACCCACATCTCCTGCATTGGCAGGATCATCCCTGAGTGACCAGGGAAGCCCTCAGATGCATTCTTATCTTTGTTTCTCTGTATAGAATATATCTTTAAAAATCTGTTTTAAGATTTTTTATCACTGATTTTATGCAATGTGATTATGATGTTCCTTGGTGTAGTTTTTTTCCTTGTTTCTTTCGCGGTTCATTGGGTTTCTTTGATTTCTGGGTTTATAGTATTCTTCAAATTTGGAACATTTTCACTTTTTTACTTCAAATATCTGTTTCGTTTCTCCTCTCTAGGACTCCAAATATGAATGTTAGGTCACTTGAACTTGAGCAATCCCTGTATTATGCTATCAGTAGAACACGTATAAGTTTTAAAACAGACATTTTTCTTCTTTACTGCATTATCAGTGAAGAACTGAAGGCCTATGGAGACCAGGCTATAGCCTGCTAATCTAAAGATAAGTAAGATGTATCTTTAGACAGATGTTACTTCCCTCATTTATTGGAAAAAGAAAAAGATCTAAAACTTAAGTCACTTATATTAATAAAAAACAGTAAAGGCAAGATAAATAATTGATTCTTACAAGTTTAGATACATGTTTACGTGGGACAATGAGAAAGGTATTTTAAGGAAAGGAAGACCTTAGGATGGGGAGAGAGTGGCATTTTTATTAAGTATCTTAATAATTCTTTTCTCTCAAATGTGTACCAATATCCTTTATTTTTTCTATATTCCACACATTAAGCTTCTTAAAGTTCCTAAGCTTCCTATCACACCTTCCTAAGGTCAAGGTATGATAATCACTGCTACCTGAGGGTCAAGGTGTGATAATCACTGCTACATAGTTTCCACCCTCTATGGCCACCCTAATGACCCTATCAGCAGAACCTATCATAAAAGCTCCTCTGTTCTTTGAGTCTCCTGGTCTTTCGAGGGAGAAGAGGAAACAATTAGAAATCATAACATTCACAATCCAAAATATTACTGAATTAACTTAAAAAGAAACTTATAGGACCACATTGTGACTTAATAACATAACAAAAAATAGTTAAAAAGAAAACAAAATGAGAAGCATCTAATCTAACCTCTAGTTGGGGATCGGGGTCAGGGGTGGAAAAGGTAGTTCTTCCTCAGGTCATAATTTTTAAACTACAGATGTGTATATAACACATTCCATCCAAGTATCACCAAAACCCAGTATTATTTTCATTCTTGCCAGGTGACTCACAATAATTATGCAGAAAGTATACAGTAGCACTATGCCTTAGAAACAAGTCTAATATAGACAAAATTAGAATTTTCATAATGACCAGTGGGAAGAAACAAAGTTAGGCATGGTGGTAACCATCAATACAGGTCTCTCAAGGAAAAGAAAAAAGAAAGAGAAGAAGACACTACCACCACCACCAAAAAAATAAAATCCCACAACAAAAATGAAACTACAAAGAAGCCAACGGAAAAAAAAGTCAGGCTACTAAAAAAATAATTACAGAAAGAGGATAGGAAACACCCAACATAATATGTATCTCCATAAATACTTAACTGAAAGCATAACTCCCTTACCCTTCCTCTAAGATAAACAGGTTTAAAAAGCTACTTTTGAAAAGCCAGTATTGCATTTGATAATAAAATGGGAGACAATCATCTTAAGTCTACAAACTAGAACCGAGAGATTTTATCTACCTTGCAAACATTTTTTTCCTCT
>SJYW01029874.1:0-11400 GCA_006410735.1 Raphicerus campestris | reverse complement strand
GTTGGATTATTAATTCCTGTTTTTCTTTCTGCTGTCCTGTTGGTGCCTGACTTGATGGCCTCATTTGGGGGAAAGTGGTGGTTATTAGGGCTTTTTCTGAAATGTGTATCTATGTAACATCACTTAAGTGTGCTTAATAAATCTTCTTTAAGGATGTTAGATAATAAGGCTACAATTCAAAATCTTCTGAACCATCTATGTAATTAATGGGGATTATATATTGGAATTTTTGTCATGACACATTTGCCAAATCAATGGGATACATTTGTTTTGGCAGCCTATCAAGCAAAGGCTAGTGGTATCTTTATGTAAGAAAATGACTGTAAATCTGAAATAAGAAAAATCTCAGCAACTAATAACAAATCATTTATTTCATTTGGGTCTTACTGCTTTGTAAACAGGTTAAAAAAACACTGTAATACTCTAAGCTTCTCTTTTCCACACTAGACACACTTCTAGTTGTATTCTCCATACTATTAGACTGTATAGTGATGTGATTCCCAAGTAGATTTTAATCTTCCCATTGAGTGTGTCATGGTACAAATCACTATTTGTTTTTGATGTTTTTTAGGGATGTGCAATGTGCATAACATAATGACAAAGAAATTTTGAAAAGGTTATGTTTGCCCATTTTAAGGGAGTGGGAGAAATAACAGCAGTTTGTTCTTCAACATGAATCTGATATCAATTTGAATTGTGTTTTACAAGTTTATTAAAAAAGACAGGGTTTAATGGAGCGTGCATAAAAATGTACTGTGTTTTCACCTTTTGTTTATATATAAATGTTTATGAGTATATAGGCCTATCTATAAGTGGATAAGTCTGTATATGTATATATATCACATACACATACAACCTCCATGTCCTTGGGTCCTGGGTTTTTGAAGAAGTGCTAAAACATATAAATAGAATAAATCTTGCTGTGGAAATACCATGCTTTAGAACAAATCCTTTTTGATCCTAACGCTTCTGAAAACTAGGTCTGACTCTGTGGGAATTTTTCCCAGCTAAAGAAAATCACTTCCGTTATCACCCCCACCCCCAATTTGGCTGTTGAGCATTTTACACATCCCTGATACGTATATTGTGATCCAAAGTTACTACAAGTAGGTTTAAGAGAATCTTTATCTGTGACTTTGGAAACAATATTCCATTGCAGATTAATAAATAAATAATCCCACTGCTTCGCTAACCAACATTTTTTTCTTAAGAAGGTCATTTGAAAAGTTAACGGAACAATGAAATAACAAAGTTTAACAAAGAAATTTATCTTGGATTGTATTTATCCATTTGTGTAATACATGATTTTTTTTAAATATTCTTTTTAGTATTCAGTGGAAATTTGGTTCCTGAAAAAGACAAAGGGTTAGAGTTAATGTGCTGTAGATACACACACAGAGAATAGGCCATATATTTACTAGAAGCAGCTTTATGTCTAGCTTGTGTCTTTTTGTTTGTTGGCTTGTTTGTTTTTAATAATTCCTGAGAGATGTCTCTGGAAGGAAAAGTGTTTTGAAAACTAATGACTATTTTTGAGGACAAAAATGACAACTTAAGCTAATTTCTTAAATACAGTAGGATAACTTTCAGGACAATATTGCCTCACAACCCTGCTCACATTGAGAAGTCTTTTTTTCGTTTCCCCTTAGCTGTTCTGACTGGATTTTTCTACAGAAGCTATGGAAGATTATCTTTGTTCTCGTTTGCTGCTATTTCCTGTCCTACTTTAAGAAATATAAATACATAGAAATGGTGCATCTTTAACATTTGTTTGTACATGTATAAATGTCTTGTATTTTAATTCGTTTTTAGCATGTAGCAACACGAATTGTTCAAGGGTAAGCCACAACATCTAGAAATCACTCCTAGATATGAACAATAAAGGAAAAAAATGGTACCAATTTAGGAGGAAACAAAGCCGCTGTCGCTGGGTTTTCTGTGCAGCCTGCAGTGACTTCCAACACACGAGGAGAAACTCACTGTCATCCTTGGTGGGAGAGTGCCACAGCCTGCTGCTGAGTTGAGTTACCAGACATCCTCCACTTCCGAAGCAGCGAACGTCGAATCTCAGGGATGGTCCTCAACTGGATCCAAGTGTAACGAGCCCTGTTTGAATAATGAGGGAGGGGGAGAGTGATCCATCCACAACCCGGAAGCAGATTTGCAGAGGTTTCCTGCACTGTTGACACTGCCCTGTTGACGCCCTTTCTTCCTGTTTCCTGTGTTTTCTCTGTCTGCTGTCTAACCCTGTGCCTTGCCTGGGATAAGTACAATGATGAGGTTACTGGTTTGGATTGTAAGTAGAGGAATTTATTAATTGGTTTAGAGGTTCACTGCTGCTTTGTCACTTTCTCAATCAAATTGGCCACTTATTTAAGAAATAAAAAGCTGGTAGAACTGCATCCTCCAATGATGATTGACCTTTTGTGTGTGTGAAAAGCAGACATTCCAGTGCCACCCTGACAATACGTGCCCAAGACGTGCTGGCCGCACCCCTGACAGTGTGAGCCACGGAAGCTGGTTTTAGACATGGCTTGGAGAATAGTTGCTTGTTGACATGGCATCTTGCACTTTAGTAGGAGACTGAGACTGTCCTGTTTTGTTCACTGTGGTGTGACCAGTGGTGTGCCAGAGCACTGCCGTAGAACTCACTAGTGTTAGCACGTTGTCCGGGCTGTGGGCGCTCGCTGTCGTCTCCGGAAGCTTTGGCTCTGGGTCACCAAGCCCAGTCTCCTTACTCTCAGTGCCCTGCTCTCCTGTTTGCCTCTTTGTGTTTCTATGTGAACTTCCAGATAATATCACTCATTAAATAGTTTTTTTTAATTTATTTAAAGAAAAACTATTTAGAAGAATATTTCATTTTGTTGACAGTGGTGGCTTGATAATCCTTAAGCAACTGAAAATAAAATTGTCAAAGGAAACAGCACTGAGAAGATAGTTTATTCTCTGCCCAGCTGTATATAAGTCCAGTGTGTTAACTAATCTAGATGATGCAAAGAAGAATCACCTGGTAAGAGAAGCAACATGTACAAAATCGGTGAAAAAGGTTTCAGTTTTTTCCAGTGGGGTGGGGGGAGGGCAAGCTGGATTTACAAGTCACAACTGGACTGAACTGGCCTTTTAATCTTTCCACTCTATCATGTAAGTAGCTGCTTTCTTGTCCTGCCTATCCTTCAGGCGTCCCTAAAGCTCACTCTGAAGATGGTAGAAACAAACACACAATCTTCAAGTTTAGAAGTTGATCCTGACACTGACATGAAGGCGAACGTTGATTTCATGCGAAGGAACAGTTACAGAGGTGGTGATTGGATAAAACCGTTCCCCAGATTGTAAGAGTTAACTGAAGATATTGACACAATTAAAAAAAAAAATCAGTAAAGGAATGTATATAATATTGCTCTTGTGTTTTACAGTAAGATTTGTTGCTCTCAGACTGTGTAAAACAAGATTTATTCATGTTTTCTGCATATTAAAAAAAATCTTATTGTACCAATTGGTAAACTATTAAATGCCTATAAAACTAGATGTGATTTTTATTTTTCCGGTCTTTTTGTGCACAGATTAAAAACCTTTTAAATTGAGTCCCAACAGGAGGCAGGGTTGTGCTCAGCACCAGTCATAGGGAGAGGGATAAGCAAGTAGCTGGCAGGGCCGCAGGGCCTTGCCCTAGGACGGAGCCAGCGCTGCCTCTGCTGTCTGCCGCCTCCGCCCGCTTTGTGGGGGGCGGCTAGGAGTGCAGCTGCAGCGGCTCGCACAGCTCGCACAGCCCGCTGGGGCGAGCAGCTTCAGGCCGTTTTCTCAGGCTCTGGCCTTTCCTTCCAGCAGTGGTTTCTGACAGTGGCTACCGCTGAGGCCAGGAAGGACATTTTAAAACCCCCTTGCAGGGATTTAGTCCTGGAGTGGCAGTCAGGGCCCCTGGGGAGAAGTGACTCTACTGCCTTTTGTCTTGCTAATGAGTGAGCCTTTTTATTCTGCCTAGTGGTCTTGGATTCTTGGAGATAACTAGTTAGGTCACTCAGTTGTGTCCACTCCGTGACCCCGTGGACTGAAGCACACCAGGCTTCCTTGTCCTTCACCATCTCCTGGAGTTTGTTCAAACTCCTATCCATTGAGTCGGTGATGCTATCCAACCATTTCATCCTCTGTCACCCCCTTCTGCCCTCAAATCTTTCCCAGCATGAGGGTCTATTCTAATGCTGTTTAAGTTTGGTCAAACTGTACCAAGAATCCCCACCCTTTTCCCCAGATGCTCATGGCTTTCTGTGTGCCGTCTTTTCATCCCTGTACTGNCAACCATTTCATCCTCTGTCACCCCCTTCTGCCCTCAAATCTTTCCCAGCATGAGGGTCTATTCTAATGCTGTTTAAGTTTGGTCAAACTGTACCAAGAATCCCCACCCTTTTCCCCAGATGCTCATGGCTTTCTGTGTGCCGTCTTTTCATCCCTGTACTGCTGCCCAGCTAGCATCCGTAGAGTCTTTAGGGCACCTGTGAGATCTCCGCCAAGGGCGAGTTGGTGATGTAGTGGCTTCTACAGCCCAGCTGTCATGCTGCCTTGTAGGAAAGTGGCCTCTCTACCCCCGCCCCTCCAAATGAAAGGCTGGGCCAAGAGCACCAAGAACTTTGCTTGAAGAGTTTCCTGGGTTTTGCAGCTTTCCTCACAGGGCTCTTTTCCCCTAGTCAGATTCAGATGAGCCTGACCAAATTTCCTCAGGGTGGAGTTCCAGCTTGAGTGTCACTATTCTGAAGTGNTGCTGCCCAGCTAGCATCCGTAGAGTCTTTAGGGCACCTGTGAGATCTCCGCCAAGGGCGAGTTGGTGATGTAGTGGCTTCCACAGCCCAGCTGTCATGCTGCCTTGTAGGAAAGTGGCCTCTCTACCCTCGCCCCTCCAAATGAAAGGCTGGGCCAAGAGCACCAAGAACTTTGCTTGAAGTTTCCTGGGTTTTGCAGCTTTCCTCACAGGGCTCTTTTCCCCTTAGTCAGATTCAGATGAGCCTGACCAAATTTCCTCAGGGTGGAGTTCCAGCTTGAGTGTCACTATCCTGAAGTACACTTAGCTGTTCAAAACCTACTGGTTTGTCACACACCAAGCTTAAGACTGATGGTTGCATGTGTTTCTGATGTAGGATGAGGTCAGGAAGACATCGTGGAAAACTGGTGCTGTATCCTGGGTGTGGCAGCTCTGTCCCTGTTAGTCTGGTGAACCTTGTCTTGGGAATAGATGGGCAAGTCACTGCTGAGAAAAGTGTGCACACCCCATTCCAGTGTCACCTGGGACCTCATCAAAAATTTAAGTTCTCAGACTCCAGCTTAGACCTGCTATATCCGAGACAGTGCATGGGTACATGCTTCGTCGCTTCAGTCGTGTGACTGCGACAGGTGTGGTGGTGTGTGTATGTGTACTCAGTTGTGTCCAACTCTTTGCAACCCCATGGACTATATAGCCCACCAGGCTCCTCTGTCCATGGGATTTTCCAAGCAAGAATAATGGAGTGGGCTGCCGTATCCTTCTCCAGGGGATCTTCCCAATCCAGGGATTGAACTCGTGTCACTTGCATCTCCTGCACTGGCAGGCAGATTCTTTACCACTGTGCCACCTGGGAAGCCAATGGACAGGAGAGATCCAGCAAATCTACTGTAACAAACCATCCAGATGATTCTGATTCTGATAAGTTTGAGAACCACTGATCTATATGGCTGAACGACATTTTCATTGAAGAAAACATTTAGACAATTCACTGGTGGTCCATGGGCCCTCCAGCTGGGGTTTGAACTCAGACCTCTTTTTCACTGACAGTTTGACACATGGGTTTGTTCCTTTGTATTTTTTTTTCTTCCCATTCCCATCTCCAGTTTATTGTTTCTTATGTAAACACATGGGATAATTACATTCAAGGAAAAAGGACAAGGATTTTCTCTTACACCAAAGTAAAGAACTGCCTTTCCAAGATCTTTTATACATAAATCCAGTAAATGAAGGGACTGAATGGAAACACTTCATTTTTTCCTCACCATATCAGAAATATAACTAAAAGTGAATTTTTGAGTGAATAAGTTCAACACTTTGCCATACTCACATTTAAAGACTGCATTTTCCTGAAACTGTTTAGACACATCATGCAGACACTCCTAGGAATGTTCTGAGATCACTCTTACTAAAAATAAAAACCATCACTTTCTCAAAACACTTTGTCATCATCCCCACTGGGTCACCAGTCCTCTGAAGTGATGATACCCNCACTTAGCTGTTCAAAACCTACTGGTTTGTCACACACCAAGCTTAAGACTGATGGTTGCATGTGTTTCTGATGTAGGATGAGGTCAGGAAGACATCGTGGAAAACTGGTGCTGTATCCTGGGTGTGGCAGCTCTGTCCCTGTTAGTCTGGTGAACCTTGTCTTGGGAATAGATGGGCAAGTCACTGCTGAGAAAAGTGTGCACACCCCATTCCAGTGTCACCTGGGACCTCATCAAAAATTTAAGTTCTCAGACTCCAGCTTAGACCTGCTATATCCGAGACAGTGCATGGGTACATGCTTCGTCGCTTCAGTCGTGTGACTGCGACAGGTGTGGTGGTGTGTGTATGTGTACTCAGTTGTGTCCAACTCTTTGCAACCCCATGGACTATATAGCCCACCAGGCTCCTCTGTCCATGGGATTTTCCAAGCAAGAATAATGGAGTGGGCTGCCGTATCCTTCTCCAGGGGATCTTCCCAATCCAGGGATTGAACTCGTGTCACTTGCATCTCCTGCACTGGCAGGCAGATTCTTTACCACTGTGCCACCTGGGAAGCCAATGGACAGGAGAGATCCAGCAAATCTACTGTAACAAACCATCCAGATGATTCTGATTCTGATAAGTTTGAGAACCACTGATCTATATGGCTGAACGACATTTTCATTGAAGAAAACATTTAGACAATTCACTGGTGGTCCATGGGCCCTCCAGCTGGGGTTTGAACTCAGACCTCTTTTTCACTGACAGTTTGACACATGGGTTTGTTCCTTTGTATTTTTTTTTCTTCCCATTCCCATCTCCAGTTTATTGTTTCTTATGTAAACACATGGGATAATTACATTCAAGGAAAAAGGACAAGGATTTTCTCTTACACCAAAGTAAAGAACTGCCTTTCCAAGATCTTTTATACATAAATCCAGTAAATGAAGGGACTGAATGGAAACACTTCATTTTTTCCTCACCATATCAGAAATATAACTAAAAGTGAATTTTTGAGTGAATAAGTTCAACACTTTGCCATACTCACATTTAAAGACTGCATTTTCCTGAAACTGTTTAGACACATCATGCAGACACTCCTAGGAATGTTCTGAGATCACTCTTACTAAAAATAAAAACCATCACTTTCTCAAAACACTTTGTCATCATCCCCACTGGGTCACCAGTCCTCTGAAGTGATGATACCCAAAATGTGAATGCCTGTCAGGTGTCAACACTTCTCAACACACCCTCTTCCTCCCATAGACCCCCTCTGCTGGTGGATATTAGCACATTTTTAACTACAAGAAAACAGGCTCACTTAGAGTGAGGCCATATACGTGCCAAGTGTATGGAGCTAATTAAAGAGTGAACTGGAACTTGAACCCAAGTGCACTAGCTCTTTCCCTTAACCGGTTCTGCTTAGATTAAGCATAAGCATCTAATTAAGTGTAAGGAGGGCCTTCTGACATCTTTCAAACAAACATTCTTTAAACTACTTTTAGTAATACAGGAAAGACCCTCATCCCACCCACCCCTGAGGCCCTCTTTGTCACCATACAGCCAACTCCACTGTGGGGTGACCATTAGGAATGGGGTATATAGAGGCTGGGAATCAATAAGAACTTGCGCACGCTGGCAACACAGAAAGGCTCCTCAGTCATTCTATCCAAAATGACTCTTAGGGTAATTGTGCCCTGAATGGCCTGCATCTCAGTGAGTTCTTTAATCAACGGATTGGCCTGTTTAATGTAGTTTGTTTCCATTTGAGGAGGCCCCCTGGTCCTCTATAAGTTATCCTGATCATGTATGCCTTGTTTGATGGCTAGTGTTGACACTGGAAGTAGGGACCAGAAGATACTGAGGCCACATCAGGATACCGTATTCTCACCTTTAGGATATGTAGGAATTACTCAACTAAGTCTACCAGTTCTCACAATATTCGTTTTTTTTTTTTTTTCTCTCCCTCCCCCCAATATTCGTATTTAAAATGAAAATGATGCCACTGACAGGGGCTTAGTTTCCAAAATTTACAAACAGTTCATACAACTCAATTACATAAAAACCAAACAACCCAATCAAAACAGGGGCATAAGAACTAAATAGACATTTTCCCATATACATATGGCCAACAAGCATATGAAAAGATACTCAACAAAGCTAATAGAAATGCAAATCAAAACTATAATCACTTCACACCGGTAAAAATGGCCATCATTAAAAAGATTACCAGGACTTCCCTGGTGGTACAATGGTTAAGAATCTGCCTTGCAACACAGGGGATGCTGATTGGATCCCTAGCCGCTAAGTCACTTCGGTCGTGTCCGACTCTGTGACCCCATAGACGGCAGCCCACCAGGCTCCCCTGTCCCCGGGATTCTCCAGGCAAGACTGGAGTGGGGTGCCATTGCCTTCTCCGTCGATCCCTAGGGGGGAACTAATATCTCACATGCCGAGGGGCTACTAAGCCACAACTAGAAGGTCTGTGCGCCACAGTGAGAGATCCCATGTGACGTAGTGAAGATCCTGTGCACTGCAACTAAGACCTGATGCAGCCAAGTAAATAAAAAAGATTAAAATAATAAATGTTGGAGAGGGCATGGAGAAAAGTGGGAATGTAAATTGGTGCAGCGAGTATGGAAAACAGCAGGGTGGTTCCTTAAAAAGGTCAAACAGTTGCCACATAATCCAGCAAATACCATATATCTCTTTTGTGTGGAATCTAAAATACAACACAAATGAACTTATTTGCAAAACAGAAACTGACTCAGACATAGAAAACAAAGGTTACCAAAGGGAAAGGGGGGTGGGAGAGGAATAAATCAGGAGTTTGGGATTAGCGGATACAAACTACCATAAATAAAATAAATAAACAACAAGGTCCTATTGGTATCTTCTTGACCCAGCAATGGAACCCAGGTATCCTGCATTGCCAGCAGATTCAGAGCCACCAGGGAAGCCCCCATTGTGTAGCACAGGGAACTATATATTTGATATCCTTAATAAACCGTAAGGGAAAAGAATATGAAAAATACATAGATCTATCTATGCATAAGTCACTTTGTTGTACACCAGATAGACAGCATTGTATTAATAAAACAACTATATGTCAATTGAAAAAAAACAAACAGGACTTCCTGGTGATCTAGTGGTTAAGACTCCACACCTCCTCTGTAGGAAGCATGGGTTTGATCCCTGGAGTTCTCCATGTAGCCTGGTGCAGCCAAAAACACTGAGTTTGGAGGGCAGGAGTGAGTGGAGACAGATGATAGAACGTAACAGTTCTTTTAAAACTATTTTTTAAGTTGCAAAACTTAACGCCACGTTAATAGAAATGCAACTAGGGAAGGAAAGGAGAGCAGAAAGTGCAAGGCCAGCCTGGGGGCCATGAGGAGGTGCAGGTGGGCGTGGCTCACACACCTTCAACCTCATCTCCATGAACAGACCTTCATGCCAGTTCTCACACTAACCCTTCCTGGATGCCANAACTAGGGAAGGAAAGGAGAGCAGAAAGTGCAAGGCCAGCCTGGGGGCCATGAGGAGGTGCAGGTGGGCGTGGCTCACACACCTTCAACCTCATCTCCATGAACAGACCTGCATGCCAGTTCTCACACTAACCCTTCCTGTTCACCCTGTCGTAAAACATCGAACTCTATCAACCAAAAGGAGAAAGAGTAGATTTCACACCTCTGTCTTATAAAACAGTCCCTTGTCATTCGGGTTGTCAAGAGGCACTGGCCATTGCTAATAAGCTTAAGGGATCAACCATGAAAAATGGGCCTCTCAGGTGACTGGACAACTGTAATTAAACCTGATCCCCTCTCAGCTTTTACAAGGTGATGCCCCCACATTCACCTGCTGTGAGACACGTGACTAGTGTTCACAGGATAAAGGCTACAAGAAGGGGCACATGTTCAGAACACAACCAGGAGCCTGTAGAGGGGTGGGAAGCGGGCGGGAGGGAGCATCACTAAGCAGCGCTCAGGAGGAAATCTCATGGATGTCAGGGACGTTTCTTCCAGTTGGCCTAAGAAAACTAACAGACATCAGGACTGGAATTTTTGTTTCCATAATGTCACACACAAAGCACTCTCCAAGTATTCAGAGGCATTTGAGTTCTGCACGAGGCTGTGTGCCTGTCTGCTCAGAACTATGGCTGTAGTTCTCGGGACAGGTCTCCCTACAGCCCTTCCCTCCTCTTCACAGGTCCTGCCCCTCAAGCTCACCTAGGTGGGCTCTGCTTCCTCCAGGACATTAGATCTCAAGGGCCTACACAGGATGGCAAACTTTAGACATCCCTCTACTCCAGTCCTCTGAGGCAGGGGAGCGGGGTTGGCGCCCAGTCCTCCTGACAAGCACAGGGACAAGGGTGATGCCCAGTTAGGCGTGCAACAGCCCATCAGGGCCTGGGGCCTCACCTGGAAACGCCCCTCACCCCAGCCAGCACCACAGAGTTCTTAAGAGGAGACAGTCTCCCTGTTTCCTTTCTGATGTTCATCTGTGTGCCCTATGGGTCTAGTCACCAGACTGGTAAACTCCAGCTGGGTGCCTGCGGCTCTGTCCACCCCCTTCCTCCACTTAAGTGACGTTATAAGGATAACCCTAAATTTTACCTAAAGAGCTTTCAACTCTTTTTACTAGGTACCGCATCTGGCAACAATCTTCACCATCGACTAAGACTGTACAGAACACGCAGGAGAGGCTGGGACAGCAGGTTTCAAAAACTCACTTTATTCCAATGTGAAATGAAGACGTGATGGTTTAAAAACAAGAAAAAGTTCTTGATCAGCCGTGGGGATGCCTCGCTTGCTAGCTCCCACCCACTCCCTTTGAAACAAGGTGTTCGTATAGACCATACCCATAAGCGGCTCCCCGCCAAGCCACCAGGCAGAGGCCCCAGCACGGGGATGGCTCCCCTCCAGTTCAGAAGGATGGCCGTCTCCCCCCACCCACCGAGCGGCAGCACAGGGCAGCGGCAGAGGGGTAGCTGGGGCCTGTGGGGCCACAGCCTTCTGCAGGCCCCTCCCTGCCACCCCCAGGGCTCCTCTCTGTCGAAGGTGCCAGTGTGGCCGAGGTCCAGGTAGGGAGCTAGGCTCCACCAATAAGTAATCACTCCTGTATTTGTAACTCTTCCCCCAGGATCCATGATTCAGCCCTAGTTCCCCTAGGCCCCCCACCCCCAC
>SJYW01029869.1:0-15478 GCA_006410735.1 Raphicerus campestris | reverse complement strand
CGCTGGTTCAGCCGGTCCCCTGGGGATGCCGAATGGGGTGGATGCCATCGCACAGCCCCAGCCTGTCCCCTCCTGGCCCCAGACCGACGTCCCGCTCGGGCTGAGCCGCTTCAGTCGGGTCCGACTCTGCAGCCCCAGGGACTGTAGCCCGCCAGGCTCCTCTGTCCATGGGACCCTCCAGGCAAGGAGACTGGAGTGGGCTGCCATGCCCTCCTCTTCCCGTCTTTAAGGGGCACCTAGTGATGCCCGCTCTCCTGGCACCTCTGGGATGTGGCAAAGTCGTGGAGCAGGACACCTCCCAGCCCAGGCCTGCACAGGGTCCCCTGGACAGGGAGCTTTGCTTTCTGTTCTGACCGGGAGAACCCAGAAGCCCTGCAGGTTGTGCCGCTGCAGACACGACCTTTGGCCTCCCTGCTGTATCCTCAGCCGCCCTCCACCCCGTCCTCAGCAGAGAGTCACCAGATGAGGATGCCTGCAAAATCCTCCCCCTTCCAGGGTGAGCTCTGCAGGACCTGGAGGCCCCCCAGGGGCACACCTACCGTGTGCTCAGCCCTGTCGGGCTCCTTGCCTCAGGGAAGACAGACGGCCTAGAAGAGCCCAGCATGGAGGGACAGGCCTCCTGAGAGGAGGACGGGGTTTGGCTGGCAGAGAGCAGCAGGGCCCGCGGGCCAGTGGGGAGGGGAGGACCGGAGGGCCTAGAGGAGAAAGGCACCAGGCGGCCCTGCCTGGTGGGTCCCAGAATGTCTGCGGTGCAGGGTGCCCCAGCTGGCCCCTGGCCAGCAAGGGGGGTGCAGGGCAGGGCAGGGGGACAGAGCTGATGATGTTCAGGCGGGACGGGACAGGTTCTCTGCCGCCCATCTCAACAGCCTGGCCCAGGGCAGGAGAGAGGAGCCTGCAGGCCCGGGTAACTGAGGCCCTGCCTAGATCTCAGGGGTGGGGAGCCCTTGGGGTGGGATGCGGGGCTCACCGAGGGTGAGGCTGAGCGCCAGGGCCGTGTGGGCGAATTCCAGGCCCTCCTGGGGTGTCTCCATCTCAGCCAGCAGTGCGGACAGCTTGTTGCAGAGCCTCAGCTCGGCTTCCTGGCTCCCCGTGGACACCGCCAGGGGCAGCGCCCGGTCCTGAGGGGACGGAGGGCAGGTCAGGCCTCCTCCTCCCGCAACAAGCAGCCAGGCCTGTGCCCTCCTGAGGCCCGGGTCTGTCCCCGTGAGCCCCCTGGAGCTTCGCACGCTAGGTCGCTTCAGAAATGTCTGACTCTTTTGTGACTCCCTGGACTGTAGCCCCCCAGGGTCCTCTGTCCAAGAGATTCTCCAGGCAAGAATACTGGAGTGGGTTGTCATGCCCTCCTCCAGGGGATCTTCCTGGCCCAGGAACTGAACCCACGTCTCCTACATCTCCTGCACTGGCACTGGGAGGCGGGTGCAGCACTGCTAACGCCACGTGGGAAACCCTCCCTCCACACCACACCATCAGTTCCAGCAGTGTGCCATCCCCGGGGCCCCTGGGGCGTGAGCAAGGGGTGTGAGCCTTGCCCGTCAAGCTACACCACATGCCCTTAGACCAGCCTTGCCCCTCCTGGGTGCAGGGGGCCTGACCAGAGGGTCCAACACCCCCTGGGCACCAAAGAGGCTACTTTTATCTGTACCCTGGGGCCCAGCCTCATGCGAGCTGGTCCGACAGAGGCAGAGGCAGGTATGGACGTGAGCCCTGGTCCCGGCGGCCCTCCCTCTGATGCGCTGTGGGCCCTTGGACCTGCTCCTGCGCCTCTCTGAGCTGGTTTCCTCCTCTGTGGAAGGCGGGCAGGCCTTGCCTCCCGGGGTTGTGTGGACCCCTGGGAGGCGTGTTCTCCGACGGGCGTTTCTTGCTCTGTCCTGCCCAGGCTGGGGCTGGCGGTTGGGATGGTCTCTGACCACACCACCCGGAAGCTGAGCCTGTGCGCGAGGTGTGGAGGTCCTGCCCTCCAGGAGGGTCGCCCATGAAGCCCACTTGCCTGGACCCATGGGAAGGGGCGGCGCTCACCCTGTAGAAGGACACTGCTTTCTCACGATCCCAGGCCCCATTGAAGAAGATATCTCCAGCCTCCTCGAAGAGCTGCAGCCCCAGGCCGGGGNTGGGATGGTCTCTGACCACACCACCCGGAAGCTGAGCCTGTGCGCGAGGTGTGGAGGTCCTGCCCTCCAGGAGGGTCGCCCCTGAAGCCCACTCGCCTGGACCCATGGGACGGGGCGGCGCTCACCCTGTAGAAGGATACTGCTTTCTCGCGATCCCAGGCCCCATTGAAGAAGATATCTCCAGCCTCCTCGAAGAGCTGCAGCCCCAGGCCGGGGTCCCCCGTGTACAGGGCGGCGTTCTGCGCCGCCTGGATGTACAGGTCCACCAGCTCGCCCTGCCGCAGCACGTAGTAGATCTTCCCCGCCTGCAGCCACGCGTGCGCCTCCTTGTCCTTCTTCAGCAGGTCGATGAAGACCCCCAGGCTGCGCTTGGTGTACTCCAGGGCGGACCTGTAGGCCCTGGGGTTAGATAGAGGTGGGTGCTCAGAGCCGGCCTCCCAGGCTGGCCGCCCCCCTGCGTGGAGGGGACCGGGCTCTCTCCGGGGGCCCATCTGGCCACCCTGGACCTGGGGCATCGGGGGGCCAGGCCCAGAGCCCGCGCGTCCAGGCTGACGGGAGACCGGGGCAACACACGGCCCTCGTCCAGCAAAGGTGAGGAGGCCTTCGGGAGGGAAGCAGGCAGCCCTGGGGCCTTAAGGAGTGAGCAGTTCATCTCTGCCCCCCCTGCACACACAAAGGCCCACGTCACCTCCAGACACAGCAGTGATCATGGCCCCTGGGCAGAAATGTAGAGCCCATCCAGGCCAAGGGTTCTGACACGGACAGAGTGTCAGAACCACCCAGGGGGCTGGTCAGACACAGGTGGCAGGGCCTGGCTCCAGGAGCTGCTGGCTCAGGAAGTCCAGGCTGAGGCCTGCCACGTGTATGTGCTCAGTCACATCCAGCTCTTTCCAGCCCTGTGGACTGTAGCCTGCCAGGTTCCCCTGTCCACAGGATTCTCCAGGCAAGACTGATTCTCTGTGACCCCTTGGACTGTAGCCACCAGGCTCCCATGTCCACGGGATTCTCCAGGCAAGAACACTGGAGTGGGTTGCCATGCCCTCCTCCAGGGGACCTTCCCGACCCAGGAGTCAAGCCTGCGTCTCTTGCATCTCCTGCATTGGCAAGCGGGTTCTTTACCACTGAGCCCCCTGGGAAGCCTAGGAATGCACACCTCCCACCAGCACCCAGGCAAGGTGGGCCTGCTGACCCCGGGACCCCACTCTGAGAAGCCTTGATCAAGGTTGTGGGCTCATTGGTCCTGCTCTGAAACTGAGGCCCCAGGGTGAGAGGCGTCCCTCCTGAGTCCCAGGGAATCAGCCCCGTCTCTGCTCTCAAGGAGCCTCCATGCTGGATGGCATGTTATGAGACTGCAGCCTGTGAGCTGTGTGGTCCAGCCACCTGTTCCCCACCCCCGGTCAGGATGCACTGGGTGGGCTTCACAGGTGGCCCCAAAACCGTGCCCCGGGGAGGCAAGCGGGACAGTCACTGTCTCCTGTGGACTAGGAGCCTCCAGGCACACACAGTCGCTGTCCTCACACGTGAGAGGACAAACAAGGACCGGACTACGTGGCCTAGTGCTGGGCCAGCGAGAAAACACTCAGGGCAGGCTGGGGCCAGCTTCCAGAAGCTACCAGGGCAGGGAAGATGACCCAGAAACACATGCTTCACCCCTGCCCCTGGGGGCAAGACAGAGCTTGCTGGCTCAGCGCAGACTGCCGCTAAGGACAGAGGAATGTCCTGGGGCGGCGTCCGCTCCCTCCCCGCCCCGGGGCCGGCGCTCACCGCTCGGTGCCCAGGGACAGGTACAGCTGGCTTATGGCCTCCAGGAGCTGCCCCTCCAGCACCTTGTCGTTCGCCCTGCGGGCCAGCGAGAGCTGGAACTCGTGGTAGACGACGCACCGGGCCTCGTTGGGCACGACCGCGCTGTGGAAGTGACAGAGCCGCTGGACGGCAAGCAGCTGGCCTGGCGGGAGATGGAAGGGAGGGGCCCGTCAGGCCTGCAGCGACCTTTGCGGGCCCGCGGCCCCGGCGGTGCGCCCGCCTGTGAGCTGGGGTCGCTCCACGTGGGGACGGGCTGGGTGTCCGGCTCGAGGTCACACAGCCGGCCAGCAGCTGTGATGGGGCCAGGCAGGGCACGTCACAGACGCTCGAGGGACGGTGCTGGTCACTGCAGAACTCCCAGGCTGGGCGGTCCCGACTGGGCTTCCCTAATGGGCCGGGACATGTTTCTGCTTCGCAAAGCTCGTCCCAAACGGATAGGCGTTGCGTGCGAGCATGCTCAGCGGCTCAGTTGTGTCCGACTCTGCAGGCCCGTGGACTGTAGCCCACCAGGCTCCTCTGTCCATGGGATTCACCAGGCAAGAATGCTGGAGTGGGGTGCCATTTCCCTCTCCAGGGGCTCTTTCTGCCCGAGTGCGAATCCATGTCTCCTGCGTCGGCAGGCAGGTTCTTTACCAACTGAGCTGCCAGGGGAGCCTGAATAGGGGCTAAGCTCCCACCAGGTGATTCACCAGCATCCCGACGAGGCAGACTGGAAAGCTGAGTCCAAAGCTGGAGCAAAGGACGTGCAGTGGAGACGGGATTCAAATCCGGCTCCCGCGATCCACAGCCGATGCTCCTTCGGGAAGCCGGGCTCAGAGCCCACACAGCCTTACTCGCCTGTTCTAAAGCCGGAGGAATGGAAACAATTGGGAACTTTCACTATTGAAAATGACCCGGCGGTGAACAAGCCAAGAGAAGACTTGAAGGACACCGTGAAGCAACCAGACCTAACAGAGTGCAGAGCACACCCCCAGAGACAGCAGAACGCAGCGTCCTCCCCGTGCCCACGGACGTTCTCCAGGACAGACTGGAGGCTGCCTCTCAGAACTGTCCTCCGTAAACATAAAGGGCCGAAAGCACAGGAGGCATATCTTCCAGGAGCAATGAACGAAATCAGAAATCAGTAACACAAAGGAGTTTGGAACATTTCCGTATCTGCAGAAATGAATAGCACATCCCTCAGTCACTGGGCTTCCCTGGTGGCTCAGACGGTAAAGCGTCTGCCTACAATGCAGGAGACCTGGGTTCAGTCCCTGGGTGGGGAAGATCTCCTGGAGAAGGAAATGGCAACCCACTCCAGTATTCTTGCTTGGAGAATCCCAGGCAAGAGGAGCCTGGCAGGCTTTAGTCCGTGGGGTTGGTCGCAAGAGTCAGACACGACTGAACAGCTAAACCAGCACCACCAAATCCCCAGTGGGTCACAGAGGGGGCTGGGGACGTCCTTGGCGGCCCAGTGGCTAAGACTCTGCACTCCCAGTGCAGGGGACCTGGGTTCAATCCTTGGTCAGGGATCTAAGTCCTGCACGCTGCAACTAAGATTTTGTATGCTGCAACGAAGATCGGCTCAATCAAATAGCTAAGTATTTTAAAAGACAAACAACCAAAAAAGAATAAAAATTTCAAATCAAAAACCTAAAGTTCACCCTTAAGAAACTAGAAAAAGTCAACTCGATCCAAGGCAAGCAAAAGAAAGGAAAAATCAAAGTTCAAGAGGAGATGATAAAATAATAGAGAATAGAAAAATAGAGAAGAACAATGACACCAAATTACAGTTCTCTGAAAAGGTTAACAACAGTGACAACATTTTAGCCAGACTGACCAAGAAAAGAAAGGAGGTAGCTGAAGATGACTAAAATCAGGAGGGATAGATGGGACATCACCACGCTCTCACGGGAAAACTGAGGGGAAGCCGTGAGCGACNAAAGCACCCTCAGAACTGACAGTGGAGTCTGCGTCCACCTGCCCGGCCCTAGCACGGGGGCCCCTCAGTGGGAAACACTGGGAACGGCTCCCAGACCCCTGGGTCCCGCTTGTCTGGGCTGGTTTGGGAATCTAGTTACTAAAGGGTTAAAACAACTGCTGAAGAGTCTGGGGACAGGAGCTGCCCACGCCTGCCCTGCCTGCCCAGGGCCTGCTGGCCTTGGATGGACTCAGCACCCAGAGGCACGCCCAGCCCCGAGGAGCAAACAAGCCACATTTCCCGTTGGGAAAACACGGGCTTTGAAGGGGAATTTGGAAGGAAAGAAGCGGGAGGTAAAGACTCTTCTGTTTCAAGTTTGCTTGTAAAAAGTGTGTTCAAAGCTATTAGTCTGTAAAGGCTAGGAATTAAAAAAACAAAATTAAATATTGTTGAGCAGCAAATGTACAGCTCGAGCGTGTACCTGACCGGTTAAAACACGCCCGCGCCCAGCGGAGGTGCGTGGTCTCCCCGGAGCGCCTTCCTGCATCATCCCTGTTACCCTGCCCCTGACAGCTGAGGTCCTCCCGAAGGCAGCCTGCAGAAATCCGGGAGTGGGATCATCCCTGTTACCCTGCCCCTGACAGATGAGGTCCTCCCGAAGGCAGCCTGCAGAAATCCGGGAGTGGGGAGGGCCCCGGGATAGCCCTGGGACCCAGGGGCTGCTTCTGGCCCTCCTTCAAAGGGCCCTTCTGTGCTTGCGCGTGGGTGGATCCCATTCCCAGGAAATCTCAAAGGGTCCTCGGCTCAGTGCATCCCCAGGCTGTCCCTGAAGCGGACCCTCTGCTGTGCTGGAGATGCAGGCGTGGGAAAAGCAGGTCCTCCAGGGACTTTCCCAGCATAAGGCTCCACAGTAACGCCCTCTCCATCCACTGCACCCCTCCCAGCAGCACATGGGGAAAGTCAGCTGCTCTGGGTTAAATGAAAGAAAACCAGGGACTTCCTGGTGGTCCAGTGGCTAAGTCTCGGCATTCCAAATACAGGGCGCCTGGGTTCGCTCCCTGGTCAGGGAACGAGCTCCCATATGCCCCAACTAAGAGTTTGCAAGCCACAGCTAAAACCTGGTGCGGCCAAAAAAAGAAAGAAAGAAAGAAACCCAGAGTCAGGCATAAGCTCATCCCTTACGGCTCAGAATCCGCCTGCAGTGCGGGAGGGCTGGGTTCCATCCCTGGGTTCAGAAGATCCCCTGGAGGAGGGAAAGGCTACCCATTCCTCCAGTATTCTCGGGCTTCCTTGGACACCGAACTAGTAAAGAATCTGCCTGCGATGTGGGAGACCTGGGTTCCATCCCTGGGTTGGGAAGATGCCCTGGAGAAGGGAAAGGTTCCCCACTCCAATAATGCGGTCTGGAAAATCCCATGGACTCTGTAGTCCATGGGGTGCAAAGAGCCGGACATGGCTGAGTGACTTTTTCACTTTCAGGCAATGGCGGGGATGTGCTTCTTTGCTGGGGACAGTGCAGGGGGCCAGGCTATGGGCCAGGCAGTGGAGAGGTCACCCCAGCTACACGGGGGACAGTGCGGGGGCAGGGGGGAGCCTCACCTCCGCTTCACCCAACCTCCTCCCAAGGCCAGACTGCATGTCACCAGCCCTTCCCCACAGAGGAGTGAACTCCGTGGCCCGCTCCACCCCGAGGCCCAGCCCCACGCCCCAAGGGCTCCCAGGCCATGTGGGAAGGAAGTACCTTGTTCCTCCTGCTGCCGCTGCATCTCAGCTTCTTCTGACGTGTCTGAAAAGTCAGAGAGAAGGCGGCATCACCCTGGGACCAGCGCCCTCTGGGCTGGGGCCAAGTCGGGGGGCAGCTCTAGGATCGTAATCCCCTTGACACCAGCGCTGAGAGGGAAACGGCCCAGCCTGAGGCGGGACATCAGCCAAGGAGCAGTGTCTTCCAGGATGCACCCCCTGCCCCTGCAGGGCTCCACCCCCGCCAGGAGGCGGCCTCCTCCTTGCTGCCCACTCTCTGGGAGCAGGGGGCGNCAGGAAAATGCCAAACCACAGCCTGGGGTCTTGGGCCTCTGCCTAGCTTCCCACCTGAGGGTGCCACCGCCCATACCTGAGCCACTCACTCCAAACTGGGCACCGCCCTGTAGAGCCCGGTCACTCACCCCAGGGCCTTTGCACAGGCTGCCGCACCTCCTGCCAGGCCCCCTCCCGTACTTGGCTAAATTCTTCTCATCTCTCGAGTCCCAGACTAAGCAGCCGGCCTCCTACCAACTGGGGCCTGGAGCCGCCCCACCACCAAGCCGCGCACCTGCGTCTGTGGCTCTCGTGGCCCAAGCATCTGCTTCCTGTGGCTTGGCTGCAGCCCCTGTGAGGACCACTTGGGCGTGTTTGCTGGTGGACCCCCACCCAGAGCCTGCCACTTGCAGCAGCTGCCTCTGAATGAAACAGCTGCCTCCCACGCTCTGGGCTGGGGGGTGTCTGGGGTGCCCAGCTGTGTGAGCCGCTAAGGACACAGTGCCAGCAAAGCACCCAGTATGCAAGGCCCACATGGCTGCTTAGTCTTGGGCTGCTTCTGGGGTCACCCCCTGCCTGTCTGCCCGAGACTGCCAGGATTCCTGGCCTTGGGACTTTCAGTGCAGAAGGCAAGATGGTCCCAGGCAACCCGGGATGAGCTGGTTGCCATGGGGACATCTGGCCCAGCATGGGGCACCTCAAAACACCTGCTGGTTCCCACCACTTGGCATTCTCGGTGGAGAAGCGACTGCTTGCTTCTGATTTGCAACCCCCAGGATGCTCTGAACGGAAATGCAAAGAGCCCTTGCTTCCCAGGCAGCCCGCCTGCCCAACACTTACTCTCCCAGTGGTCCATCTCCACGGCAACCAGAAAGGCCCACTCGTAGTAGCACTTGGCCCGCCGGGCGAGCGCCCTGCGGGTGCACAGGTCCCCCAGCCGCAGCAGCACCCGGGTGAAGTCCGGGCCGCCCTCCCTGCCAGGCAGCCGCGAGAAGAGCTTCACAGCCTCCAAGAGGTAATGCTGGGCCAGCCCGCTGGCGCCGGCCTGCAGACACAGGGCCCCGAAGTTGGCCAGGACCACCGCCTCATCCCGCGGGCACCCCATGCCCCGGGCCACCCTCAGGGCGCGGTAGTAGCCCTCAGCCGCCTGCCGGGTCCTGCCGGTCCTCTTCAGGGCGATGGCCGTCATGTTGGCGATCAAGCCCTCCTGGTCCGGGGTGGCCACCGCCGCCTCCAGGAGGGCCTCCAGGATGCCCAGGGCTGCCGGGCTCTGCCTGTGAAGGATGTGCAGCCAGGCCAGGGCCACCAGGCGGTCCACGACGGTGCGGCCGCCCAGCCGGGCGTCTGTCTCCATGGCCTGTGCCATGAAGGCGATGGCCCTCCCCTGCCGTCCGTGCTGGCTGTATAGCTGGGCCAGGCTGGCACAGATGGGGCCACGTAGGGCCCGCCCGGACCCGGAGGCCGCGGAGGCCAGCGCCCGCCGGAGGTAGTGAGCCAGCTGGGCGGGCAGGATGGGGAGCCGCGGGCTGTTCTGCAGGACCAGGGCCGCGCTCCGGAGTGCGCTGCACAGCGAGCCCTGTGCCCGCAGCGAGGCCACCCTGATGCAGCTCAGCGCCAGGTGCGGCAGGCACCTTTGGCTGTAGATGCCCGCCAGCAGCAGGTAGCAGTCCATGGGCCAGGAGGCGCCCGGGGTCCCTGCCGCCCCGGGGAGCAGCAACAGCAGCCTCTCCAGGAAGGGCAGGGCCTCCTCCGGCTGCTTGAGGCGGGCGTGGTGCTTGGCCAGCAAGAAGCAGGCCCGGGCTTCGGCCTGCGGGCTGCGGCCGCCAATGGCCCTCCGCAGGGCCAGGGTCAGGAGGCCGGAGTCAGCTTCGGAGCTGCCGCCGTGGCCGGGCGTCCCCAGGAGCAGGGCCAAGGCCTTGGGCACCACCTGTGCGCACTTCTCCTTGCTCTTCTGCCGCAGGTGGACCGAGGCCAGGCTGGTGTACACGGCCGCCACCAGGACGAGGTCCCCGAAGCGGCCCCCGAGCACCCCCAGGGCTTCCTCGAAGTACACGCGGGCCTGGGACAGCTTCAGCTGCCGCACACACAGCCGTCCCAGCAGGAAGCAGAGCCTGGCCAGGGCCATGGGCAGCCCGGCTTTTTTGGCCACCCCACGGGCCTCAGCCAGCCGCCTGACCAGCTCCTCCTCGTCGGTAAAGCCGCTGAACACGCCGCTCAGTGCAGCCGGGGAGAGGTCATACAGGCCCTGGAAACCGGCCTGGAACCCGGGTGAGTCCAGGAACAGCAGCTGCGAGCCCAGGGCCTCCAGGTCGGCCCAGTCATCTCCTACATCCAGGCAGAAGGAGGACTCCTCGGTGTCCGGCAGGCCTGCACCACTGGACGCCCTATGGACACCGGGGGACCCTGGTTCCTCGGGGCAGCCCTGGCAGGACTTGCATTGTTCTAGAACATTCTTCACCATCTGCAGGATCTCCTGTGGCTCTGGGTTCAGGCAAGGCGGGGACATTGCTGCAAATGACCAAAATGCCCGGATGGGTGAGAGTGGGACCTGAATTCAGGCAGGCCCCAGGGCGTCCCTCCCCTGGCTGCAGCGTCCCTGTCGCCTCCCCCATAAGGCTGCCCTGGGCATCTGAGGTTGCCGTGGACTGCTGGGCACACTGCAGGGCTGTGGGGGTGACTTTCCAGGAGGACACGGATGAGGTTGGCCAAGCTTCTACCAACTAACGTGCCTCACCGTAGTCCTCTCCTCTCGGCCATGTGCAGAAACCCCCAAGACATCAAGCTGTAGCCAACCAGAGCTACTGACCAGCGTGAGCTCCAAAGCACCCTCAGAACTGACAGTGGAGTCTGCGTCCACCTGCCCGGCCCTAGCACGGGGGCCCCTCAGTGGGAAACACTGGGAACGGCTCCCAGACCCCTGGGTCCCGCTTGTCTGGGCTGGTTTGGGAATCTAGTTACTAAAGGGTTAAAACAACTGCTGAAGAGTCTGGGGACAGGAGCTGCCCACGCCTGCCCTGCCTGCCCAGGGCCTGCTGGCCTTGGATGGACTCAGCACCCAGAGGCACGCCCAGCCCCGAGGAGCAAACAAGCCACATTTCCCGTTGGGAAAACACGGGCTTTGAAGGGGAATTTGGAAGGAAAGAAGCGGGAGGTAAAGACTCTTCTGTTTCAAGTTTGCTTGTAAAAAGTGTGTTCAAAGCTATTAGTCTGTAAAGGCTAGGAATTAAAAAAACAAAATTAAATATTGTTGAGCAGCAAATGTACAGCTCGAGCGTGTACCTGACCGGTTAAAACACGCCCGCGCCCAGCGGAGGTGCGTGGTCTCCCCGGAGCGCCTTCCTGCATCATCCCTGTTACCCTGCCCCTGACAGCTGAGGTCCTCCCGAAGGCAGCCTGCAGAAATCCGGGAGTGGGATCATCCCTGTTACCCTGCCCCTGACAGATGAGGTCCTCCCGAAGGCAGCCTGCAGAAATCCGGGAGTGGGGAGGGCCCCGGGATAGCCCTGGGACCCAGGGGCTGCTTCTGGCCCTCCTTCAAAGGGCCCTTCTGTGCTTGCGCGTGGGTGGATCCCATTCCCAGGAAATCTCAAAGGGTCCTCGGCTCAGTGCATCCCCAGGCTGTCCCTGAAGCGGACCCTCTGCTGTGCTGGAGATGCAGGCGTGGGAAAAGCAGGTCCTCCAGGGACTTTCCCAGCATAAGGCTCCACAGTAACGCCCTCTCCATCCACTGCACCCCTCCCAGCAGCACATGGGGAAAGTCAGCTGCTCTGGGTTAAATGAAAGAAAACCAGGGACTTCCTGGTGGTCCAGTGGCTAAGTCTCGGCATTCCAAATACAGGGCGCCTGGGTTCGCTCCCTGGTCAGGGAACGAGCTCCCATATGCCCCAACTAAGAGTTTGCAAGCCACAGCTAAAACCTGGTGCGGCCAAAAAAAGAAAGAAAGAAAGAAACCCAGAGTCAGGCATAAGCTCATCCCTTACGGCTCAGAATCCGCCTGCAGTGCGGGAGGGCTGGGTTCCATCCCTGGGTTCAGAAGATCCCCTGGAGGAGGGAAAGGCTACCCATTCCTCCAGTATTCTCGGGCTTCCTTGGACACCGAACTAGTAAAGAATCTGCCTGCGATGTGGGAGACCTGGGTTCCATCCCTGGGTTGGGAAGATGCCCTGGAGAAGGGAAAGGTTCCCCACTCCAATAATGCGGTCTGGAAAATCCCATGGACTCTGTAGTCCATGGGGTGCAAAGAGCCGGACATGGCTGAGTGACTTTTTCACTTTCAGGCAATGGCGGGGATGTGCTTCTTTGCTGGGGACAGTGCAGGGGGCCAGGCTATGGGCCAGGCAGTGGAGAGGTCACCCCAGCTACACGGGGGACAGTGCGGGGGCAGGGGGGAGCCTCACCTCCGCTTCACCCAACCTCCTCCCAAGGCCAGACTGCATGTCACCAGCCCTTCCCCACAGAGGAGTGAACTCCGTGGCCCGCTCCACCCCGAGGCCCAGCCCCACGCCCCAAGGGCTCCCAGGCCATGTGGGAAGGAAGTACCTTGTTCCTCCTGCTGCCGCTGCATCTCAGCTTCTTCTGACGTGTCTGAAAAGTCAGAGAGAAGGCGGCATCACCCTGGGACCAGCGCCCTCTGGGCTGGGGCCAAGTCGGGGGGCAGCTCTAGGATCGTAATCCCCTTGACACCAGCGCTGAGAGGGAAACGGCCCAGCCTGAGGCGGGACATCAGCCAAGGAGCAGTGTCTTCCAGGATGCACCCCCTGCCCCTGCAGGGCTCCACCCCCGCCAGGAGGCGGCCTCCTCCTTGCTGCCCACTCTCTGGGAGCAGGGGGCGTGCTCCCCCAATGCCGCCGGCTCGCCCCGGGGCTGGACAGCAGACCTGGACTTGCACCGCCCTCACCCTACCACCAGCGCTCTCCCGTGCCTCAGCCCCCACCTCCTGGCTGCCATGGAGACCAAGAGAGAGAAAGCGCTGCATAAAGACAGGGGAGTGCGAAGCGCTGTCAGCCACGTGGCATCCAGCGGAGAGGACCCCACCGCAGCAAGCCAGGCCCCCCACACGGCTCCCTAAGCAGGGAAGAAACCGTGGGCCAGGCCAGCTGAGGGCCGATCCGCCGAGGCCTCAGTTCTCATTTGACTTGTATGCGGAGTGCGTCATGCGAAACGCTGGGCTGGGTGACTCACAAGCTGGAATTGAGATGGCAGGAAATATCAGCAACCTCAGATACAAAGATAGTACCACTCTCACGGCAGAAAGCGAAGAGGAACTAAAGAGTCTCTTGATGAGGGTGAAAGAGGAGAGTGAAAAAGCTGGCTTAGAACTCAACATTCAAAAAACGAAGATCATAGCCTCCAGTCCAAATACTTCGTGGCAAATAGAACTGGCAAAAGCAGAAACAGTGACAGGCTTTATTGTCTTGGGCTCCAAAATCACTGCAGATGGTGACTGTAGCCATGAAATTAAAAGATGCTTGCTCCTTGAAAGAAAAGCAATGGCATCCTAGACAGCATATTAAAAAGCAGAGACATTAGTTTGCCAACAAAGATCGATCTAGGCAAAATGATGGTTTTTCCAGTAGTCATGTATGGATGTGAGAGCTGGACCATAAAGAAGGCTGAGTGCCAAAGAATTAATGCTTTTGAACTGTGGTGCTGGAGAAAACTCTTGGGAGTCCCTTGGACTGCAAGGAGATCAAACTAGTCAATCCTTAAGAAAATCAACCCTAAAAAAAAATTAAAAAAAAAAAAAAAAAAAAAAAGAAAATCAACCCTGATTATTCATTGGAAGGACTGATGCTGAAGCTGAAACTCCAGTACTTTGGCCACTTGATGTGAAGAGCTGACTCACTGGAAAAGATACTGATGCTGGAAAGATTGAGCGCAGGAGGAGAAAGTGACAAGAGGATGAGATGGTTGGATGGCATCACTGACTCGATGGACATGAGTTTGTGCAAACTCAGGGTGATAGTGGAGGACAGGGAGGCCTGGCGTGCTAGAGTCCATGGGGTCGCAGAGAGTCAGACACGACTCAGCGACTGAACAGCAACAAGGGAAGAGAAATCCATCAGTTTAAACATAACATTGGTGAGAAAATTCTTATAACAGGTGTCAGGAGGCAAGCAGAAAAGACATGCATGAACGTAGGCTCAAGCATGTGTGCATGTGTGTACATGCGTGTGTGCATGTGTGTACATGCGTGTGTGCATGTGTGTGCACAAGTGTGGGTGTGTGGGTATATGTGTGAGTGCACGTGTGTTCACATGAGCATGTACACATGGACACATACACGTGTGTAGGTGTGTGTTTGGGTGTGTCTGTGTGTACTCATGTGAGTATGCATGCGTATGTGTACACATATCTGTGGGGATGTGTCCAAACGTGTGCATTTATTTCCCTCCCACAGGAGGAACAGATGGGCTGAAACGTTGCATCCCCAGGGCCCGGGGAGTGGCGGGTCGGCCTGTCCCGCACCGTCCCCTCTGCCCATGACCTCCAGCTGTGGCCGCCGACTCGCCCCCTCTCTCTACTGCTTGCACGACAGTCCTAGGCCCCTCGCTCCCCCAGCCCAGAGCAGCAGGCGGCCTCAGCTGGTGCAGTCAGTGGAGAGCGGCTCAGCTGAGCCCCGTCCCTGGTGCAGCCAGGAGGCTCAGGCCCCACTTCCTGCGTCTCCCAGCCCCTTACCCCGCTCCTTCTCTCTGTCTCTCCTGTCACCCCCCACCTGCCCTGAAGGCAGTGCCAGCATCTGTCTGGCCACCTGTAAGTGCCAGGGGCTGGCGTGCAATACTGTGAATGATGGAGGAGGCGGCAGATTCCTTAAGGGCAGCAGGGTGGGGTTGCCGCCATGCGCAGCGGACGAAGCCGGAGCCGTGCCGGACTCTGCAGAGTGGACAGTCCAGCCTCGCAGAGCAGTGCGGACGGAGCAGGGCTGAGGGGTGTCAGCCGGGGCAAGCTCTGCTCCCTTCGTGGCCTTTCCGGGAATCTGCCCTAAGAACGCGTTCTAAATCACAGGCTGTAGGGCGCTTCCCTCTGGCTCAGATGGTAGGGAATCTGCCTGCAGTGCGAGAGACCCAGGTTCCACGCCTGGAAGATCCCCTGGAGGAGGGTGTGGCAACGCACTCCAGTGTTCTTGCCTGGAGAGTCCCATGGACAGAGGGGCTGGCGGGCTGCAGTCCACGGGGTCACAAAGAGTCAGACCCGACTGAGCGACTAACAGGCAAGGTGCAGCCAGCTGCAGGCCCTGAGAGGTCCCCGGGGCCATCCTGAGGGGTGGGAGGAGCACCCCCATGTCCCCCCACCTACCCAGGCTGTACACAGTGCAGACATTCGTGCTGGACGTCCTTCTCAACAGCTGCCTGGCCTCCTCCTCAGAAAAGCGTCCTTCACGGCTAAAGAAAGACCTTTCTTCTTCACTGAGAAAAATCACATTTTCCAAGCTGGAAAAAGTAAAGTGCATGTTAGATCGCATATTTCCAAGTACATATTTCATATGAAGACCCTTTTCCCTCCCTCACTTGGCAGCCAATCCCTGCCCAGTGATGAAGACATGAAGATAAAAAAAAAAATAGATCCCGCCCTCAAGGATGCTTGATCGGGCCAGAGGCAGACCCCCAGGAGCAGGAAAGGCTGTGACAGACGCGGCTGATCACAGCTTCTGGAA
>SJYW01029868.1:0-28589 GCA_006410735.1 Raphicerus campestris | reverse complement strand
TGTCCATCACCAACTCCCAGAGCTTGCTCAAACTTATGTCCATTGAGTCAGTGATGCCATCCAACCATCTCATCTTCTGTCATCCCCTTCTCCTCCTTACTTCAATCTTTTCCAGTGTCAGGGTCTTTTCCAGAGTCAGTTCTTCACATCAGGTGGCCAAAGTATTGGAGATTCAGCTTCAGCTATCAGTCCTTCCAATGAGTATTCAGGGTTGATTTACTTTACAATTGACTGATTTGATCTCCACGATTAAACTGAAGGTCTGCGGAGAGAATATACAAAACCCATAGCAACATAAAGTAAGAAAGGACTCACAAATGCACACACTATGATGCAGTTTGTCAGGAAGACACAGAAAACCACTGCAAGTGTTCCCAATGGCCAAAGCTGGAGCAAGTTGAGCCATAAAATGAACAATATTGTGTTATATCTCAAAGATGTGTGAGCTGTACTTAGGACTTGCTTCTTAAGTCAACTGTGGAAATAGAGTAAAAAGTAACTTTGCTCCCTGTATTATACAGCAATTTCTCCTCACCTATCCACTTTACACACGATAGTGTATATATGTTGATAATACTTTTCTCCATTCAACCCACGCTCTCCCTCCCTCATTGTGTCCACAAGTCCAATCTCCACATCTGTGTCTCCATTCCTTCCCTGACAATAAGCTCATCAGTATCTTTCTTCTAGATTCCATATATATGTGTTAATACACTATACTTGCTTTTCTCTTTATGATTTACTTCACTCTGTATAACAGGCTCTAGGCTCATCCACCTAACTAGAACTCAAATTCTTTCTTTTTTATGGCTATGGAATCGGGGTAAGGGAGGAAGGCTTCAAAGGGAGAGTATATAATCATGGTTGATTTGCATTGTTGTATGGCAGAAACCAACACAACATTGTTAAAATTTTAAAAACAACAAAATTATAAATAAATACAAAGAAGTAACTTTATAGTGGACAAAGCTGGTGAGTATTATCTTAGCCAGGTAGTCCAGGAGAAGTCCTGTTGAGAGCATGCTCCCTTGACAGGAAATGGTAAAAACTTATGGATTCTCTGTGATCTCCCTCCCCAAACCCACAAATCCAGTCTAACTACAAGAAAAATATCAGACCAGCCCAAACTGAGGGACACTCTATAAACACTTTGCCAAGATCATCAAAACAGGAAAGGCCTGAGAAAGTGCCATAGCCCAGAGGAGACTACGGAGACAGGACAACTAAATGAATGTGGTATCTTGGATGATTCTGGAGCAGGAAAGGGACATTAAGAAAAGTCTCAGGAAATGTGGATAAAGTTTAGTTATCAGTGATGTTTAAACATTGGTTAATTAATTGTTATAAATGTACTCTAGTAATACAAGATATTAACATTAGGGAAGCAATGTAAAGCATATATGGAAATTTTCTGCACTATTGTAACTTTTTGTAACTTTTCTGTAAATGTGAAACTTCTGAAATAAAAATAAAAATTTAAATGTACATTTTTGAAAAAGCTAGCACTAGCACCACCACCTTTTGCCCTTAAATGACAACAAGGAGTAAATCTGCTGATACTGCTCCTAATTGTGAATACACAGTCCTATTGTGGGCAACAGGCATATTAAATGAGATAATTATTTGGTGGAGAAGGCAGACACAATCTCAACTACACTTGTTAGCATGCCCAGTGTAGAGACAGGCCTCCTCCTCTGTAGCACATCTGTGCCATTTAGGTTAGCCGAAAACAATCTTTTTTTTTTTTTTTTTAACAAATAATGATAGCTCAAGATTTGATACTCACACTTATTGCCAAGGAGATTTCTCTCTTACTTTCTCTGTGTATGTGAGTGTAATTACACCTGCCTTCTGAGAGAAATCATTTACTTCCTGTCACCACTAAGATAGCCACCCATATGTTAGTCAGCCCAGGCTTCCATAACAAAATACTACAGACTGGCTTAACCACCAGGATTGTATTTTCTCACGGTTCTGGAAGCTGAGTTGGTTTCCCCTGAGGCCTCTCTTTTTGGCTTGCACATGACCACCTTCTCGCTCTGTCCTCATATAGTCTTCCTTCCTTCCTTCCTTCTGCATCCCTTATGTCTCTCTGTGTGTCCTAATTTCATCTTCTTAGAAAGATACCAATCAGGTTATATTAAGGCCCACCCAAACAGCCTCATTTTAACTCAATAACCTCTTTAAGGCTCTGTTTCCAAATACCATCATATTGAGAGGGGGTTAGAATTTCAACATATGAATTGGGGAGACAACATTTGGCCCATAGTAGGGCGTTGACAGTTGGTGAGTGAGTCTATGGGTGTTTTTTTGTGTGTGTGTTGGTTGGTGGAATGACCAGCCTTTGGCAGCCAACTGGCTCCTCACTTCTAACTGAACAGGGATCTTAGGAAGAAAGTACTAAAGTCTGGTCTCCTTTTACAATCTGTGGCCAGCATATTATCTACCTCAAAGAGGTATCAGGATTTGGGGCTCGAGGACATAAAGTCATCCATAAAGGTGGTATTTTTTTAAAATGTCATGAGTCAGGGGCTCAGGCTCTGCTGTCCACATTTTGCTGCTTCCGTCACTTCACATGTGTGGCACAGTCATGCAGATTGAACCACTGGCTGATGGCACAGCCCTGGACTGAGCATTTTGGTTAGTGGGCAATCTATCTTCAAAATGTGGCCCATTTTTTTGTGTGAAAATCTATCTATGTCCACCAAACATTTTAAAGTAGAAACCCAAAATTTCTTTTTATCTCAGAATTTTTAAATAGCTGTGTGTGCATGTGAGTGTGTGTTAGTCACTCAGTCATGTTTGACTCTGCGACACCATGGACTGTAACCTGACAGGCTCCTCTGTTTATGGGATTCTCCAGATAAGAATACTGAATTGGGTTGCCATTCCCTTTTCCAGGGGATCTTCCTGATCCAGGGATCAAACATGGGTCTCCTGCATTGCAGGCAAATTCTTTACCATCTGAGCCACTAGGAAAGCTATATAAAGGATAGAATTCCAAGTGTATCCTAAAAATTGACATTCAAAAATAAAAAGTATATATCATGCTTTCAAATTTATTCATTGGAATCTAAGCACCTGAGCANCGTCTGAGCCACTAGGAAAGCTATATAAAGGATAGAATTCCAAGTGTATCCTAAAAATTGACATTCAAAAATAAAAAGTATATATCATGCTTTCAAATTTATTCATTGGAATCTAAGCACCTGAGCACTTTGGAGACTATCATACAATTTTTCTTTAATGAGCAAGATCTTTAATTTACAGTATTTCTTTGCTCATTGAACTTGTTTTTCCATTCCACTTCCTTGATGGAAATTTCTTCTACATTTTTTCATTGTTCCCCATGTCATAGGCATTCTCATGCAGATTAGTTATAAAGTAGAGATGTGTGGAAATTAAGAATCTGGGCCCACCAAGGTGAAGAGTGGTAACCTGGCTGTGCCCCACACTGGTTTGTGTTGGACAACATCCCTCAGATAGCTTCAAGCAAGGCAGCAGAGAGGGCAGGTGATCCACCCCCTCCCCCAAGTCAGGGATCAGAAAAGCAGGGAGGGCAAAAGAAAAGCCAGATGGGGCTGATGTCAGGCAGAAATAACCCTGGGAGGAAGGAGTAGGAAAAGGCCATGGTGAAGGTGAAGAACAGCTCAGGCAGGTATGCAGGGTCTTGGACAGAAGGGGACCCAGACTAGAGCCATGCGGGACATGGGGGCTGCCATAGGGGAGACACAGGTGGCAGAAAGGAATAAGCGGAGCCTGGAGACTGAGGGCTCAGAGGACCCTGATGGGGAATAATCAAAGGGAAGGCTCACTTCTTAAGCAGCATCTGTCTGAGTCTTACATATGCACTTGAATTTTGTATTAGCATCTGTGTCTTCTATGCATAATGGAGAATGGGCCAGGGAGTTGCATTTTCAAAATGAATTTACTATAAACACAAATTTATTCTTACTTAAAACAAGCAAGGGAGAAAATCCTAGAAGTATTTTTCCTAGCAAGGAACAATATTTATACAATTTATATTTAAAGGAAGGAAATTATAACAAGAACAATGAAGTAATAGTAGGTTAATTATAAGTTGGTGAGCAAATTCAGTTTTCTGAGATAAACATAGTAAATAGCTTGGCATGAGATAAGGCAATTTTCTATAGCAAATATTCTGAGAAATGCAGTTTCCTGTAACTCTGTGGGGTCGCACAGAGTTGGACACAACTGAAGCGACTTAGCAGCAGCAGCATAACAATCATATGGGGTCTCAATACAATTTATAGGTCATGGGATGGTATGTTAACGTTATGAAATGGAAAAAAAAACCATAAAAATTCAACTTAACTAGGTGCTTCACTCTATGAACTAATATTATAGATTTCTTGAAACAGTGCCTGACTTACAAGTACAGTATAAGAGCTACTGAATGAGATAACATAATAAAATGAAATATTTAATTTTTATCCCTTGTACCTCTATAGTAACTAAGAAGTATTTCCCAACCTTCTTATTTCATTTCAAAGAATTGGTGTCATCAGCTGAATTGTGATGACAAATGTCCTGTGTTGACTCTCTAATCCAGTTATACTATATTTGGAGATAGGTCCTTTAAAAAGATAATTAAGGTAAAATTAGGCTGTTAGAATGAGTTCTATTGTAATGTGACTGGTATCCTCATAATAAGAGGAAGAGACCAGGCAGTTCCATGCACAAAGGAAAAGCCAAGTGAAGATAAGACAAGAAGGTGGCTGTGTGTAGGCCATGGAGAGAGGCCTCAGGAGAAACCAAACCTGCAGACACTTCATTCTTGAGTTTCCAGCCTCCAGAACTATGAGAAATAAAATGTTGTTTAAGCCACCCAGTCTGTAACATTTTGTTATGGAGCCTGAGGTGACTAAGGTAGGTGGCATTCCCAAAACCACTCAGTTATCAATGTTTTCTTTACTCTCTGCTTTTCTCTTTAAATATTATTGTGATCTGTGGTTTTGACTATGATTTTAACAAAGGCAGAACCACAGTATTTTGAGCTTATAATTCTACTCTCTAGTATTTTAACAGCTCTACCAAGTTGATCACTACCTAAGTATTAAAACTTCAACAATTAGACTTTGCTCCAAATAATTTAGATGGCTTCCACCAATCCTATCTCACTCAAAAGCCTAAACCATGCTGATATTTTTATTTATGTCATTAACAAGGCAATTCAAAAGAGGCTTCCTGCCACCTGGCTTGTTCCTTAATGGCCAGCTATGGGGAAAAAGGGTGAATGGGGGCCCCAAGCATCAAGAATTAACATGCTATATGGGCCAGGCCACCCTTGGACATAGTGGGGGTCAGGTTCTGGCTCTGTGGCCATTATTCCCAGCAAGCATGATTGGGAAGCTAGGCTAAAAAATAGTACTGTTAAAGGGGGGAGATCAAAATGGCAGGGTAGCAGGGTACTGGGCTCACTAACCTTCATGAATACATGAAAATTACAGCAACATACAAAAGTACCCTTGCTGAAATTAACCTGGGGACTAGAAGAGCAGCTCTTCTACAACCAAAGCTGAGCCAGTACCAGCTTGGGGGCATTCCTGTACACACTTCAGAAGGGTGCAGCCAGCTCCCAGAGTGGTGTCTGCCACTACCAGAGCTCTGCTCACTGTGCACACTTGGGAGAAGGCAAGAAGGCAGGGTCAGTTTAGTGGCATGGCACCAGCTGCTCTGGACCTGACCCAACCTGTCACCAGGGCAAGACACTGAGGGAAAAGTACAGCTAGCACACAAGTGCAGGCCCGAGCACTCAGGCCCAGCTGCTTCTCAGCTGCCTTCACACTGGAGAGAAACAACAGTCCCTCAGGGCTCCTGTGCCAGCAACTTCGGTTTGACCCCACTCCTATGGGTGGTGATGCCAATAAGCAAGGAAGAAGCCTTGGTAGCAACGGGCTCTGGCTGTAGCTGCTCCAACTCCAGCCCTACCTCCCACCAAGGTAGTAGCTGCCAGCGTAGTCCAGGGGAAAATGCAGTTGTGCTCACTTCAGATTCAGCTTTCCTGGCAAACCACTGGGCACACGCAGACTGCATAGCAACAGTCCCACACAAGGACACACCTCCAACTGAGACAAATAACACTTTCACCTAATTTCATAGAGACAGAGAAAGTGAAAACAAAATGAGAAGACAAAGGGATATGCTTCAAGTGAAAGGAAAAAAAAAACCTGGGGGAAAATACCTAGTGAAACAGACATAAAAATTTTACCAGATAGAGTTCAAAGAAGTAATGAGAGTGCTGGCAGCACTGGGGAAAACAATAGATGAACTCATGGAAATTTAACTTAGAATTTTAAAATGTAAAGAAGAACCAGTTAGAGCTGAAGAAAATAATAACTGAAAGAAAAATATACTAGAGGAAATTAATAATAGACTAGGGGATAAAGAGGGACTTTGCTGGTAGATCAGTGGTAAAGAGTCCACCTGCAGTGCAGGAGACACAGGAGATGGGGTTCGATCCCTGGGTCTGGAAGATCCCCTGGAGGAGGGCATGGCAAGCTACTCCAGTATTACTGCCAGGAGAATCCTATGGACATAGGAGCCTGGTGGGTTTACAAAGTCAGACATGACTGAAATGACTAAGAATGCATGAAAGCAATATATGATACATGAAAGCAATAACTTAAGATAGAGAATTTTAAAGGCAGCAAAAGAAAAACAGTCACATACAGAGGAAACACATAAGAGCATTAGCTATTAATAGTAGATTTTTCAGCAGAAATGTTGCAGGCTAGAAGGATGTGGCATGATATAGTCAAAGTGCTGAAAGTGAAAAATATAACTAGGATAATCTACCTAGCAAGCTATCATTCATAATTGAAGGAGAGACCAAGAATCTGTCAGAGAAGCAAAAATTAAGTTCATAAATACTAAAGATATTACAAGAAGTCCTAACGGATCTTAATCAGTTCTAATGAGATGGGTGAAACTGGAGCCGATTATACAGAGTGAAGTAAGCCACAAAGAAAAACACCAATACGGTATACTGACACATATATATGGAATTTAGAAAGATGGTAATGATGACCCTGTATGCGAGACAGCAAAAGAGACACGGATGTATAGAATGGACTTTTGGACTCTGAGGGAGAGGGAGAGGGTGGGATGATTTGGGAGAATGGGACTGAAACATGTATACTACCATGTAAGAAACGAAGTGCCAGCCTATGTTCAATACAGGATACAGGATGCTTGGGGCTGGTGCACAGGGATGATCCAGGGGGATGATCCAGAGAGATGATATGAGGTGGGAGGTGGGAGGGGATTCAGGATTGGGAGCTCATATACACCCATGGCGGATTCATGTCAATGTATGGCAAAACCAATATGATATTGTAAAGTAAAATAAAGTAAAATAAAATTTAAAAAAAAGAAATTATAGGAGGGAGGAATCCCACGGGTAAAGGGAAATATATAGTAAAAGCACTTAAATAAGTTCAAACACTTAAATAAGTTAGTACAAAGGTTAAAAGACAAAAGCTGTAAAATCAAATAAAAGCACTAATATAACATCAAGCACTTAAATGAATAATACAAAGGTTAAAAGACAAAAACTGTAAAATCAATATAACTACAATAGACAGTTAAAGGATAGACATGACACTGTAAAATAAAACATCTGACGTACAAACTTTTGCATCAGGTGGCCAACGTATTGGAGTTTCAGCTTCAACATCAGTCCTACCAATGAACACCCAGGACTGATCTCTTTAGGATGTATTGGTTGGATCTTCTTGCAGTCCAAGGGACTCTCAAGAGTCTTCTCCAACACCACAGGTCAAAAGTATCAATTCTTTGGAGCTCAGCTTTCTTTATAGTCCAACTCTCACATCCTTACATGACTACTGGAAAAACCATAGCCTTGACTAGATGGACCTTTGTTGGCAAAGTAATGTCTCTGTGTTTTAATATGCTACCTAGGCTGGTCATAGATTTCCTTCCAAGAAGTAAGCGTCTTTTAATTTCATGGCTGTAATCAACATCTGCAGTGATTTTGGAGCCCCCAAAATAAAGTCAGCCACTTTTTCCACTGTTTCTCCATCTATTTGCCATGAAGTGATGGGACCAGATGCCATGATCTTCGTTTTCTGAATGTTGAGTTTTAAGCGAATGTTCTCACTTTCCTCTTTCACTTTCATCAAGTGGCTCTTTAGTTTCTCTTCACTTTCTGCCATAAGTGTGGTGTCCTCTGCATATCTGAGGTTATTGATATTTCTCCTGGCAATCTTGATTCCAGCTTGTGTTTCTTCCAGNAAGCAATATATGATACATGAAAGCAATAACTTAAGATAGAGAATTTTAAAGGCAGCAAAAGAAAAACAGTCACATACAGAGGAAACACATAAGAGCATTAGCTATTAATAGTAGATTTTTCAGCAGAAATGTTGCAGGCTAGAAGGATGTGGCATGATATAGTCAAAGTGCTGAAAGTGAAAAATATAACTAGGATAATCTACCTAGCAAGCTATCATTCATAATTGAAGGAGAGACCAAGAATCTGTCAGAGAAGCAAAAATTAAGTTCATAAATACTAAAGATCTTACAAGAAGTCCTAACGGATCTTAATCAGTTCTAATGAGATGGGTGAAACTGGAGCCGATTATACAGAGTGAAGTAAGCCACAAAGAAAAACACCAATACAGTATACTGACACATATATATGGAATTTAGAAAGATGGTAA
Source organism: Raphicerus campestris (assembly GCA_006410735.1). Lineage (NCBI taxonomy): Eukaryota > Metazoa > Chordata > Mammalia > Artiodactyla > Bovidae > Raphicerus > Raphicerus campestris. Next base: position 19,884 of record SJYW01029868.1, on the reverse strand, counting down.
TGATGACCCTGTATGCGAGACAGCAAAAGAGACACGGATGTATAGAATGGACTTTTGGACTCTGAGGGAGAGGGAGAGGGTGGGATGATTTGGGAGAATGGGACTGAAACATGTATACTACCATGTAAGAAACGAAGTGCCAGCCTATGTTCAATACAGGATACAGGATGCTTGGGGCTGGTGCACAGGGATGATCCAGGGGGATGATCCAGAGAGATGATATGAGGTGGGAGGTGGGAGGGGATTCAGGATTGGGAGCTCATATACACCCATGGCGGATTCATGTCAATGTATGGCAAAACCAATATGATATTGTAAAGTAAAATAAAGTAAAATAAAATTTAAAAAAAAGAAATTATAGGAGGGAGGAATCCCACGGGTAAAGGGAAATATATAGTAAAAGCACTTAAATAAGTTCAAACACTTAAATAAGTTAGTACAAAGGTTAAAAGACAAAAGCTGTAAAATCAAATAAAAGCACTAATATAACATCAAGCACTTAAATGAATAATACAAAGGTTAAAAGACAAAAACTGTAAAATCAATATAACTACAATAGACAGTTAAAGGATAGACATGACACTGTAAAATAAAACATCTGACGTACAAACTTTTGCATCAGGTGGCCAACGTATTGGAGTTTCAGCTTCAACATCAGTCCTACCAATGAACACCCAGGACTGATCTCTTTAGGATGTATTGGTTGGATCTTCTTGCAGTCCAAGGGACTCTCAAGAGTCTTCTCCAACACCACAGGTCAAAAGTATCAATTCTTTGGAGCTCAGCTTTCTTTATAGTCCAACTCTCACATCCTTACATGACTACTGGAAAAACCATAGCCTTGACTAGATGGACCTTTGTTGGCAAAGTAATGTCTCTGTGTTTTAATATGCTACCTAGGCTGGTCATAGATTTCCTTCCAAGAAGTAAGCGTCTTTTAATTTCATGGCTGTAATCAACATCTGCAGTGATTTTGGAGCCCCCAAAATAAAGTCAGCCACTTTTTCCACTGTTTCTCCATCTATTTGCCATGAAGTGATGGGACCAGATGCCATGATCTTCGTTTTCTGAATGTTGAGTTTTAAGCGAATGTTCTCACTTTCCTCTTTCACTTTCATCAAGTGGCTCTTTAGTTTCTCTTCACTTTCTGCCATAAGTGTGGTGTCCTCTGCATATCTGAGGTTATTGATATTTCTCCTGGCAATCTTGATTCCAGCTTGTGTTTCTTCCAGTGCAGCATTTCTCATGATGTACTCTGCATAGAAGTTAAATAAGCAGGGTGACAATATACAGCCTTGACATACTCCTTTTCTGATTTGGAACCAATCTGTTGTTCCATGTCCAGTTCTAACTGTTGCTTCCTGACCTGCATACAGATTTCTCAAGAGGCATGTCAGGTGGTCTGGTATTCCCATCTCTTTCAGAATTTTCCACAGTTTACTGTGATCCACACAGTCAAAGGCTTTGGCATAGTCAATAAAGCAGAAATAGATGTTTTCAAGAACTCTTGCTTTTTTGATGATCCAGCGGATGTTGGCAATTTGATCTCTGATTCGTCTGCCTTTTCTAAAACCAGATTGAAAATCTGGCAATTCATGGCTCATGTATCATTGAAGCCTGGCTTGGAGAATTTTGAGCATTACTTTACTAGCATGTGAGATGAGTGCAATTGTGTTGTAGTCTGAGCATTCTTTGCCATTGCCTTTCTGTAGGACTGGAATGAAAACTGTGATGTTTTTAAATTTTTCATTTATTTATTTATTTTTTAACACTCAAAACATTGTGATTGGGGCATAACCAATTAACAATGTTGTGGTAGTTTCAGGTGAACAGTGAAAGGACTCAGTCATCCACATATATGTATCCATTCCCCCAACCCCCCTCCCATCCAGTCTGGCACATAATATTGAGCAGAGTTCCATGGACTTCAATAGGTCTTTGTTTGGTTATCCATTTTAAATGCAGCAGTGTGTACATGACCTTCCCAAAGTCCCTGACTATCCCTTCCCCTCAAAAATCAAGGTTATTTTCTAAGTCTATAACTCTTTCTGCTTTGTAAGTAAATTCATTTGTATCATTTCTTTTTATATTCCACATATAAGGGATATCATATGATATTTCTCCTCTGTCTGACTTACTTTGCTCAGTATTACACCCTCTAGGTCCATCCATGTTGCTGCAATGGCATTATTTCACTTTTAATGGCTGAGTAATACTCCATTGCATATATGTCCCACTTCTTCTTTATCCATTCCTCTATTGTTAGACATTTAGGTTGCTCCCATGTCTTGGGTATTTTAAGCAGTGTTGCAATGAACATTCGGGTGCATGTGTCTTTTCAGGTCATGTTTTTCTCTGGGTATATGGGCGGGAGTGGAATTGCAGGGTCATATGGCAGCTTTATTTTTAGTTTTTTTAGGAACCTCCATACTGTTCTCCATAGTGACTGTACCAATTCACATTCCCACCAACAGTGCAGGAAAGTTGCTTTGTCTCCAAGCCCTCTCTAGCATTTGTTGTTTGTGGAATCACACATATAGTCAAGTGATTTTAAACAAGGATGTGAAGACCGATCAACAAGGAAAACCTCTTCAACTAATGTGGTGATGGAAAAATTGGATATCCACATGCAAAATAATAAAGTTAAACTCTTACCTGTGCAAACATTAACTCAAACTGGATTACATACATAAAAAAAAGACTTCATGATGTAAAATTCGTAAAAGAAAACATAGGGAGAAACTTTTATGACATAGACTTGGTAATGGTTTCAAATCCTATACCCACCAGGTGGGTGACCCACAGACTGGATAATAATAATATCAAAGAAGTTCTCACACTGTTGTGAATGTTCTGAACCCCACATCAGGCTTCCCAACCTGGGGATATGACAAAGATACAGGGAATCTTCAGGAAATCCAGCCTTGAGGGCCAGCGAGATTTGATTACAGGACTTCCAGAGGACCGGGGGAAACAGAAATTCCAGTCCTGGAGAGCACAAACAAAATTTTGAGCACACCAAGACCGAAAGGAATAGTGACTCTACAGGAGGCTGAAACAAAACTACTTGCTAGTGTTGGAGAACCTCCTGTGGAGGTGTGAGTTGGCAGGGGCTCACCACAGGGACAGGGGCACTGGAAGGTCCTACTTGGCATAAACCCTCTGAGAGATCACCACTAACCCTACCATAGAGCCCATAGACCCCAGGGCTGGGTCATCTCTGATCAAACAACTACCAGGGAGTGTAACCCCACCCATCAGCAGATAACTGGATTAAAGCTTTACTGAGCAAAGCACTACCCACCAGAGCAAGATTCAATTTTTCCATTACCAGTCCCTCCCATCAAGAAGCTTACACAAGCCTCTTAGCCTCATCCATCAGAAGGCTGACAGAAGAAGCAAGAAGCTTCTCACGGCAGCTAAAACAAAAATCATATTACAGTAAGTTCAGCTTAGTTCAGTTCAGTCGCTCAGTCATGTCCGACTCTTTGCCACCCCATGAATCGCAGCATACCAGGCCTCCCTGTCCATCACCAACTCCCGGAGTTCACTCAGACTCATGTCCATCAAGTCAGTGATGCCATCCAGCCATCTCATCCTCTGTTGGCCCCTTCTCTCCCTGCCCCAATCCCTCCTAGCATCAGAGTCCTTTCCAATGAGTCAGCTCTTCACATGAGGTGGCCAAAGTATTGGAGTTTCAGCTTCAGCATCATTCCTTCCAAACAATGCCCAGGGCTATCTTCTTCAGAATGGACTGGTTGGATCACCTTGTAGTCCAAGGGACTCTCAAGAGTCTTTTCCAACATCACAGTTCAAAAGCATCAATTCTTTGGCTCTCAGCCTTCTTCACAGTCCAACTCTCACATCCATACATCCCCACAGGAAACACCATAGCCTTGACTAGACAGACATTTGTTGGCAAAGTAATGTTTCTGTGTTTTAATATGTTGTCTAGGTTGGTCATAACTTTTTTTCCAAGGAGTAAGCGTCTTTTAATTTCATGGCTGCAGTCACCATCTGCAGTGATTTTGGAGCCCCCCAAAATAAAGTCTGACACTGTTTCCACTGTTTCCCCATCCATTTCCCATGAAGTGATGGGACCAGATGCCATAATCTTTGTTTTCTGAATGTTGAGCTTTAAGTCAACTTTTTCACTCTCCTCTTTCACTTTCATCAAGTGGCTCTTTAGTTCCTCTTCACTTTCTGCCATAAGGGTGGTGTCATCTGCATATCTGAGGTTATTGAGATTTCTCCCTGCAATCTTGATTCCAGTTTGTGCTTCTTCCAGCCCAGTGTTTCTCATGATGTAATCTGCATATAAGTTAAATGATCAGAGTGACAATATACAGAAAGTTAATCATGATGAAAAAGCAGAAAGTTATGTCCCAGATGAAAGGACAAGATAAAATCCAAGAAAAGCAACTAAATGAAGTGGAGATAGGCAACCTTCCAGAAAAATAATTCAGAATAATGATAGTGACAATGATCCAGGATTTCAGGAAAAGAATGGAGGGAAAGAATGAGAAGATGCAAGAAATGTTTACCAAAGACCTAGAGGAAATAAAAAACAAGCAAACAGAGGTGAATAGAGAGAAGGAAATGGCAACCCACTCCAGTATTCTTGCCTGGAGAATCCTGTGGACAGAGGAGCCTGGTGGCCTGCTGTCCATAGGGTCGCACAGAGTTGGACACAACTGAAGCAACTTGGCATACATGCATGCCTTAGAGAAGGAAATGGCAACTCACTCCAGTATTCTTGCCCGGAGAATCCCAGGGATGGAGGAGCCTGGTGGCCTGCCGTCTATGGGGTCGCACAGAGTCGAACCCGACTGAAGCAACTTACCAGCAGAGATGAATAATACACTAGAAGGAATCAATAGCAGAATAACTGAGCCTGAAGAATGGATAAATGACCTGGAAGACAGAATGGTGGAAATCACTAACACAGAACAGAATATAGAAAAAAGAATAAGAAGAAATAAAGACAGTCTAATAGACCTCTGGGACAACATTAGATATACCAGCATTCACATTATAGATGTTCCAGAAGGAGAAGAGAGAGAGAAAGGACCTGAGAAAATATTTGAGGAGATAATAGCTGAAAACTTCTCTAACGTGGGAAAGGAAATAGTCAACCAAGTTCAGGAAACACAGAGAGACCCAGAGAGGATAAACTCAAGGAGGAACACACCAAGATACATAGTAATCAAACTAACAAAAATTAAAGACAGATGAGAAAATATTAAAAGCAAAAAGGAAAATATTAAAAGCAACAAAGGAAAAAATAACATAAAAGAGAACTCCTATCAGGCTATCAACTGATTTCTCAACAGAAACTCTACAAGCCAGAAGGGAATGGCATGATATATTTAAAGTGATGAAAGAATACTCTACCCAGCAAGACTCTCCTTCAGGTTTGATGGAGAAATCAAAAGCTTTCCAGACAAGCAAAAGTTAAGAGAATTCAGCACCACCAAACCAGCTTTACAAAATTGCTAAAGGAACTTCTCTAGGCAGGAAACACAAGAGGAGGAAAGACCTACAGAAAATAAACCCAAAATAATTAAGAAAACACTAATATAATCATACTTATTAATCATTATCTTAAACTTAAATGGATTAAGTGCACCAACCAAAGACATAGACTGGCTGGGTGGACGAAAACATGTGCACTTCCAGTTACCACATCACTCTGTTTGACCTTTCAATTACATGTAATTATTTTAATTTATTAAGTTAATCATTCTTTCCCATTATGTCTTGCAATTGTAATTATCTTTCTTTTTTTGGTCTGGCTATTGATTGTGAAAATTTATAAACATCTTTTACTATTGTGATTATGCAATATTACTCACTTAATATCATTGTATCATGATTGGTCAACAGAAAAATAGTAGAACTCTATATTACCAAAGCTAGGATCTAATTTAAAAAAACCTGTAATCACTTTTCAAAATCCAGATACATATCAAAATTATTTTGAAAATTTTTTGAAAAATATAAATGTTCAGATATTGTTTTTTTTTCCTCCAGAGCTCCAAGCATATTTCTAATGAGCAGTTATGTTTATAAACAACTGGACTATATGATGATCTTTTACTTAGTTACATTTTTTAAATTTCATATTCAGTGCTCCCATTTCATTTAGTTTATGTTCTCCAGTTTCTCCATCTCTTTTTCTATGTTCTTTCTCAAGCCTTTATCAAGTGTTCAGTTCAGTTCAGTCCCTCAGTTGTGTCCGACTCTTTGCGACCCCATGAATTATAGTACGCCAGGCCTCCCTGTCCATCACCAACTCCCGGAGTTCAATCAAACTCCTGTCCATCCAGTTGGTGATGCCATCCAGCCATCTCATCCTCTGTCGTCCCCTTTTCCTTCTGCCCCCAATTCCTCCCAGCATCAGTCTTTTCCAATGAGTCAACTCTTTGCATGAGGTGGCCAAAGTACTGGAGTTTCAGCTTTAGCATCAGTCCTTCCAAAGAAATCTCAGGGCTGATCTCCTTCAGAATGGACTGGTTGGATCTCCTTGCAGTCCAAGGGACTCTCAAGAGTCTTCTCCAACACCACAGTTCAAAAGCATCAATTCTTCAGTGCTTGGCTTTCTTTATAGTCCAAATTTCACATCCATATATGACCACTGGAAAAAGCATAGCCTTGACTAGACAGACCTTTGTTGGCAAAGTAATGTTTCTGCTTTTGAATATGCTGTCTCAGTTAGTCATAACTTTTCTTCCAAGGAGTAAGCATCTTTTAATTTCATGGCTGCAATCACCTTCTGCAGTGATTTTGGAGCCCCCCAAAATAAAGTCTGACACTCTTTCCACTGTTTCCCCAGTACTTGCCATGAAGTGATGGGAACAGATGCCATGATCTTAGTTTTCTGAATGTTGAGTGTAGTAGAAAAGAAATAGATATAATAAAACATGAATTTTTGCCTAATTAAAAAATTATGACATTTTAATTTCATTTGTTTGACTTAGTATTAATAGAATGTGTCAGGGTCAAGCCCCTGCAGGATCCAGGGGAACCTGAAGGAGAAATGGCATCGGTGGAGAAAATGATTTAGAGAGAGATAAAGACAGAATGTTGCAGATAAGAAAATAGAGGAGAGAAAGAAAGAAAGAAAAAAGAAAGACATAGGGTGACCAAGCTTCAGTGAGTGAGGCCCATTATGTTATTTTCAAAGGGACTTTTATACCTTAACTTGTACATAGAGGGAAATGAAAGATGCAGAGTCAGAATCAGCCCAAACATTATATCTGTTTTGTCTTTATCAAAACCAGGATTTTTTCTGCATACCTTTCCCATAAACAATAGCATGTACATTATCTTCTGGCCTTGGAGGCCTGTGAACATTTTATGACCCTCTTTTGATAAAGGCTGCTCAACCAGAAAACTTGTTTTCCCTTAGTGCTTCTTGTTTATATTTCTAATCTATGTCAGCCTCAGAAAATGCTAAACAGAGTTACGTTTCTCACGGAGCAAAGGTGCAGTGAGTTACAAGAAAGAACCAATTAGCTCAAAGGTCTGATGTGGTTAATTTCAAGGCTACACTTGTTTTTCTTGCATTCCAACTATGTTAACTAATGCACTCCTAGGTGCACAGTGGATAAGAGATATGGGAACTTAGCAACAAGCATTGGCGCAATAATGAAATCCTACACCAGCACTACTGTAGTAACTTTTAACTCTTTGAAAGGCTCTATATTTTTAGGCTTCCCATGCCTCTCACAGTTGGGAGGCTGTGAACAATCATACGTGTAGCTGCAATAGTCTGGATAGATCTGCTAAGCAAGCTAGAATGCTAACAGAGGCTGTTTGATTTGAAATAGTCCTCTCATGTCCAGGAGATTTATTAGCTAGAGCCCTAAGTTGATTTTCTCCAGAGAAAGGTGGTCGGGGATAGCTCCCTGTTAATGTCAAGAGAGTTGGTGAAAGGCACAAAACAGTAAGACAGACAGATTCTCGTTTTGGGGTAGATGCTCAAGCAGGTCCAGGGAGCCCCTCGAATCCTGATCCACCTTTGCCTATCAGGTCTTCTCCGCATGACGTTTCTCATGGGTGGGATCTCCTGTGGTGGCTCCCGACAAGAATGCTAGATTTCTAATTGAAAAATAGATATGCAACAAGCAACAAAGGTTTAGTATATAGCATTGGGAGCTATAGTCAATATCTTATAGCAACCTATGATTGAAAAGTAGAGACATTACTTTGCTTAATAAGGTCCATCTAGTCAAGGCTATGGTTTTTCCAGTGATCATGTATGGATGTGAGAGTTGGACTGTGAAGAAAGCTGAGTGCTGAAGAATTGATGCTTTTGAACTGTGGTGTTGGAGAAGACTCTTGAGAGTCCCTTCGACTATAAGGACATCCAACAAGTCCATTCTCAAGGAGATCAGCCCTGGGTGTTCTTTGGAAGGAATGATGCTAAAGCTGAAACTCCAGTACTTTGGCCACCTCATGTGAAGAGTTGACTCACTGGAAAAGACTCTGATGCTGGGAGGGATTGGGGGCAGGAGGAAAAGGGGATGACNATTTCAAGGCTACACTTGTTTTTCTTGCATTCCAACTATGTTAACTAATGCACTCCTAGGTGCACAGTGGATAAGAGATATGGGAACTTAGCAACAAGCATTGGCGCAATAATGAAATCCTACACCAGCACTACTGTAGTAACTTTTAACTCTTTGAAAGGCTCTATATTTTTAGGCTTCCCATGCCTCTCACAGTTGGGAGGCTGTGAACAATCATACGTGTAGCTGCAATAGTCTGGATAGATCTGCTAAGCAAGCTAGAATGCTAACAGAGGCTGTTTGATTTGAAATAGTCCTCTCATGTCCAGGAGATTTATTAGCTAGAGCCCTAAGTTGATTTTCTCCAGAGAAAGGTGGTCGGGGATAGCTCCCTGTTAATGTCAAGAGAGTTGGTGAAAGGCACAAAACAGTAAGACAGACAGATTCTCGTTTTGGGGTAGATGCTCAAGCAGGTCCAGGGGGCCCCTCGAATCCTGATCCACCTTTGCCTATCAGGTCTTCTCCGCATGACGTTTCTCATGGGTGGGATCTCCTGTGGTGGCTCCCGACAAGAATGCTAGATTTCTAATTGAAAAATAGATATGCAACAAGCAACAAAGGTTTAGTATATAGCATTGGGAGCTATAGTCAATATCTTATAGCAACCTATGATTGAAAAGTAGAGACATTACTTTGCTTAATAAGGTCCATCTAGTCAAGGCTATGGTTTTTCCAGTGATCATGTATGGATGTGAGAGTTGGACTATGAAGAAAGCTGAGTGCTGAAGAATTGATGCTTTTGAACTGTGGTGTTGGAGAAGACTCTTGAGANAAAGTGCAATCTGCAAATGGGATAAAATATTTGAAACCTATGTATCTTATATTTATATATAAAGAACTGTACAACTCGATAGCAAAAACAAACAATCTGATTTTAAAATGGATGGAGGAATGGAATAAACATTTTTCCAAAAGAAATATACAGATGACAAACAGGTATGTGAGAAAGTGGTTGAAATATAATCATTGGGGAAATGCAAATCAAAAACCCAATATCATATCACCTTACATCCGTGGCCATTTTTAAAAAAGAAAATAATGAGAACATTGTACAGATATGGAGAAATTGGAATTCTTGTACACTGTTGATGAGAATTTTAATGGTGCAGCCAATTTGGAAAGCAGTATGGAAGTTACACAAAAAACTAAAAATGGAATTATCAAATGATCCAATAAACTTCCTTATGGGCATTTATCTAAAAGAATTGAAAGGAGGATCTCTAACAGATATTTGCACAACCATATTCATTGCATAGCGTTCCCCAGTGGCTTAGTGTAAAGAATCTGCCTGCAATGTAGGAGCCACAGGAAATGCAGGCTTGATTCTTGGGTTGGGAAGATCCCCTAGAGGAGAGCATGGCAACCCACTCCAGTATTCTTGCCTGGAGAATCCCATGGGAAAAGGAGCCCGGAGGCCTACAGCCCATGGGGTTGCAAAGAGTTGGACACAACTGAAGCAATTTAGCTCTCAAGCACGCCATATTCACTGCACAGCATTGTTCACCATAGCCAAGAGGTAGAAGCAACTCAATGTCATTTTACAGATAAATGAATGAAGAAAGTGTATTCAGCGATATTCTGTTCACAGCGCCAGCTGTCTCACTGTTCACACTATTTGCACTGATCGCTGAAACCATTGTAGGCAAGGTGCTGAGCTAAGAGGCTGGAAGGAGACTTGAGGAGCTGCAGGAACTGCAGACACATTTATTCTCTCCTAGCTAATGCAGCAGCCATAGCAGCAGCCATAGCATAACTCAGCACAATGCAACTCTTTCCTGGCTGCCACAGTGGCCATAACAGTACTTTTTCCAGGCTGATGCAGCAGCTGTAGCTGTAGACTCTTTATATTCTCTCCTCTTGTGGCTGACCCAACGGACACAGCCATGATGCAGCAGTAATCAGGGCCTTCATGGTGAAGCTCTTACAGACACACTGTAGGAAGTAACCCATGACCAAGTGAGCACCTCGTGGTACACATGCACAGTGCTATAAATGATCTCAGCTGTTACAGTCATTATCTAGAAAATGTGGGGAGAGAGAGCCTGAACATGACATCTTGGTCAATTTGCTCTCCTCCACACTCCACCCCCCTTCAGGGTCTCTCGCCTCACATCCTACGTGCAGTCCATCTTCTGTGATATTCCCTTGGAGAGTAACACTGAGCCTTGGATTTACATCTTGCAACAGCAGTAGCTATAGCAACAAATAGTTACATCCCCAATACAAAACAAAACCCAATTCCAGGTATCACATGGAACTCATGTTGCAGTCCTTGCCCTCATGGGGCTAGAAGAGCCAGTCACCACATGTGGAGTGCCTTTATCTTCCATGGACAATTCCAGTCCACTGTTTGTCCTTAGAAATCACAGGAAAGCCTCCACAGAGGCAGCTCCACCCCTGAGGGTTTTTATTAAGGATCCATAAAATCCCGCACAGGCACTGGGCCCACCCCTTCAAGAAGAGGATATTTGTGGCATTCACAGCCAACCCACAAAATTCCAAACACTTTCACACTGTTCTAAATCCGCAAGAGAGTCCAAGGGTAGTAGCACATCACAGGACACAGCTTGTCTTTGTACAAATCAGCCCACAGTTGCATCTGCATAATCCAGATGGCACCAACACCTATTCTGATTCTTTGGACACCCCTGCCAGCTCAGGCCCCCTCTGGGGTCTTCACACTTTCAAAATGACATGTCACATGTGTCCTTCTACTTCTCTCAGTAAGGACCCAAAAATCCCCACAGGTGCCAGGCCCACCCCTGTGTCCAAGAGTCACAAAAGCCAAGTTGTCAAGGTCTCCCCTTATCATCACTTACCACCTCACTGTCAGAGATGTTGGGTTCTTCATGGCCACGGGGCTCTTGATCTGATGCTAATACACTTTGCTCTAGTTCTTCCAAGTGTCTCTGCATACTGTGTGCCAGTGTGCCATTGTGTAGGGCGTTATATGTATTTGCCTTCAAGGCAGTCAGGAAAATCCATGGTGCCAGCAGCAGTCAGTGCAACCTTGTTCAGCAAAGCACCTGTAACACGTTTTCAATGCTCCCTGGCTAACCGTCCACTGCCTCCCAGTCTTCCAGCAGAGCCCATGCTGAGAGGACCACAGCCACATGGTACCACCTGCTATCTGGTGGTCACTGGCTTCCTCCATTCAGTAGAGCCTCAGGCTCCTCTACCTGATGGGTATCCTGCCAACTACATCAATTGTATCACTGATACTCTTCACAGCACCAGTTGTCTTGCTGTTCACACTGTTTGCACTGTTTGTTGAATTCAAGGTAGGCAAGGCATGAGCTAAGAGGCTGGAAGAAGACTTGAGGAGCCATAGGAACTGCAGACACATTTATGCTTTCCTGGCTGATGCAGCAGCTGTCACAGCAGCTATAGCATAACCCAGCACAATGCAAAGTCTCCTGGCTGGCACAGTGGCCGTAACAGTACTTTCTCCTGGCTGAAGCAGCAGCTGCAGCAGTAGACATGCTGTATTCTCTCCTCTTGTGGCTAACCCAACAGACACAGCCGTGATGCAGCAGTGATCAGGGCCTTCATGGTGGAGCTCCTACAGGTGAACCACACAAAGTTACCTATGACTAAGCGAGCACCTCCTGACATGCATGCACAGTGCTATAGGTGATATCAATGTTACAGTCATTATTTATGAAACATGCAAGAGACTCTGCACACGCCATCTTGGCTAATTTCCTCTCTCCCCACAATGTGTATATTACATTATGGGCATCCCTGGTGGCTCAGATGGTGAAGAATCTGCCTGCAATGCAGGATACCTGAGTTTGATCCCTGGGTCAGGAAGATTCCCCGGAGAAGGGAATGGCGACCCACTCCAGTATTCTTGCCTGGAGAATTCCAATGGAGAGAGGAGCCTGGCCATGGAGTTGCAAAGAGTTGGACACAACTGAGCTACTAACACACACACACACACACACACACACACACACACACACACATTCCATTATATATTAATATATACTAATTCAACCTTTAAAAGGAAGGAAATTTTGGATTAAGGGAGAGATGTACAAGATTACAGTATAGAAGAACATAAGCTCACCTCTTCTTCTGAAAACATAAAAAATAAAACTACAGTTAAGTCCTCTATATAAAAACCTTCAAGTTGTGAAGTTTCAAAGATGTGAACATGTTCAGAGAAAGGATGAAAAGAGACAAGAGGAAGAAGGAACTGAAAAACTGAAGTGATTCATGATGTAGGAAATAGCAAGGAGATTCTCTGAGGAGGTACTGTTAGTTTATGAGACATAGGACCTGAATCGAGAACAGGACAGGGAGCTTGCAGTAGCCATTGAGGATGCAATCCAGTGCTACTGTGTCATCAATGATAGGAAAAAAACAGCTTCTACCCAGACACCACTGGATCATTTTTTCAAGACTGTAGATAGAATTTAATCCATCAAGGAACCAGAACTTGTGCCATCAATGTCAAGCACGAATGAAACTGTAGTTTTCCCTCTGTTTCCTATTGCTGATGATCTTCATTTCTACCATCTCCCACCCTCTTTCCCTCCTCCAGTCAGTAACTCTTGTTGCCTGTTCACTTGATGCCAGTCCCGGAATGCCAGCTGTTGTACTGTGCTACTGCACTTTTTAAGGTATTGCACTGTAAGATTAAAAGTGTTTTCTTTATTTTTTGTGTTTGTTTTTTTATGTATTATTTGTGTGAAAAGTATTATAAACCTATTATAGCATAGTACTATATAGCTGTGTTAGTTGGGGGCTTAGGCNACACACACACACACACACACACACACACACACACACATTCCATTATATATTAATATATACTAATTCAACCTTTAAAAGGAAGGAAATTTTGGATTAAGGGAGAGATGTACAAGATTACAGTATAGAAGAACATAAGCTCACCTCTTCTTCTGAAAACATAAAAAATAAAACTACAGTTAAGTCCTCTATATAAAAACCTTCAAGTTGTGAAGTTTCAAAGATGTGAACATGTTCAGAGAAAGGATGAAAAGAGACAAGAGGAAGAAGGAACTGAAAAACTGAAGTGATTCATGATGTAGGAAATAGCAAGGAGATTCTCTGAGGAGGTACTGTTAGTTTATGAGACATAGGACCTGAATCGAGAACAGGACAGGGAGCTTGCAGTAGCCATTGAGGATGCAATCCAGTGCTACTGTGTCATCAATGATAGGAAAAAAACAGCTTCTACCCAGACACCACTGGATCATTTTTTCAAGACTGTAGATAGAATTTAATCCATCAAGGAACCAGAACTTGTGCCATCAATGTCAAGCACGAATGAAACTGTAGTTTGCCCTCTGTTTCCTATTGCTGATGATCTTCATTTCTACCATCTCCCACCCTCTTTCCCTCCTCCAGTCAGTAACTCTTGTTGCCTGTTCACTTGATGCCAGTCCCGGAATGCCAGCTGTTGTACTGTGCTACTGCACTTTTTAAGGTATTGCACTGTAAGATTAAAAGTGTTTTCTTTATTTTTTGTGTTTGTTTTTTTATGTATTATTTGTGTGAAAAGTATTATAAACCTATTATAGCATAGTACTATATAGCTGTGTTAGTTGGGGGCTTAGGCTAACTTTGTTAAAGTTATGAACAAATTGGGCTTATAAACACATTCTCAAAACAGAGCTCATTTGTATGTAGGGGATTTACTGTAACTACTGAACGATCACTGAAAGAAAACTCTGAAACCTACCAGGAAAGATACTGTACATCCAGAGATAAAGAAGAAACCTCAGCAAGATGGTAGGAAGGGCACAGTCATAACAAAATCAAATCCTATACTCACTGGGAAACACACCAACTGGGAAAAAATTACACCACAGATATTCTCCCATAGGAGTGAGAGTTCTGAGCTGCCCCACATGAGAATCCCCAGCCTGGGGTCTGGAAAAAGAGGTGGAGCTCCCAGGGAACATGGCTAAGAAGGCCAGCATGGCTTGACTGTAGGAATTCCATAAGACTGGAACATCAGAAACTCCATTCTTGGAGGTCATGCACAAGTCTGTGCACTATGACACAGAAAAAAGAGCAATGACCTCATAAAGGAGAGGGCCAGACCTACCTGCTGGTACTGGAGGGGATCCTGCAGAGGCGGTGTGTGGCTCGAGCTCGCTGGTGGAACAAAGACAGTGGTGGTGCTAGCTCTGGGTAGTACTCACTGCTGTGAGCCTCCTGGAGGCTGCCATTTCCTTGCCAGGACCTGATGCCACCCAACAGCCTGTGGGCTTCAGTGCTAGGACAACTCAAGCCAAGCAGCTCACAGGGCATGAAGGCTGCCCCACCCACCAACAAGTGGGCTGCTTTGTCTCCCTGAGCATATATTTGTCTGCTAAAAACATGTCTTAACAAGACTCTGCTCATCAGAAGGACAAGATCCCCCTCCATCCACCAGCGGGCAGGCTCCAGTCATTCCCACCAGGAAGCCTGCACAAGCCTCTTAAACAGCCTCATCCACCAGAGGGCAGACTTAGAAGCAAGAAAATCTATACAACCTAGCAGCTTGCAGAATAGAGACTGCAATCACAGAAAGGTAAACAAAATATGACAGCAGAGAAATATATTGCAGATGAAGGATCAAGATATAAACCCAGAAGAAAAACTAACTGAAATGGAAATAGGCAATCCACTAGAAAAAGAATTCAGGGTAATAATAATAGTGAAGATGATCCAAGATCTCAGAAAATGAATACAGGCATAGATCCAGAACATAAAAAATAGCTTAACAAAGATCTAGAAGAACTAAAGAACAAGCAAAGAGATGGAGTACAAAAGAATACAAAAACTGAAATTAAAAATATGTTAGACAGAATCAATAGCAGAATAACTGAGGCAGAAAAACAGATAAGTGGCCTGGAAGATAGAATGGTGGAAATCACTACTGCAGAACATAATAAAGAAAAAAGAACAAAAAGTAATGAAGACAGTCTAAGAGACCTCAGGGACAACAATAAACACAGCAACATTCATATTATAAGGGTCCCAGAAGAACAGAAAGAGATAGGACCTGAGAAAATATTTAGGAGATAATTGTTGAAAACTTCCCCAGCCTAGGAAAGGAAACAGTAACCCAGCTCCAGGAAGCACAGAGAGTCTCAGGTAGGATAAACACAGAAAGGAACATACCAAGAGAATAGTAATCAAATTAGCAAAAGAGACATAGATGTATACAACAGACTTTTGGACTCTGTCGGGGAGGGAGAGGGTAGGAAGATTTGGGAGAATGGCATTGAAACATGTATGCTATCATTTAAGAAATGAATTGCCAGTCTAGGTTCGATACAGGATACAGGATGCTTGGGGCTGGTGCACTGGGATGACCCAGAGAGATGATATGGGGAGGGAGGTGGGAGGGGGGTTCAGGATTGGGAACACATGTACACCTGTGGCAGATTCATGTAAATGTATGGCAAAACCAGTACAGTATTGTAAAGTAAAATTAAAAAAAATTAAATAAAAAATTAAAAAAAGAAAAAAAGAAAAATATTAAAAGCAAGAGCAAAAATAAAAACTACATATAAGGGAAGTCACATAATGTTTGCTATTGATATTCAGTCACTAAGTTGTGTCCAGCTCTACAACCCCATGAACAAAAGCACACCAGGCTCTTCTGTGCTCTGCTATCTTCTTGAGTTTACTCAAATTCCTGTACACTAAGCCAGTGATGCTATCTAAACATTTTATTCCCTGCTATCCCCTTCTCCTATTGCCTTCAATCTTGCCTACACTGGGGCTTTTCCAATGTGTAGGCTCTTCACATCAGGTGGCCAAAGTATTGGAGCTTCAGCTTTAGTATCAGTCCTTTCAATAAATATTCAGGATTGATTTCCTTTAGGATTGACTGGTTTGATCTCCTTTCAGTCCAAGGGATTCTCAAGAGTCTTCTCCAGCACCCAAATTCAAAAGCATCAATTCTTTGGTGCTCAGCCTCCTTTATGGTCCATTTCTCACATCCATACATGACTACTGGAAAAATCATAGTTTTGACTACATGGACATTTGTTGACAAACTGATGTCTCTGCCTTTTAATATGCTATCTAGTTTTGTCCTAGCTTTCCTTCCAAGGAGCAAGTGTCTTTTAATTTCATGACTACAGTCACCATCCATAGTGATTTTGGATCCCAAGAAAATAAAATCTGTCACTGATTCCACTTTTCCCCCTAGTATTCGTCAAGAAGTTATGGGACTGGATGACATGATCTTAGTTTTTTAGTGTTAAGTTTCAAATCAGCTTTTTCATTCTCCTCTTTCACCCTCAACAAAAGTCTCTTAATTCCTCTTCACTTTCTGCATTAGAGTGATATCATCTTTATATCTGAAGTTGTTGACATTTCTCCAGGCAATCTTGATTCTAGCTTGTGATTCACCCAGCCCAGCATTTCACATGATATACTCTGCACAGAAGTTAAATAAGCAAGGTGACAACATATAGCCTTGTCATATTTCTCTCCCAATTTTGAGCCAGTCAGTTGTTCCATATCTGGTTCTAACTATTGATTCTTGACCTGCATACAGGTTTCTCAGGAAGGTAAGATAGTCTGTATTCCCATCTCTTTAATAAGTTTCCACAGTTTGTTGTGATCCACATAGTCAAAGGCTTTAGTATAGTCAATGAAGCAGAAATAGATGTTTTTATGGAACTCCTTTGATTTCTTCATGATCCAATGAATGTGAATGCTGGCAACTTGATTTCTTGTTTCTCTGCCTCTTTGAAACCCAGTTTGTACTTTTGGAAATTCTTGAATCAAGTACATATGAAGCCTAGCTTGAAGAATTTTGAGTATAACCTTGCTAGCATGTGAAATGAGTGCAACTGCACAGTAGTTTGAACATTCTTTGGCATTGACCTTCCTCAGGATTGGAATGCAAGCTGACCTTTTCCAGTGCTATAGCCACTGCTGAGTTTCCCAAATTTGCTGACATATTGAACATAGCACTTTAACAGTATCAACTATTAGGATTTTAAATAGCTCAAATGGAATTCCATGATCTCCACTGACTTTGTGCATGGTAATGTTTCCTAAGGCCCACTTGACTTCACACCCCTGGATATCCAGCTGTAGGAGAGTGACCACACCATCACGGTTAACCAGGTCATTAAGAACTTTTTGTATAGTTCTCCTGTGTATTCTTGCCACCACTTTTCAATCTCTTCTGTTCTCTTAGGTCCTTATGGTTTCTGCATTTTATTGCACTCATCCTTGCATGAAATGTGCCCTTGATATCTCCAGCTCTCTTGAAGAGATCTTTAGTCTTCCCATTCTATTGTTTTCCTCTATTTCTTTGCATTGTTCATTGAAGAAGCCTTCTTATCCCTCCTTGCTATTCTCTGGAACTCTGCATTCAGTTGAGTATATTCTTCCATTTCCCCCTTGCCTTTTGCTTCCCTTCTTTCCTCAGCTATTTGTAAAGCCTCTTCAGACAACTATTTTGCCTTGCATTTCTTTTCTTTAGGATGGTTTTGGTCGCTGCCTCCTGTACTGTCTTATGAACTTGTATCCATAGCTCTTCAAGCACTCTGTCTACCAGATCTAATTTCTTGAATCTATTCATCACATCCACTTTATTTAGGTCACACCTGAATGGTCTAGTGGTTAGCCTTTCTTCCTTCAATTTAAGCTGAATTTTATTTNTTCTGTCCTCAAAACGAGCATGGACATTCAGGAAAAAAGCATCTCAAAGTCCACGCATGGTGGAGGGTATTTTAAAAATTAAATAGCAGTTAACTTTGGCTCTCTCTAAAGTGATAGGAATGGAGCAGCAGGTGGAATTAATTTATTTATTTTAAATTGCAGGATAATTGCTTTACAGTATCATGTTGGTTTCTACCAAATATCAACATGAATCAGCCATAGGTTTACCCATCCCCTCCGACTTGAACATCCCTCCCACTTTTCCCCACCCCACCCCTCTAGGTTGTTACAGAGCTCCAGTTTGAGCTTTCTCAGTCTATTGTGCATATGGTAATGTGTGTCACCACGTTATTCTCTCCATACATCCCACTCTGTCCTTCCTCCCCACTATCATGGCCATAAGTTTGTTCTCTATGTCTGTGTCTCCACTGCTGTTCTACAAATAATTTCATTAGAACCATCTTTCTAGATTCCATATATATGCCTTAGTATATTTGATTTTCCCTTTCTGACTTACTTCATTCTGTATAATAGGCTCTAGGTTCATCTACCTCATTAGAACTGACTCAAATATACAAGCAGCTCATACAAGTCAATACCATAAAAACAAGCAACCCAATTAAAGGGCGGGAAAAAGACCTAAACAAACATTTCTGCAAAGAAGACATATAGGTGACTAACAAACACATGAAAGATTCTCAACATTGCTTATTATTACAGAAATGCAAATCAAAACTACAATGAGATATCACCTCACACTGGTCAAAATGACCATCGTCAGAACTCTACAAACAATAAATACTCAGGAGACTGTGGAGAGAAACGAACACTCCTACACTGTTGGTGGGAATGTAAATTGCTGCAGGCACTATAGAGAATAGCATGAAAGTTCTCTAAAAAAGTAAAAATAAAACTACCTTATGATCCAGTAATCCTGTTCCTGGGCATATATCAGAGGAAAACCTAGATTTAAAAGGATAAATGCACTCAAATGTTCATAGCAGTGAATACAATAGAGAAGACACAGAAGCAACCTAAATGTCCATTGACAGATGGATGGATAAGATGAGCGTATATACACAGTGGAATGTTACTCAGCCATTAAAAAGAATGAAATAATGTTACTCAGCCATTAAAAAGAATGAAATAATGCCATTTTCAATAATATGGTTGGATCTAGAGACTGTCATACTAAATGAAGTAAGTCAGGCAAAGAAACAAATATCATATAATATAAAAAATGGAACAATGGATTGGTTCAAAATTGGGAAAGGAGCACATCAAGGCTGTACATTGTCACTCTGCTTATTTAACTTATACACAGAGTACATCATAAGAAATGCTGGGCTGGATGAAGCACAAGCTGGAATCAAGATTGCCAGGAACTATATCAGTAGCCTCAGATATGCAGATGACACCACCTTTATGGCAGAAAGTGAAAAGGAACTAAAGGGTCTCTTGATGAACGTGAAAAAGGAGAGTGAAAAACCTGGTTTAAAACTCAACATTCAGCAAACTTTAAGATCATGGCATCTCATCCCATCACTTCATGGCAAGTAGATGGGGAAACAATGGAAACAGTGAAAGACTTTATTTTCTTGGGCTCCAAAATTGCTGCAGCCATGAAATTAAAAGACTCTTGCTTCTTGGAAGAAAAGCT
>SJYW01029867.1:0-10048 GCA_006410735.1 Raphicerus campestris | reverse complement strand
CTACTTCCTCCCTGGCAGGGGCGACTGAATCAGGATGAATGTGCCCTGTTCTCCTGCCTGCCTGAGATGGGCCTTTCACTGGCTGCAGCGGCATGGCCTTATAAAGAGGGTTAGTGTTCCTTCTGCCAGCGCCAGACTTCCCTGTGGGCAAAAGGAGCAGCAGGCTGCCTAGGTGGAGTTGAATGATGTCCAGGAGGTCACCGCCAGCTCTCTCCCTCCTGATGTCGTGATGTCTGAAATTTCACCCATAGAGAGTCACTTCTTGGACTGTGTGAAGGACCGGGCTCTTTTTAAAGCAGATGCCCCGAGCACCTGGCCCTCATCAGGAGTCTTCTCTTCCTCACCAGAAGGAACGGAAGTCGATGTGCGTTCAGGACATACTATGTGCTAGGCGCCCTGCCAGACCCTGTATTCCTTCAGTTGTTGAATGCTCACAGGAAATGAGCTGGAGAGTCTCTCTCCCGCATCGTAGAGGAAGAAAGGGGAACTCAGATGGGGAAACTTCCCCGAGGTCAGGTAGCTGGTAGTGGTGACTCAGAACGCAAATTCCCAGAGCTGTCTGCTTCCCTAGCCCGCTGAGGGGCATCAAATGCTGGGCAAAGAGGGAACGCGGACAGGCAGGGACTGGCCGAGAAAGGGCCCACGGGGCCGGATGCACAACCATGGTTTGCATAGGGCCAGCTCTGCCCCCGCCCTCCTTCCCTCCTAAGAATAAATAACCCCTGGGAACCCCTTNAATTTTTTTTTACAAGGAATACCATGGAGGAAGGGCGTGGCTACATCTGTGGATCAACTATAGGATGGAGTATTCAGCTTCTCATTGGCAGCATTATTTCATTCTTGTGACCATTTGTCGATAAGATTTGATTTTAATGGCCACATGCCGTGAAAGATGGGTGGGAAGGTGAAGGCGGGGAAAGCTCAGCGTTAGGTGCGTAATTCCCTCAGTGAGCCTCCTGGGAGCCTTTGCAAAGTAGGTGGGAGTGTAGATGACACTTGGACTTCCCCCCATAAGAGCTCACCTGGCTGTTTCAGGCTGGGAGCACACCCTGCAACAAGTGACTTTTCAAGAGCACTGGAAGGAGATGCAACAGTCACCCTAAAAGATTGCTACATTTCTTTAAGCTCCTGGCTTATGCCCACATGAAGCTACTTCCTCCCTGGCAGGGGCGACTGAATCAGGATGAATGTGCCCTGTTCTCCTGCCTGCCTGAGATGGGCCTTTCACTGGCTGCAGCGGCATGGCCTTATAAAGAGGGTTAGTGTTCCTTCTGCCAGCGCCAGACTTCCCTGTGGGCAAAAGGAGCAGCAGGCTGCCTAGGTGGAGTTGAATGATGTCCAGGAGGTCACCGCCAGCTCTCTCCCTCCTGATGTCGTGATGTCTGAAATTTCACCCATAGAGAGTCACTTCTTGGACTGTGTGAAGGACCGGGCTCTTTTTAAAGCAGATGCCCCGAGCACCTGGCCCTCATCAGGAGTCTTCTCTTCCTCACCAGAAGGAACGGAAGTCGATGTGCGTTCAGGACATACTATGTGCTAGGCGCCCTGCCAGACCCTGTATTCCTTCAGTTGTTGAATGCTCACAGGAAATGAGCTGGAGAGTCTCTCTCCCGCATCGTAGAGGAAGAAAGGGGAACTCAGATGAGGAAACTTCCCCGAGGTCAGGTAGCTGGTAGTGGTGACTCAGAACGCAAATTCCCAGAGCTGTCTGCTTCCCTAGCCCGCTGAGGGGCATCAAATGCTGGGCAAAGAGGGAACGGACAGGCAGGGACTAGCTGAGAAAGGGCCCACGGGGCCGGATGCACAACCATGGTTTGCATAGGGCCAGCTCTGCCCCCGCCCTCCTTCCCTCCTAAGAATAAATAACCCCTGGGAACCCCTTGCATCCTGGCACAACGCTGGCTACCTGCGTGAGGACTTGAGGAGGGAGGCCAGGAGGAGGCTGCTTAGAAATATAATGGACTGTTGTGGGAGGGAGCCATCTCACGGGTTCCATGTGGTTCTAGAAAGACTGTGAGAATTCTGAACAGTGAACAAAGTAAACAATAAAGGTGCAATGGAAAAAAAAAAAGTATACCGATGTCCTTTTTCCCCCCGCAGCATCCTGGTATTTTTAAACCTTAACGTCATTCCTTTAGCTATATATATTTTTGTTTTATTTCAGATTTTTTTTTTGATGTGGACCATTTTTGAAGTTTTTTGAGTTTGTTACAATGTTGTTTCTGTTTTACCTTTGCTTGTTTTCCTGTTTTGGGTTGTTTTTTTTTTTTGGTTGGGAATCCTAACTCCCCAACCAGGATCGAACTCACATCCCGTGGATTGGAATGTGAGGTCTTAACCACTGGACCACCAGTGATGTCCTGATTTTTTTTTTTTTAAGCAGACAAAACTGAATGTGACTCTGTTCCAATGAAACTGTTTTGTGTGAACTGTGGAAGCCCTGGTGATTTTTCAAGTGTACTAATTTGAAATTTATTGAGGGGAAAAATTGCCTTTCCGATCCTCTCAACAGCTCCCCGATGGTCCTTCTACACTGTCCTAATCCACAGCCTGGAAATAAAGCTGCCCATTCAATGACTGCCAACCCAAGTGGCAGTGCTCTCTCCTGTAGAGAGGGTCTTTCATTTCTGCCCTCATTGAGCAAAGCCCAAGAACACGGACTGGGAAAACTCAGCTTCCTCCATGATCTCAAGGCGTCTCGTGGGGATGTGATGGGGAGGCAGCTGGTGGCCCTGGGGCTTAGTATGCCGAGCCCAGCCTTGGCACGAGTAGCAACAACCCAAACGTCCAGCCCGAGGGCTGAGACTTCCCACCCATCATAAGGGACCCTCACAACAGCCCGTGAGATGTCCGTGCCTGCCCCGTCTCACAAGATGAAGTGTGTGTGTTCACTCACTCAATTGTGTCCGACACTTTGCGAGCCCACGAACTGTAGCCCTCCAGGCTGCTCTGTCCATGGGATTTCCCAGGCAAGAATACTGGAGTGGGTTGCCATGCCTTCCTCCAGGGATCTTCCCTACCCAAGGATCAAGCCCACATCCCCTGCATTGGCAGGCTGGCTCTTTGCCACTGAGCCACCTGGGAAGCCTTGGAAGATGAGGAGAAAGGCTCAAAACGGCTAATCAGCTTTTCCAAGGTCACACAGCTCAAAACTAGCAGAACCATACCTGTCCCACCTCTCGCCATCCACAGACCTTGAGTGGCCCAGGCTGTGGGTCTGAGCTCTGCTGGAGTCTTTGGGCCAGTCCAGTCACGTCACACAGCTTCCCACTACACCTGCCTCTCCCGGGTCACAACACAACTGGTCTGGCCAACATGTCTGAATCGATGCCTTTGACTTCTACCCCAGAAAGCAACTCGGAAAGCCTGGGTTCTGGCAGGGGAGGGCCAGGCACCCATGGCAGTGTGCCCCTGGTGGTTTGGGGCTGCAGAATGCTTGCCAATGGCCAGAAACGGCTTGGGCCTGACTTTCATCTGCCTTATGTGATCGATATGACCAGCTCTGTGAGCCTCAATTTTCCTCATCTGTCAACAGGGGGTGCTGATAGGCCCCAAGTCTCATCAGGAGTTTTAACCTCATTTTTATTGATACAGAAACTGTGTCCTGGAAAGGTGAGTTGACTTAGCAAAGGTTCCCTGGTGGCTCAGATGGTAAAGAATCCGCCTGCAGTGTGAAAGACCTGAGTTCAATCCCTGAATTGGGAAGATCCCCTGGAGAAGAGAATGGCAACTCACTCCAGTATTCTTGCCTGGAGAATTCCAGAGAGGAGACTGGTGGGTTCCATGGGATCTCCAAGAGTCGGACACAACTGAGCGAATAACAATTTCGCTTTGACTCGGGAACCAGGGGTCATGTGGCCAGGGGTCCAGAAGCTGCGGCCTTCACCTTTGCAGCCAAAGAAGGTCACTTAAGCCCACATGTCATTGTTCTTGTGTGTGCGCGTGTGTGCTAAGTCGCTTCAGTTGTGTCTGACTCTTTGCGACCCCATGGACTGTAGCCCTCCAGATTTCTCTGTCCATGGGATTCTCCAGGCAAGAATACTGGAGTGGGTTGCCATGCCCTCCTCCAGGCGGTCTCCTCAAGCCAGGGATTGAACCCATGTCTCTTATGTCTCCTGCATTAGCAGACAGGTTCTTTACCATTAGTGCCACCTGGGAAGCTCTTGGCTATGAGTACCATTTACTACAGAAACCCTGGATAAAACTTACATTCACATTGCTTCTAACAAACACCTATGTGTGTCTAATGTGGGAGCAGTTCTCATCTGTCTCTTTCTCTCCCACATTCCCCTCCCGCTCTCCTCCTCTCTCTCCTGGTTTCCCGTCCTCTGTTCATTTCCCATCCCTCTCCCCCTCAAAACCCCAGGGCCCCAGCTCGCCGTCTCTCACTGTTGCCATCCCCATACTTAGTCTAAGGGCTCCCTTTTTCTGTCAACTGCCTGCAGAACACCAGAAAGCCCACCCACCTCCTTGTTTCACTGTTTTTCACAGAGACAGTCTCACTGGCTGCTTAAACAATTTCCTAACAAACAGCTACTTTGGGAACCCAGACTGGCTATGATCATGTCACACTTTGGGAAGAGAAAGTTCAGAGGCCAAATTCCTGCCTTCTCTTTTGAGAGACTCTCCTGGAGTGCCCTGTAGCTCCACCCACTAAAGAAAGGACCTCTATATGAGACGGCCCCAGAAAGATGCTCCTGTGGACTGGGGTACCTTCTGACCTTACTACATAATGATTCTTTCCTCTTGTAGGAAGCAGATGAAATGGACAAACCTAATATTTTCTGTTGCTTGTAAACAAGTTGTACAAAACTGGTGTGTGCTTTTCATAGAAGGGCTACATGTTGCCATGAGAAATAAAATCACATAATATATAATTTTTCACTACAAAACTCATTGTTAAGAGGTGTGCTTATTTACTCTATTTCTATTAGACAATAATGGGGAATGCAAAATCAGGTAAGAGTCATGACTGGATGTCTCTGCAGCATGCCTCTCCCTACCTGGGACAGCAGCCTGCCAGGTATGCAGAAACTTGGCTCCAAATCCTGGACATCAACTCTGTCACCTGCCCCTAATTGCTGGAGGACAGCACAACCCAACGTCCTATTCAGACGTGCAAAGCATCCCATCTACTCCCCACGCTTAGCAGATGGCAGGAAGCCAAAGGGTAACAGCTGAATGGTTCTAAGGTACTTGGAAGTAGCTAGTCAGCAATAAAAGGACAACATTTTAAACTAGTATCTGTCTCACTAGGACTGGGGTTCCCAGGTGGCGCTAATGGTTAAGAATCCGTCTGCCAGTGCAGGAGACGTAGGAGATGTGGATTCGGTCCCTGGGTCGGGAAGATGCCCTGGAGGAGGGCATGGCAACCCACTTCAGTATTCTTGCCTGGAGAATGCCATGAACAGAGGAGCCTGGTGGGCTTCAGTCCATAGTGTCGCAGAGAATCGGACACAACTGAAATGACTTGGCATGCAGCATGCTCTGGGACTAAAGGAATCAAAGTTAGATCGAGCAGAGGTGATCCAAAGTTTGCTCCTCACATCTCCTTGACCTGTAAGCTGACATCTTTTTCTAAACCAGGAAGATGCTTCTATCACGAAAGATCAAAAACACAAACTGATGACCCACTGGTATGGACCAGCCACAGATCAGGGCTCCCGGAATGCCTACAGGTCTCTGAATCTCTGGGACCTCGAGCCCAGGAAATGTGGGCTTCAAACACTTACTCACAAACCTGCACATTCCAGGAGAAACTCGTAGGGTCCTTTGGAGTTCATACATCGTTAGCTTAGCTAGCCCCTTAGTCAGTTCCCAGACACTGGTATTTATAATTCTGAATAGGAATCAGGGGACACAGCCCAACATGATTGTCCTTCTCCTGGTTGTATTACCTTCTCACCGTCTGAGCCTCTATTTTCCTGGCCTCTGGGACATTACCTGATCAGACTGGCCCTGCTTTCTCCTTGGTCTCTTTGCTTTCTGTTCTAAAGAGTCCAACTTTAGTGTTTTTAGTTCTGACGACTCTGCTGCAGAACTTGGGGTTCTGAAGTTCTAAAGATTCTGCCTCTGTGTTAAAGATGTGTGAACTCAGCTTTAGTGGGACACTCTGGTTTGATGTGAGCTTGGCNCTTGGACTTCCCCCCATAAGAGCTCACCTGGCTGTTTCAGGCTGGGAGCACACCCTGCAACAAGTGACTTTTCAAGAGCACTGGAAGGAGATGCAACAGTCACCCTAAAAGATTGCTACATTTCTTTAAGCTCCTGGTTTACACCCACATGAAACTACTTCCTCCCTGGCAGGGGCGACTGAATCAGGATGAATGTGCCCTGTTCTCCTGCCTGCCTGAGATGGGCCTTTCACTGGCTGCAGCGGCATGGCCTTATAAAGAGGGTTAGTGTTCCTTCTGCCAGCGCCAGACTTCCCTGTGGGCAAAAGGAGCAGCAGGCTGCCTAGGTGGAGTTGAATGATGTCCAGGAGGTCACCGCCAGCTCTCTCCCTCCTGATGTCGTGATGTCTGAAATTTCACCCATAGAGAGTCACTTCTTGGACTGTGTGAAGGACCGGGCTCTTTTTAAAGCAGATGCCCCGAGCACCTGGCCCTCATCAGGAGTCTTCTCTTCCTCACCAGAAGGAACGGAAGTCGATGTGCGTTCAGGACATACTATGTGCTAGGCGCCCTGCCAGACCCTGTATTCCTTCAGTTGTTGAATGCTCACAGGAAATGAGCTGGAGAGTCTCTCTCCCGCATCGTAGAGGAAGAAAGGGGAACTCAGATGGGGAAACTTCCCCGAGGTCAGGTAGCTGGTAGTGGTGACTCAGAACGCAAATTCCCAGAGCTGTCTGCTTCCCTAGCCCGCTGAGGGGCATCAAATGCTGGGCAAAGAGGGAACGCGGACAGGCAGGGACTGGCCGAGAAAGGGCCCACGGGGCCGGATGCACAACCATGGTTTGCATAGGGCCAGCTCTGCCCCCGCCCTCCTTCCCTCCTAAGAATAAATAACCCCTGGGAACCCCTTGCATCCTGGCACCACGCTGGCTGCCTGCGTGAGGACTTGAGGAGGGAGGCCAGGAGGAGGCTGCTTAGAAATATAATGGACTGTTGTGGGAGGGAGCCATCTCACGGGTTCCATGTGGTTCTAGAAAGACTGTGAGAATTCTGAACAGTGAACAAAGTAAACAATAAAGGTGCAATGGAAAAAAAAAAAGTATACCGATGTCCTTTTTCCCCCCGCAGCATCCTGGTATTTTTAAACCTTAACGTCATTCCTTTAGCTATATATATTTTTGTTTTATTTCAGATTTTTTTTTTGATGTGGACCATTTTTGAAGTTTTTTGAGTTTGTTACAATGTTGTTTCTGTTTTACCTTTGCTTGTTTTCCTGTTTTGGTTTTTTTTCTTTTTAGTTGGGAATCCTAACTCCCCAACCAGGATCAAACTCACACCCCATGGATTGGAATGTGAGGTCTTAACCACTGGACCACCAGTGATGTCCTGATTTTTTTTTTTTTTTTAAGCAGACAAAACTGAATGTGACTCTGTTCCAATGAAACTGTTTTGTGTGAACTGTGGAAGCCCTGGTGATTTTTCAAGTGTACTAATTTGAAATTTATTGAGGGGAAAAATTGCCTTTCCGATCCTCTCAACAGCTCCCCGATGGTCCTTCTACACTGTCCTAATCCACAGCCTGGAAATAAAGCTGCCCATTCAATGACTGCCAACCCAAGTGGCAGTGCTCTCTCCTGTAGAGAGGGTCTTTCATTTCTGCCCTCATTGAGCAAAGCCCAAGAACACGGACTGGGAAAACTCAGCTTCCTCCGTGATCTCAAGGCATCTCGTGGGGATGTGATGGGGAGGCAGCTGGTGGCCCTGGGGCTTAGTATGCTGAGCCCAGCCTTGGCACGAGTAGCAACAACCCAAACGTCCAGCCCGAGGGCTGAGACTTCCCACCCATCATAAGGGACCCTCACAACAGCCCGTGAGATGTCCGTGCCTACCCCGTCTCACAAGATGAAGTGTGTGTGTTCACTCACTCAATTGTGTCCGACACTTTGCGAGCCCACGAACTGTAGCCCTCCAGGCTGCTCTGTCCATGGGATTTCCCAGGCAAGAATACTGGAGTGGGTTGCCATGCCTTCCTCCAGGGATCTTCCCTACCCAAGGATCAAGCCCACATCCCCTGCATTGGCAGGCTGGCTCTTTACCACTGAGCCACCTGGGAAGCCTTGGAAGATGAGGAGAAAGGCTCAAAACGGCTAATCAGCTTTTCCAAGGTCACACAGCTCGAAACCAGCAGAACCATACCTGTCCCACCTCTCGCCATCCACAGACCTTGAGTGGCCCAGGCTGTGGGTCTGAGCTCTGCTGGAGTCTTTGGGCCAGTCCAGTCACGTCACACAGCTTCCCACTACACCTGCCTCTCCCGGGTCACAACACAACTGGTCTGGCCAACATGTCTGAATCGATGCCTTTGACTTCTACCCAGAAAGCAACTCGGAAAGCCTGGGTTCTGGCAGGGGAGGGCCAGGCACCCATGGCAGTGTGCCCCTGGTGGTTTGGGGCTGCAGAATGCTTGCCAATGGCCAGAAACGGCTTGGGCCTGACTTTCATCTGCCTTATGTGATCGATATGACCAGCTCTGTGAGCCTCAATTTTCCTCATCTGTCAACAGGGGGTGCTGATAGGCCCCAAGTCTCATCAGGAGTTTTAACCTCATTTTTATTGATACAGAAACTGTGTCCTGGAAAGGTGAGTTGACTTAGCAAAGGTTCCCTGGTGGCTCAGATGGTAAAGAATCCGCCTGCAGTGTGAAAGACCTGAGTTCAATCCCTGAATTGGGAAGATCCCCTGGAGAAGAGAATGGCAACTCACTCCAGTATTCTTGCCTGGAGAATTCCAGAGAGGAGACTGGTGGGTTCCATGGGGTCTCCAAGAGTCGGACACAACTGAGCGAATAACAATTTCACTTTGACTCGGGAACCAGGGGTCATGTGGCCAGGGCTCCAGAAGCTGCGGCCTTCACCTTTGCAGCCAAAGAAGGTCACTTAAGCCCGCATGTCATTGTTCTTGTGTGTGTGCGTGTGTGCTAAGTCACTTCAGTTGTGTCTGACTCTTTGCGACCCCATGGACTGTAGCCCTCCAGCTTTCTCTGTCCATGGGATTCTCCAGGCAAGAATACTGGAGTGGGTTGCCATGCCCTCCTCCAGGCGGTCTCCTCAACCCAGGGATTGAACCCATGTCTCTTATGTCTCCTGCATTAGCAGACAGGTTCTTTACCATTAGTGCCACCTGGGAAGCTCTTGGCTATGAGTACCATTTACTACAGAAACCCTGGATAAAACTTACATTCACATTGCTTCTAACAAACACCTATGTGTGTCTAATGTGGGAGCAGTTCTCATCTGTCTCTTTCTCTCCCACATTCCCCTCCCGCTCTCCTCCTCTCTCTCCTGGTTTCCCGTCCTCTGTTCATTTCCCATCCCTCTCCCCCTCAAAACCCCAGGGCCCCAGCTCGCCGTCTCTCACTGTTGCCATCCCCATACTTAGTCTAAGGGCTCCCTTTTTCTGTCAACTGCCTGCAGAACACCAGAAAGCCCACCCACCTCCTTGTTTCACTGTTTTTCACAGAGACAGTCTCACTGGCTGCTTAAACAATTTCCTAACAAACAGCTACTTTGGGAACCCAGACTGGCTATGATCATGTCACACTTTGGGAAGAGAAAGTTCAGAGGCCAAATTCCTGCCTTCTCTTTTGAGAGACTCTCCTGGAGTGCCCTGTAGCTCCACCCACTAAAGAAAGGACCTCTATATGAGACGGCCCCAGAAAGATGCTCCTGTGGACTGGGGTACCTTCTGACCTTACTACATAATGATTCTTTCCTCTTGTAGGAAGCAGATGAAATGGACAAACCTAATATTTTCTGTTGCTTGTAAACAAGTTGTACAAAACTGGTGTGTGCTTTTCATAGAAGGGCTACATGTTGCCATGAGAAATAAAATCACATAATATATAATTTTTCACTACAAAACTCATTGTTAAGAGG
>SJYW01029866.1:0-11525 GCA_006410735.1 Raphicerus campestris | reverse complement strand
TGTTTATGATAATCATAAGGGAGAATCTGGTGAAGGGTGTATGGAAACTCTTTACACTAGTTCTACAACTCTTCTATGAGACTAAAATTATCTCAAAACAAATTTTTTAATGATGTGGCAGGCTGAATCATGTTCTCCCCAAAGATATCTGTGTCCTGATCCCTAGAACTGGTAAATGTTACCTTCAGTTCAGTACACTCAGTATAGTCCGACTCTTTGCGACCCCATGGACTGCAGCATGCCAGGCTTCTTTGTCCATCATCAACTCCTGGAGCTTGCTCAAGCTCATATCCATTGACTTGGTAATGCCATCCAACCATCTCATCTTCTGTTGTCCCCTTCTCTTCCCACCTTCAATCTTTCCCAGCATCAGGGTCTTTTCCAATGAGTCAGTTCTTTGCATCAGGTGGCCAAACTATTGGAGTTTCATCTTCAGCATAAGTCCTTCTGATGAATATTCAGGACTTATTTCCTTTAGGATGGACTGATCGGATCTCCTTGCAGTCCAAGGGACTCTCAAGAGTCTTCTCCAACACCACAGTTCAAAAGCATCAATTCTTCGGCGCTCAGCTTTCTTTATAGTCCAACTCTCACATCCATACATGAACACTGGAAAAACCATAGCTTTACCTTACATGCTGAAAATAAGAGACTTTGTAGATAAGACTGATTATCTTGCCTTGGGGACCTTATCCTAGATAATTCCAGGTGAGCCCTCATTGCAATCACAGGCATCCTTATATAGGCAGAAACAGAGGGAGACTTGACCCAGGCAGGAAAGAAGAAGCCCACGTGATCAGAGAGATGAGAATTATGCAGCCCCAAGCCAAGGAAAGTGACAGGTTCCAGAAGCCAGAAGAGACCAGGACCAGATTCCCACCCTGGGGTCTCCAGAGGAAGCACCATCCTGATAACACCTTGATTTCCACCAATGATACTGATTTTGGACCTCTAGCCCTCAAATCCTTAAGAAAATAAATCTGTATTGGTATAAAACATCAAGTTTGTGGTACTTCGTTATAGCAGCAATAAGAAAGTAATAAAAATGTTATTGAAATTTTTGATAAGGTTGGCCTGGACAACTCCCAAGGCTCCTGCCAGCTGTGACATTCTTGATGCTTCAGCTCTGCCTGGTAGGACTGCACGACCCTTGACCCCTGAGAGAGTCCCTGTGTCCATGACCCAGAGCCTGCTGGGAGCTGCCAATCTAATGCCATTTTCTGTGGCGTCTGTGTTTCTCTTTCTCAGCTGCCAGGCTCACTAATGCCTCAAAGTCTCCTCCCTAACACCCCTGGGACCTGTCCAGCCTGAGGTCAAAGGGCATGTTCCAACTACTTTACCGAAAATGGAACAGCTGAGCTGTCTACCAGCTGAGGAACCCATGAGGCTAGCCCCAAATAACAGTGACAGTAATTACAGCTCTCCTTCCTTCACTGAGGGCCTATTATACGCAGGCACCCTGCTGGGCATTTTATATGTGCCAGCCCACTTAGTCCCCACAACCACCTCGTGGGCGGCTCAGAGAGGCTACGGGGCTTGCTCAAGGTCACACAGCTATCCAGCAGCTGACTCGGAGTTCCAGCCCAGGTGTCTGTGACTCAGAAATACCATGTCCCCAACGAACAAGCCACACTGCCCATCCGCCATCTGGTACTCCTGCCTTCTCAGCCGTGTGCTCTCCTAGCCACAGTGGGAAATCCAAAGTGACCCTTCCTCGGGCCCCTGACTGCAAAGCATCCAGGCTTCAGCTGCCTTCAGGAACCCAGAGAGATTTGTAGGGGAGAAAAATCCTCACCCTTGAAACCAACTGAGGGAGTTGAGAGAACTTGTCACTTCACACAGGTATATTATTAGCCTCATTCGTTATCCCCAGGCATCTGGAGATGGCTCACAACCTCCAGTGTCACTGCTGAAGCCTTGGAGAAGTAAGGGTGGAGGTGAGGGGTGGGGGAGGGCAAGTCCAGGGTAGATTTGGGGCTCTGGAGTGAGCAGAGAATTTGGACTGCAGAGGCTGGCACATGACCTCGCCCACCCGTCAGCCAGCAATCCCATTTTAGCCAGCCATTTTGCCAAAGTGGGACTGAGAACTGAGTCACAGCTCCCTTGTTGTGGGGTGGGGGGCAGGATGAATGAGCAGACACTCCACCACTCTTGGACCAACCCGGGAACCTTAAGGCCCTGGGATAAAACAGCTTCCCAGGGCCCAGACCCTCTGGGCAGTTTCTAGAGTGCTTGGAGCAAATGGTCCACCTGAGCTTGAATCCCCAGCAAAGAAGTTCATGTTCTACCTGGCGAGGATCACAAACAAGGTATTAGAGTATCTGTGATGGTACTAGGGTACCTGTCAGGGTACTAGGGTACTTGCGAGTATACCAGGCAGGAAACTCAAAAGTATGACCTAGACCTGGTAGGATATGATGAGGAATGAGGACTATGGCAAGAAAAAAAAAAAACTCCCTTGGAAGCTTTTCATATATTTTAGTTAAACACCGAGCTAACAAAACCAAGGGCAGGCTGGAGGTGGCCTCTGAGGACAGCCCCACTCCTTCCATCACTCACTCTCCAGCCTCTTTCCAGGCTTTTGCCCCTCCTATGCCTACCATGTAGATCACACTTCCATTGCCCCCTCCACATGCTACCTCTTCTCAGGATTTCAGCTCAAGTCAAGTTCCACCCCCTCACGGGAGACCCCCCTGATGGCCCCAATGCTCCGGGACCTCCCCTCCCTGTCCCCTGCCATCTTTTGCCTATGGGACCCACACTTGTCCACCATTGCAGGGGGTGTTGAGGTGCATTTGGCCTGTGGCAGACTTGTCTTCGCAGCTGCACAAGCTGGATCTGAAGGGCAGGGCCTGGACCTCAGGTCATGAGATTTCAGACCTAGAAAGGACACTCTTCAGGTTCTCCACCCTACCTCCATGATTCCGCAGATTTTGATTACTTTTCATTCAGGTCCTAAATTTATCTCATCCAACCACGGTTGCCCCAGTGGCTGATGAGTTTAGGATTGGAATACAGGACCTCTCTCTGAGTGCCCTGACCTTACAACAAGCAACCACAGAGCTGACAAGCACCTGTGTGCTCCCAAACCACCAGGCACCTTCAGACACCTGGGCTCATTCTCCCCAGTACAGAAACCAAAGTTCAGTTGAAGAGAGTTAAAACTCTGAGCAACCCCAAATAAATAATAGCAATAGTTATCCATACCAATTGCTTCCAGTGTGTTCAATCCTGTTTAATCCTCACATCAACTCTAGGAGGAAGGGATTACCATTACTCCTGTTTTGCAGATGGGCTGCCTCACAGAGAAGTCAAGAGACTAGGCCAAGGTTATGCCGCTAGTGAGTGCTGAAAAGTAATTCCTTCAAGTTCAAGGAAGAGCTAGGAATGACCTCCAGCCTCTATGCCTTCCACTCCCATGTCTCCTAGATTCGGCTCACCTGTTCCCGGATATTGTTCAGCGCTGTCCTCTTCCCAGAGGCCAAAGCACCTTGGGCTTCCTTCTCCATAACAACCACCACAGGCAATTATCTGGAAACACAGCTTCCCCACCCCAGCCTAGAGAGCCTGGGAGGGAGGAAGCAGGTCATGCTCATATCCACATCCCAGCACCCAGTCTGATGCCAAGTACGTGGGAAGCACTGGGTGATCATTCTGTTGAACAAACAAAATTCCAAGTGGTTGAAAGACAAAATTGACAGCGTGCCCCCTTTGTGGGAGGAGAGGCAGCCCACCCACACTGGCCTCTCTGCTCTGGCCGCCCCAGCGATTCCATTTCCACCCTTAACAGGATGCCCGACTCAGTCTGATCTGCTCCCAGCTCAGGCTGCTCCTCAGGACTGTCCCTGTAGTAGGGGATTGCAAAGTCGTATTGGATTAAGACCTGCTCCGGCTATCACCCGTGGTGGAAAGCTCACCTATCAGGCAGCCCAGAAGGGCCTCAGTATCTAATGGAGATTTGCTAGTAAGATCTGAGTTGGTGAGCTTTGCATCCTATTAACACAGGGGGGAGTGCGGGCCTGTCTGTCTGCTGGAAAATTGCAAACACAATAGAAAAGTCACTGATGAATATTAATGGCACTGGAAACAATGCTGAGAGAAAATGTTGATGTGATTGGGAAGCTGGGAGAGGGCTGTGGAGCTGGGGATGGGGGCGTCAGCAGCCTCTCTTCTCTCCCACCCGTGCCTGTCCCTTCAGAGCTGCCTGGAAGTGATAGGTCTGCCTGGCTGTCACAGCTAGATCAAGAGCAACCAGCCTGATGACCCCAAAAGAGAGCCTTGAGCCTGATTTCAGGGTCCAGCCTTCCCTCCCCAGATCCATGCAGGCCAGTCCTGGCCAGTCAAGCTTCTGGAGGCTCACGGTGAAGCGTTTATGAAGGAACTCGGGCTCCCCCTTTTCTCCTCCCAGATTTTTCAGGTCGGACGAGCATCCCTCTGAGACTCTTTCCTGAAACTAAGACTTGTCCAGAGGAGCTTCCAACACGGAACGCCCAAGCAGACCAGTGTGCATGGGTCTTTGCACACCTGACAACCGGAGAAACTCTCAACACAGCCCAGAGAATCGTCAAGTCCAAAGGATGCTTGGCGAGCACTCCTACCCACCACCCACGATTCCAGAACTGTGGAGGTCAGGAGAGGAGCTCCATTGGAGAGCGAGAAGGCTAAGATGGTTGGGTTGCAGATTCAAGCCTGGAATTCAGATCTCCAATCCCCCTTGGTTCCCCTGATTTGAAACTGAGATAGAACCTGAGGACCCAGGCGTGAGTGAGACATATTCCCTCTCTTGTTAGGAACTCAGAGTCAGGCGGGGGAGGCAGGTGTCAGTCACACGCTCATCCCATCACAGACCCCCTACCGAGGGCTCTGACTCGGAATTTTGTGTCCTACTCGACACTGAAGAAATAGCACAGACCCCCGTAGGAAGTGGGTAATGGCCGCGAGCAGACGGCCTACAGGATCAGAGTGAGCACAGGGGGGTGTCGCCAGTGCACACAGGTCCTCCCGTTCAATGCCAAGTACAAAGCAAGGCCTTTTCTCCACCAGCTGGGCAACTCTGCAAACACGACAAACTCCCCGGAGCTCCAGCTTCCCCATTTGTAACCTGGAGGTATAACACGTATGTGTGTATGCTCATTCGGTCGTGTCTGACTCTTTGCCACCCCATGGACTGTAGCCCACCAGGCTCCTCTGTCCCTGGATTTCTCCAGGCAAAAATACTGGAGTGGGTTGTCATGCCCTCCTCCAGGGGATCTTCCCAGCCCAGGGACAGAACCCGAGTCTCCTGTGTCTCCTGCTTTGCAGGCAGATTCTTTAACCGCCCCCGAGCCATCTGGGAAGCCCCAAATGCGTACATGGTGGGCTTAAGATAGTGCCAGTACAGCGTGCAGACCACTCTGGCATGCAGGAGGCACTCAATACATCTCCAGTTCCTTCTCTTCTCTCCTTGGGTAGGGAGAAGTCCTTCAAGCATCCATTCCAACCTACTTCTCTGAATGGGTCCTCCCCAGTTTTCAGTCCTTCTGATCTCTGCGGGACTGAGCCTGCCCTCTAGGGCGGGCCTGTGAGTCAGGTTTGGCCAATCAGAGTGCGGTGTTGTTGCCTGTCTATACTGATTGGTTCAGAGATGGGTTTATGCCATGACTGGGCCAATCAGAGGCAAAGGAGCTCAACTACAGGACTTTGGCTGGTACTTGCGGGCTCTGCAAAGGCTCCTGAGACGGGCTGGTATATGCCCGTTGCTGCTGGTAGCCATTTTGTGCCCGGGAGGTGGGTGTCATCTGGGAAAGAAATCATCATCGAGGAAAGCTGAGCCAGGAGATGCACAAAAATAAGGTTCTTGGATATGTTTGTTATACAAGTCAAAATACTCTTTTTTTCTTCAAGCCATTTGGGTTTTTGTCCCTGGCTATTTGCTGAATGAGTTTTAACTAGCCCATTCAGCCACATGAGGCTTCTGTTCAACTTGAACTTGAAGCTAGCAGATATCCCATTCACTCCTTCCTCACTTATACCTCCTACCCAACTCAAGGATCTAATTGCCTTGAAAGACTTAGGATTTGGGCAGCCTCGGTCTTTGTTTCTGGAGTGGGTTGCCATTGCCTTCTCCAGAGACTATTCATCATCTATCCACTAATCCAACCTATTGTCGGATCCATCTGCTTCTCAGCCACAGCTGGAGTGCAGAGGTGTAGACCCTCTCAGGCTCTGGGGAGGGAGGTCCCAGCCCCTCCCTCTGTATATACGCAGCCTGGGAGAGTGTGGAAACGTGTGGAACCCACACAGCCCTACCCAGCCGGGCTACCAAAACTTAGCATTTTGTGGGGGAGGGTCATGGGAGAGGGGCGACTTCTAGAGTTAGAGCCGATTCTCCAGCTCGTGGCCTGCAGCCAAACTCAGCCTGCAGCTATGTTCGTGTTTCACAGCCAGCCTGTGCTTCCGCTTTTTAAAATTCAAATGTTTTTAGGCGAGAAGTGTATCTTCCAGCTTACCAAAGACCCACAGTTCTGTGTTTTTCCACACCTGCAACGCGCCATAGGTTTGTAAGACACGTGGCTTGAGGCTGCAGCCCCTGGTGAGGCCTCCAGCTGCCTTTCCTGCCAGGCTGTGCAGAGGGGCTGGGGATGCGGTTGGTGGTTTCTGGTTTGCAGGGTTACTTGGCACAAACTGGGGAAAGGCCAGTAATCTTCATGAATTATCAATAAGCCCCCAGTGGGGTATACATGACCTCTCTTGCCTCTTCTTGCTCCAACACGCCACAGACCCAAGCTTCAGGCCTGCCCAGACCCTCTGTGGGTCTCCCTGATGCTGGTTTTTGTCTGTCTTCCAGGGCTCCTCCCTGCTTACACTCACCTGTTCACCCACAAGTGTTGCGCCATCCCACCCTGCCCAGGGCCCCAGGAGGAATGGCTCCAGGCAGCAGGAGGGGCCCAGTCTGCCAGTTTGCATTGTATTTCTGGGATAATTACTAATGGCACACATCATTTTTATTAGCTGAGCTGTCTGCATTAAAATGATAGATTTTTTTTTATTAAAAACATTCAAGGGAACAGCTATCACAGTAGAAGGATAATTTTCCGTTTAGTTTAAGAGCAGATGGTTACCAAAATGTTCAATGTAAATAAATTGAGACTCAGCCTAAGCATTGGGTAAACATATCGGAAATTTCCCTGTCTGCTTCAAGCCTCCTGCCCTCTCTGGCTCTCCTAGCCCCTCCTCAGGCCTGAACCGAACTCCTCCCCACAGTGACGGGAATTCTTCCCCTAAACCACTTGGGAAAATCCAGGCCTCCAGAAATGGTGAAAGTTGGACGATAAAGAAGGCTAAGCACTGAAGAACTGATGTTTTTGAACTTTGGTCCTGGAGAAGACTTGAGAGTCCCTTAGATAGCAAGGAGATCCAACCAGTCCATCCTAAAGGAAATCAGTCCTGAATATTCATCAGAAAGACTGATGCTAAAGCTGAAACTCCGATAGTTTGGCCACCTGATGCAAAAAACTGACTCATTGGAAAATACCCTGATGCTGGGAAAGATTAAAAGCAGGCAGCAACAGAGGATGAGATGGTTGAAATGGCATCATTGACTCAATGGACATGAGTTTGAGCAAACTCCATGGGACAGTGAAAGACAGGGAAGTCTTGGGCGCTGCAGTTCATGGGCTTNAAAAAAAAAAAACTCCCTTGGAAGCTTTTCATATATTTTAGTTAAACACCGAGCTAACAAAACCAAGGGCAGGCTGGAGGTGGCCTCTGAGGACAGCCCCACTCCTTCCATCACTCACTCTCCAGCCTCTTTCCAGGCTTTTGCCCCTCCTATGCCTACCATGTAGATCACACTTCCATTGCCCCCTCCACATGCTACCTCTTCTCAGGATTTCAGCTCAAGTCAAGTTCCACCCCCTCACAGGAGAGCCCCCTGATGGCCCCAATGCTCCGGGACCTCCCCTCCCTGTCCCCTGCCATCTTTTGCCTATGGGACCCACACTTGTCCACCATTGCAGGGGGTGTTGAGGTGCATTTGGCCTGTGGCAGACTTGTCTTCGCAGCTGCACAAGCTGGATCTGAAGGGCAGGGCCTGGACCTCAGGTCATGAGATTTCAGACCTAGAAAGGACACTCTTCAGGTTCTCCACCCTACCTCCATGATTCCGCAGATTTTGATTAATTTTCATTCAGGTCCTAAATTTATCTCATCCAACCACGGTTGCCCCAGTGGCTGATGAGTTTAGGATTGGAATACAGGACCTCTCTCTGAGTGCCCTGACCTTACAACAAGCAACCACAGAGCTGACAAGCACCTGTGTGCTCCCAAACCACCAGGCACCTTCAGACACCTGGGCTCATTCTCCCCAGTACAGAAACCAAAGTTCAGTTGAAGAGAGTTAAAACTCTGAGCAACCCCAAATAAATAATAGCAATAGTTATCCATACCAATTGCTTCCAGTGTGTTCAATCCTGTTTAATCCTCACATCAACTCTAGGAGGAAGGGATTACCATTACTCCTGTTTTGCAGATGGGCTGCCTCACAGAGAAGTCAAGAGACTAGGCCAAGGTTATGCCGCTAGTGAGTGCTGAAAAGTAATTCCTTCAAGTTCAAGGAAGAGCTAGGAATGACCTCCAGCCTCTATGCCTTCCACTCCCATGTCTCCTAGATTCGGCTCACCTGTTCCCGGATATTGTTCAGCGCTGTCCTCTTCCCAGAGGCCAAAGCACCTTGGGCTTCCTTCTCCATAACAACCACCACAGGCAATTATCTGGAAACACAGCTTCCCCACCCCAGCCTAGAGAGCCTGGGAGGGAGGAAGCAGGTCATGCTCATATCCACATCCCAGCACCCAGTCTGATGCCAAGTACGTGGGAAGCACTGGGTGATCATTCTGTTGAACAAACAAAATTCCAAGTGGTTGAAAGACAAAATTGACAGCGTGCCCCCTTTGTGGGAGGAGAGGCAGCCCACCCACACTGGCCTCTCTGCTCTGGCCGCCCCAGCGATTCCATTTCCACCCTTAACAGGATGCCCGACTCAGTCTGATCTGCTCCCAGCTCAGGCTGCTCCTCAGGACTGTCCCTGTAGTAGGGGATTGCAAAGTCGTATTGGATTAAGACCTGCTCCGGCTATCACCCGTGGTGGAAAGCTCACCTATCAGGCAGCCCAGAAGGGCCTCAGTATCTAATGGAGATTTGCTAGTAAGATCTGAGTTGGTGAGCTTTGCATCCTATTAACACAGGGGGGAGTGCGGGCCTGTCTGTCTGCTGGAAAATTGCAAACACAATAGAAAAGTCACTGATGAATATTAATGGCACTGGAAACAATGCTGAGAGAAAATGTTGATGTGATTGGGAAGCTGGGAGGGGGCTGTGGAGCTGGGGATGGGGGCGTCAGCAGCCTCTCTTCTCTCCCACCCGTGCCTGTCCCTTCAGAGCTGCCTGGAAGTGATAGGTCTGCCTGGCTGTCACAGCTAGATCAAGAGCAACCAGCCTGATGACCCCAAAAGAGAGCCTTGAGCCTGATTTCAGGGTCCAGCCTTCCCTCCCCAGATCCATGCAGGCCAGTCCTGGCCAGTCAAGCTTCTGGAGGCTCACGGTGAAGCGTTTATGAAGGAACTCGGGCTCCCCCTTTTCTCCTCCCAGATTTTTCAGGTAGGACGAGCATCCCTCTGAGACTCTTTCCTGAAACTAAGACTTGTCCGGAGGAGCTTCCAACACGGAACGCCCAAGCAGACCAGTGTGCATGGGTCTTTGCACACCTGACAACCGGAGAAACTCTCAACACAGCCCAGAGAATCGTCAAGTCCAAAGGATGCTTGGCGAGCACTCCTACCCACCACCCACGATTCCAGAACTGTGGAGGTCAGGAGAGGAGCTCCATTGGACAGCGAGAAGGCTAAGATGGTTGGGTTGCAGATTCAAGCCTGGAATTCAGATCTCCAATCCCCCTTGGTTCCCCTGATTTGAAACTGAGATAGAACCTGAGGACCCAGGCGTGAGTGAGACATATTCCCTCTCTTGTTAGGAACTCAGAGTCAGGCGGGGGAGGCAGGTGTCAGTCACACGCTCATCCCATCACAGACCCCCTACCGAGGGCTCTGACTCGGAATTTTGTGTCCTACTCGACACTGAAGAAATAGCACAGACCCCCGTAGGAAGTGGGTAATGGCCGCGAGCAGACAGCCTACAGGATCAGAGTGAGCACAGGGGGGTGTCGCCAGTGCACACAGGTCCTCCCGTTCAATGCCAAGTACAAAGCAAGGCCTTTTCTCCACCAGCTGGGCAACTCTGCAAACACGACAAACTCCCCGGAGCTCCAGCTTCCCCATTTGTAACCTGGCAGTATAACACGTATGTGTGTATGCTCATTCGGTCGTGTCTGACTCTTTGCCACCCCATGGACTGTAGCCCACCAGGCTCCTCTGTCCCTGGATTTCTCCAGGCAAAAATACTGGAGTGGGTTGTCATGCCCTCCTCCAGGGGATCTTCCCAGCCCAGGGACAGAACCCGAGTCTCCTGTGTCTCCTGCTTTGCAGGCAGATTCTTTAACCGCCCCCGAGCCATCTGGGAAGCCCCAAATGCGTACATGGTGGGCTTAAGATAGTGCCAGTACAGCGTGCAGACCACTCTGGCATGCAGGAGGCACTCAATACATCTCCAGTTCCTTCTCTTCTCTCCTTGGGTAGGGAGAAGCTCTTCAAACATCCATTCCAACCTACTTCTCTGAATGGGTCCTCCCCAGTTTTCAGTCCTTCTGATCTCTGCGGGACTGAGCCTGCCCTCTAGGGCGGGCCTGTGAGTCAGGTTTGGCCAATCAGAGTGCGGTGTTGTTGCCTGTCTATACTGATTGGTTCAGAGATAGGTTTATGCCATGACTGGGCCAATCAGAGGCAAAGGAGCTCAACTACAGGACTTTGGCTGGTACTTGCCGGCTCTGCAAAGGCTCCTGAGACGGGCTGGTATATGCCCGTTGCTGCTGGTAGCCATTTTGTGCCCGGGAGGTGGGTGTCATCTGGGAAAGAAATCATCATCGAGGAAAGCTGAGCCAGGAGATGCGCAAAAATAAGGTTCTTGGATATGTTTGTTATACAAGTCAAAATACTCTGTTTTTCTTCAAGCCATTTGGGTTTTTGTCCCTGGCTATTTGCTGAATGAGTTTTAACTAGCCCATTCAGCCACATGAGGCTTCTGTTCAACTTGAACTTGAAGCTAGCAGATATCCCATTCGCTCCTTCCTCACTTATACCTCCTACCCAACTCAAGGATCTAATTGCCTTGAAAGACTTAGGATTTGGGCAGCCTCGGTCTTTGTTTCTGGAGTGGGTTGCCGTTGCCTTCTCCAGAGACTATTCATCATCTATCCACTAATCCAACCTATTGTCGGATCCATCTGCTTCTCAGCCACAGCTGGAGTGCAGAGGTGTAGACTCTCTCAGGCTCTGGGGAGGGAGGTCCCAGCCCATCCCTCTGTATATACGCAGCCTGGGAGAGTGTGGAAACGTGTGGAACCCACACAGCCCTACCCAGCCGGGCTACCAAAA
>SJYW01029860.1:6126-19387 GCA_006410735.1 Raphicerus campestris | reverse complement strand
CAAGTGCAAAGTTTACAGACAAAAACAGAGTTACAACCGCCAACAACCTGATAGAGACTGCATACTGATTCTAAGATGTATGAGTCGGAAACGTCCCGATTTGAAAAAATCTAAACGTATATTCCACCACCTTTATGGCAGAGAGTGAAGAGGAACTAAAAAGCCTCTTGATGAAAGTGAAAGTAGAGAGTGAAAAAGTTGGCTTAAAGTTCAACATTCAGAAAACAAAGATCATGACATCCGGTTCTATCACTTCATGGGAAATAGATAGGGAAACAGTGTCAGACTTTATTTTGGGGGGCTCCAAAATCACTGCAAATGATGATTGCAGCCATGAAATTAAAAGATGCTTACTCCTTGGAAGGAAAGTTATGACCAACCTAGATAGCATATTCAAAAGCAGAGACATTACTTTGCTGACTAAGGTCCGTCTAGTCAAGGCTAATGGTTTTTCCAGTGGTCACGTATGGATGTGAGAGTTGGGCTATGAAGAACGCTGAGTGCTGAAGAATTGATGCTTTTGAACTGTGGTGTTGGAGAAGACTCTTGAGAATACATTGGACTGCAAGGAGATCCAACCAGTCCATTCTGAAGGAGATCAACACTGGGATTTCTTTGGAAGGAATGATGCTAAAGCTGAAACTCCAGTACTTTGGCCACCTCATGCGAAGAGTTGACTCATTGGAAAAGACTGATGCTGGGAGGGATTGGGGGCAGGAGGAGAAGGGGATGACAAAGGATGAGAAGGCTGGATGACATCACTGACTCGATGGACAACATGAGTCTGAGTCATCTCCAGGAGTTGGTGATGGACAGGGAGGCCTGGCGTACTGTGATTCATGGGGTTGCAAAGAGTCAGACACAACTGAGCAACTGAACTGAACTGAAATGTATATTGGACTATAAAGTACAATATCTTTGGATTCAGGTAGAAAGTGCTCATGTTAAAGGTGGTGAATTTTCCACATGAATCTCAGGATTATAGAGTAACATCCTGACTGATGTTGCCTCCTTAGAGACATGACTGTGAAGAAACAAAGGCTCTGATTTTAAAACATTTTCAAATGTAAACAACAGATGTATAAAGTCTATTTATTTATTAACCTTACTACAAATAAAAAGATTGAAAACAAACAAGAAAAATAGTCCATGAAAATAATTTGGTGACATAGGACATTTTCTCCAAATTAAGTGATTAACCACAAAATACTAGATAAATCATTCTTAATTTGTTTTTAAAGCATTCTTATGTTTTTTATTATTTAAAATCTTAAACTTCTTTCAATTCTTTGAATTACTGAATTAA
This sequence comes from Raphicerus campestris, assembly GCA_006410735.1. Lineage (NCBI taxonomy): Eukaryota > Metazoa > Chordata > Mammalia > Artiodactyla > Bovidae > Raphicerus > Raphicerus campestris. The sequence goes on along the minus strand of SJYW01029860.1, from coordinate 18,081 downwards.
ATCAGCAAAGTAACCTGAATTAGAGTCTAACTGAAACCAAATCTATCCAAAAAAGGCCAAGTAGTAAAATTAGGATAAGGCCATTTCCTCAAGCATGCCCCTAATTCTTCTTTGCTCTTTGTTTGGGAGGATGGTGTCATTGCCACATGGACTGTCAGTCTGCACAGAAGGTGTCAAGGGCAGAGACAGCCCAGGAGGAAGGTGAGAAGGCAACCCTAGCCCTGATGAAATACAAAGAATAAGTCACTTTTTATTTTAAAAGAGTGAAACTTGAACCCATAAATATTGCATGCCGCTCAACAGTTCACAGGATAACACCACACTACATGTGCTACAGCTTAAAGTACACAGCAAATACAGCTCAGGCTGAGTGACTACAATTTTACCCCACAACAGAGAAACATCACTTTAGAAATAAAATACCTTTTTCAAAAGCTTGATTTTAATTTTATTGATACAGCACAAAAAGTGAAAACAAATTTAGGTTGACTTGATAGATGATTGTGTTTGTCAGTATTTTTTTATGTAAAAGGTTCTAATATATGAAATTCATATCATTCATAATTTAATTTGTTTGGCATTATATTCATAGAAACTGTACATTTTCTAAAGCATACATTGTTATTTGATAATATTCCATAAAACTATTAATCATTAGGAGCTATTATTTTTCATAATCTTCTACATTATACATGAAAAAGTAATGCAAAATGTGAGCACTATTAGTCAAGTTAAAAATGCAAAGACTCACAAAAATGAAGGATTTAAAAAAACAGCAAATTTTCAAAGTATTCCATCATTCACACCATCATTTAGCATTATTTAGGACTTGAAATGCTAGCACATCTTGGTCAGAGATTCAGAGCTGCATTTTACTGAGAAGCAGATACTGAGTCTATCACAAGCTTTCCCATATCCAAAGAATAGATAAGGATTATCCCAAGAAACATTATCAAGTAATATGTATATTTAAATATATGATTTCAAGACTGAAGCTGTACTCCATCTAGATTTTAACAGTTTTAATTAACCAAGTTCCTTTAAAGAATTATATTTTTCTTAAGACCTTATCATATTTCTACCTTATTTCATTATTACGTAAAATTTTTCGTGCACGTTTCTATGACAGTCCAATTTGATATTCATTAAAACAATTGTAAATTTAATAAAACTTAAATTACAAATACATATTCATTGCATGTACCTATCTTACAATAGTGCATGGCACCCCACTCCAGTACTCTTGCCTGGAAAATCTCATGGACGGCAGAGCATGGTAGGCTGCAGTTGATGGGGTCGCTAAGAGTTGGACACGACTGAGTGACTCCCCTTTCACTTTTCACTTTCACGCATTGGAGAGGGAAATGGCAACCCACTCCAGTGTTCCTGCCTGGAGAATCCCAGGGACAGGGGAGCCTGGTAGGCTTCTGTCTATGGGGTCACATAGAATCGGACACAACTGAAGCAACTTAGCAGCAGCAGATCAAAATAAGCACAAAATCCAAAAGCTTACATATACAAAACTTCACCTGAAAGTTAAAATAAATGGTTTGATATGCTGTTAACAGTTTATCCTATTTGAAATAATTATAAACACACCTTCTACTTAATTATAGTTACCAAAATTTTTCATGTTAGAAGCCATTTGGTAAACTAGCATTTATTTCTGTACTCTTTCTTCTTAGGACAATTGCATGAGCTTTGCTTCACACTCTTCAGAAAGTTAACTACCAGCTTAAATCTTTGAGTTTCCATTTTTCTGCATAGGCAATTTACTTGAAAAAAAAAATCCCTGTTTTCAACCATTGGAATATATGAACATAAATAATGAAAGCAAGCCATTGAAACTATATTTTATAATCATGATTCTGGTGATAAAAACATCATGTAATGACAAAATATCTAATGAAAAGCTATTTTCAAGAGAATAATATCATAATCATTATATAAATGGACCCTGAATATAGAAGACTAGCAGTTACAACCCAAGTGTCTAGTAAAGATTATATTGCCATCCTAGATAAAAGGATTCTCAGCTATTTGCCTCATACTGTATATTTTGTAGCATTAATTCTACACACTTATAATAAAATGTACAAGGGGGCGGTCCTAAGATGGCGGAGGAATATTTCTCCCTGACAAATTCATCAAAGGAACATTTCAACGCTGAGTAAATTCCACAGAACAGCTTCTGAATGCTGGCAGAGGACATCAGACACCCAGAAAATCAGATCATTGGCTTCAAAAACAGGTAGGAAAAAATTTAAAAGATGAAAAAAGAGACAAAGGAGGTAGGGAGGGAGCTCCATCCCAGGAAGGGCGTCCTGTCTTGGGAAGAGACTCGTAAGAAGAGAGGTTTCCAAACACCAGGAAACATTCTCGCTGCCAAGTCTGTGGCAAGCCTTGGAGGCACAGAGGGCAACATAACAGGAAGGAAAAATAAATAAATAATTAAAACCAACAGATTACGAGCCCAACAGTAACTCTCCCTGTGGAAAAGCAGAGCAGATGCCTGCATCCACCACTAGAAAGTGAAGGCTTGGCAGGGAGGCATGGGAGGCGCAGACTACAGTGCTTTTTAAGAATTGTGCAAGGGAGGCTCAGGCTTCAGTGCTTTTTTTAAGAATCGGGCAGGAATGCCGTGCGCGTGACCAGAGCAAACTAACTTGTGCTAGCAATCCAGACTGTGGGATAGCTACCACGCAAAACGCTCGAAAATAAGACACCACCAGGACCGCGCACAGAACAAAGGATGGAACGGAAATAGCTGGCAGCAGAACATCCCCCGCCAGGGACAGGCAGCCAGAGCCTTAAGGGCTGGAAGGGGGCAATCGCAGCCCAAGAGAGACATTACCTACCAAAATGCAAGCAGGCTCCTTTGTTAACTAAGATTTCTGGGGGTTCTGGAGAGTCATCTTCCACCTGAGAAGGAACGCCAGAAGTAGACCCAGAAAACTGAGCAGCAGGGAGAGGCAACAAGTCACAGCAGCTGCACTTGCCAAACTCCTGAGCTGCTCAGACCTGGGAAGGGCACAAAATGCAGGCCCAACCAAATCTGTGCCTCTGAAGGCTACCTGAGCACTGAGCCTGGGCAGCTTAGGCCAGGGAGGTGTATGAAGCCTAGGGCCAGTCTCCAATGGTTCCCCAACAAAGTAACTTAGAGCCTGAGCGGTGTGCGCCATGAGCACGGGCAAGCCCAGCGTGGATGAGACACTGCAAGCACACATCAATAATATTTGTTTGCAGCATCCCTCCCTCCCCACAGCACGACTGAACAAGTGAGCCTAAAAAAAAAAAAAAAAAAAAAAAAAGTGTCCACCACCACCCTCCCTGAGTCAAGACGGAAATCAGACACTGAAGAGACCAGCAAAAGAAGTTAAACAGAGGGAACCGCCTATATTTACAATCATTTTGTGTGTGTGGCTGTGTGTGTGTGTGTGTTGATGTTGCATGAATGATTTTTCTTCTTCTTTTTTAAACTTTCTTAAATTTTTAAGTCCTCTATTTCTCTAATTTTCATTTTTATAACCTACTATTACTTTTCAAAGAAAAAAAAGAGAGAGAGATCCTATTGTTAAAACAAATGCTGTATACAGTCTTTTTGTGTTTGATGTTGTTGCTTTTTAATAATTACTGTGGCTTTGTTTTTTTTCTTTCTTTCTTTCTTTTTCTTTCTTCTTCAGCTTCTTTTCTTTAATACTGTATTTTTGAAAATCCAGTCTCTACTATAGATTTTTAACCTTTGCTTTTTGGTATTTGTTGTCAATTTTCTACGTTTAAAAACCCAATCCTCAGTAACCAATTTTACCTGAGAGTGAGATTACTGGCTTGACCACTCTCTCCTCCTTTGGACACTCCTTTTTCTCCACCAAGTGGCCTCTGCCTCTTCCCGCCCCCTTCTATTCTCTACCCAACTCTGTGATTCTGTGTGTTCCAGACTGTGGAGAACACTCAGGGAACTGGTTACTGGCTGGATCTGTCTTCTTTTCATTTCCCTCTTTTATCCTCTTGGCCACCACTGTACACTTCTTCTCTCTCCTTTTCCCTGTATAACCATGAACACCTCTGAGAAGTCCAGACTGTGGAGCACACATAAGGAAGTGATTACTGGCTAGCTTGCTCTCTCCTCTTTTGATCCCATCTCATCTTATTCCAGTCACCTCTAAGTACCCCCTCCCTCTTCTCTTCTCCGTGTAACTCAGTGAACCTCTCTGGGTGTCCCTCAGTGTGGAGAAACTTTTCATCTTTAACCTAGATGTTTTATCATTGGTGCTGTATAGATGGAGCAGCCTTGAGGCTATTGTAAAAATAAAGCTGAAAACCAGAAGCAGGAGACTTAAGTCCAAATCCTGAGAACATCAGAGAAATCCTAAATCCAGGGAACATTAATCAGTAGGAGCTCATCAAATGCCTCCATACCTAAACTAAAACCAAGCACCACCCAAGGGCCAACAAGTTCCAGAGCAAGACATACCATGCAAATTATCCAGCAACACAGGAACACACCCCTGAGCTTCAATATACAGGCAGCTCAAAGTTACTCCAAAACCATTGATGTCTCATAACCCATTACTGGACACTTCATAGCACTCCAGAGAGAAGAAATCCAGCTCCACCCACCAGATCTCCAACACAAGCCTCCCTAACCAAGAAACCTTGACAAGCCACTGATACAAACCCACACACAGTGAGGAAACTCAATAATTAAGAGAACTCCACAAATTTGCAAAATGTAGAAAGGCCACCCCAAACACAGTAATATAACCAAGATGAAGAGATAGAGGAATACCAAGAAGGTATAGGAACAGGAGAAAAACCCACCAAACCAAACAAAGGAGGAAGAGATAGGGAATCTACCTGAGAAGGAATTCTGAATATTGATATTGAAAATGATCCAAAATCTTGAAATCAAAATGGAATAACAGATAAATAGCCTGGAGACAAGGATTGAGAAGATGCAAGAAAGGTTTAACAAGGACCTAGAAGAAATAAAAAAAAGTCAATATATAATGAATAATGCAATAAATGAGATCAGAAACACTCTGGAGGCAACAAATAGTAGAATAACGGAGGCAGAAGATAGGATTAGTGAAATAGAAGATAGAATGGTAGAAATAAATGAATCAGCGAGGAAAAAAGAAAAACGAATTAAAAGAAATGAGGACAACCTCAGAGATCTCCAGGACAATATGAAACGCTCCAACATTCGAATTATAGGAGTCCCAGAAGAAGAAGACAAAAAGAAAGACCATGAGAAAATACTTGAGGAGATAATAGTTGAAAACTTCCCTAAAATGGGGAAGGAAATAATCACCCAAGTCCAAGAAACCCAGAGAGTGCCAAACAGGATAAACCCAAGGCGAAACACCCCAAGACATATATTAATCAAATTAACAAAGACCAAACACAAAGAACAAATATTAAAAGCAGCAAGGGAAAAACAACAAATAACACACAAGGGGATCCCCATAAGAATTACTGCAGATCTTTCAATAGAAACTCTCCAGGCCAGGAGGGAATGGCAAGACATACTTAAAGTGATGAAAGATAATAATCTACAGCCAAGACTACTGTACCCAGCAAGGATCTCATTCAAATATGAAGGAGAAATAAAAAGCTTTACAGACAAGCAAAAGCTGAGAGAATTCAGCACAACCAAACCAGCTCTCCAACAAATCCTAAAGGATAAACTTTAGACAGGAAACACAAAAAGGGCGTATAAATCCGAACTCAAAACAACAAAGTTAATGGCAACAGGAGCATACTTATCAATAATTACCTTAAATGTAAATGGGTTGAATGCCCCAACCAAAAGGCAAAGACTGGCTGAATGGATACAAAAGCAAGATCCCTATATATGCTGCCTACAAGAGACCCACCTCAAAACTACAGACACATACAGATTGAAAGTGAAGGGCTGGAAAAAGATATTCCATGCAAATAGAGACCAAAAGAAAGCAGGAGTAGCAGTACTCATATCCGACAAAATAGACTTTAAAACAAAGGCTGTGAAAAGGGACAAAGAAGGCCACTACATAATGATTAAAGGATCAATCCAAGAAGAAGATATAACAATTATAAATATATATGCACCCAACATAGGAGCACCGCAATATATAAGACAAATACTAACAAGCATGAAAGGGGAAATTAATAATAACACAATAATAGTGGGAGACTTTAATACCCCACTCACACCTATGGACAGATCAACTAAACAGAAAATTAACAAAGAAACGCAAACTTTAAATGATACAATAGACCAGTTAGACCTAATTGATATCTATAGGACATTTCACCCCAAAACAATGAATTTCACCTTTTTCTCAAGTGCACATGGAACCTTTTCCAGGATAGATCACATCCTGGGTCATAAAGCAAACCTGGATAAATTCAAAAAAATCGAAATTATTCCAAGCATCTTCTCTGACCATAATGCACTAAGGCTAGATCTCAACTACAGGAGAAAAACTACTAAAAACTCCAACATCTGGAGGCTGAACAACAGCCTTCTGAATAATCAACAAATCACAGAAGAAATAAAAAAAGAAATCAAAATATGCATAGAAACGAATGAAAATGAAAACACAACTACACAAAACCTGTGGGACACTATAAAAGCAGTGCTAAGAGGAAAATTCATAGCAATGCAGGCATACCTCAAGAAACAAGAAAAAAGTCAAATAAATAACCTAACTCTACACCTAAAGCAACTAGAAAAGGAAGAAATAGAGAACCCCAGAGTTAGTAGAAGGAAAGAAATTGTAAAAATTAGGGCAGAAATAAATGCTAAAGAAACAAAAGAGACCATAGCAAAAATCAACAAAGCAAAAAGCTGGTTCTTTGAAAGGATAAATAAAATTGACAAACCATTAGCCAGACTCATCAAGAAACAAAGAGAAAAAAATCAAATCAACAAAATTAGAAATGAGAATGGAGAGATCACGACAGACAACACAGAAATACAAAGAATCATAAGAGACTACTATCAGCAATTATATGCCAACAAAATGGACAACTTGGAAGAAATGGACAAATTCTTAGAAAAGTACAACTTTCCAAAACTGAACCAGGAAGAAATAGAAAATCTTAATAGACCCATCACAAGCATGGAAATTGAAACTGTAATCAGAAATCTTCCAGCTAACAAAAGCCCAGGTCCAGACGGCTTCACAGCTGAATTCTACCAAAAATTTCGAGAAGAACTAACACCTATCTTACTGAAACTATTCCAGAAAATTGCAGAGGAAGGAAAACTACCAAACTCATTCTATGAGGCCACCATCACCCTAATACCAAAACCAGACAAGGATGCCACAAAAAAAGAAAACTATAGGCCAATATCACTGATGAACATAGATGCAAAAATTCTTAACAAAATCCTAGCAATCAGAATCCAACAACACATTAAAAAGATCATACACCATGACCAAGTGGGCTTTATCCCAGGGATGCAAGGATTCTTCAATATCCGCAAATCAATCAACGTAATTCACCACATTAATAAACTGAAAAATAAAAGTCATATGATTATCTCAATAGATGCAGAGAAGGCCTTTGACAAAATTCAACATCCATTTATGATAAAAGCTCTCCAGAAAGCAGGAATAGAAGGAATGTACCTCAACATAATAAAAGCTATATATGACAAACCCACAGCAAACATTATCCTCAACGGTGAAAAACTAAAAGCATTTCCCCTAAAGTCAGGAACAAGACAAGGGTGCCCACTTTCACCACTATTATTCAATATAGTTCTGGAAGTTCTGGCCACAGCAATCAGAGCAGAAAAAGAAATAAGAGGAATCCAAATTGGAAAAGAAGAAGTAAAACTTTCACTGTTTGCAGATGACATGCTCCTCTACATAGAAAATCCTAAAGACTCGACCAGAAAACTACTAGAGCTAATCAATGAATATAGTAAAGTTGCAGGATATAAAATCAACATACAGAAATCCCTTGCATTCCTATACACTAATAATGAGAAAGTAGAAAAAAGAAACTAAGGAAACAATTCCATTCACCATTGCAATGAAAAGAATAAAATACTTAGGAATATATCTACCTAAAGAAACTAAAGACCTATATAGGGAAAACTATAAAAGACTGATGAAAAAAATCAAAGAGGACACTAATAGATGGAGAAATATACCATGTTTTGATGGATTGTAAGAATCAATATAGTGAAAATGAGTATACTGCCCAAAGCAAGCTATACATTCAATGCAATCCCTATCAAGCTACCAGCGGTATTTTTCACAGAACTACAACAAATAATCTCAAGATTTGTATGGAAATACAAAAAACCTCGAATAGCCAAAGCTATCTTGAGAAAGAAGAATGGAACTGGAGGAATCAACTTGCCTGACTTCAGGCTCTACTACAAAAAGCCACAGTCATCAAGAGAGTATGGTACTGGCACAAAGACAGAAATATAGATCAATGGAAAAAAATAGAAAGCCCAGAGATAAATCCACACACCTATGGACACTTTATCTCCGAGAAAGGAGGAAAGAATATACAATGGAGTAAAGACAATTTCTTTCACAAGTGGTGCTGGGAAAACTGGTCAACCACTTGTAAAAGAATAAAACTAGATCACTTTCTAACACCACACACAAAAATAAACTCAAAATGGATTAAAGATCTAAACGTAAGAACAGAAACCATAAAACTCCTAGAGGAGAACATAGGCAAAACATTCTCTAACAAATATCACAGCAGTATCCTCTCTGACCCATCTCCCAGAATACTGGAAATAAAAGTAAAAATATACAAATTAGATCTAATTAAAATTAAAAGCTTCTGCACAACAAAGGAAACTATAAGCAAGGAGAAAAGACAGTCTTCTGAATGGGAGAGAACTATAGCAAATGAAGCAACTGACAAACAAATTGCAAATAGAACTGCATTATGACCCAGCAACCCCACTGCTGTGCAAACACACTGAGGAAACCAGAACTGAAAGAGACACATGTACCCCAATGTTCATCGCAACACTGTTTATAATAGCCAGGACATGGAAACAACCTAGATGTCCATCGGCTGATGAATGGGTAAGAAAGCAGTGGTACATATACACAATGGAGCATTACTAAGCCGTTAAAAAGAATACATTTGAATCAGTTCTAATGAGGTGGATGAAACTGGAGCCAATTATATGGAATGAAGTCAGCCAGAAAGAAAAACACCAATACAGTATACTAATACATATATACAGAATTTAGAAAGATGGTAATGATGTTCCTGTATGCGAGACAGCAAGAGAGACACATATGTATAATATGGACTTTCGGACTCTGAGGGAGAGGGTGGGATGATTTGGGAGAATGGCATTGAAACATGTATACTATCATGTAAGAAATGAAGCATCAGTCTACGTTCGAACAGGATACAGGATGCTTGGAGCTGGTGCACGGGGATGATTCAGAAAGATGATATGGGGTGGGAGGTGGGAGAGGGATGCAGGATTGGGAGCTCGTATACACCCATGGCGGATTCATGTCAAGGTATGGGCAAAACCAATACAGTATTGTAAAGTAAAATAAAGTAAAAATAAATAAATAAAATGTGCATTTTAACATGAACCAAAAGATTATTGATTGAGCATATTTGGACAAATTGCTGAACTACTTACATGTTAAATGATGAAAATATATAAGTATGTTTCCTATATTCACAGAATAAAATGTTCCAGCTATCAGTAGAAAATTATCGTACTTTCAAAGATTTTTCCTTCTTCTATGTCAATATTATATATTTGTATATACTAATAAAATGAAGATTTGTACATTCATTTCATAAAGCAATGAATAAAGCATCATCTTATTTTCATCATTTTTTTCTAATTCAATGAGGTTAAAAAGCATATATTGTAGTACCTTTGGATACTGTTTGATGGGAATCAATACCCTTTCTGAGAGCTTTATATTTTTGTTACTGATGACATCAAGATATTTCTCTTCTTCATCTTCATTTTTTCCATCAGAACCTTGAAATTTTTCAATTTCTGAAAAAAAATTCGCAAGAAAAACATTAAATGAAATGTCATTATAAATATGCTGGCTGTTCTTATTACTCCCCTTATTAAATAAGATTTTGAGGAATCTCGATAGAGACTGAAACAGCACCATGCTTAAGCCACATCAATGTCGCTATTGTCTGTACAATGATCTCTTGTCAACCAGAGCTAAAAAGCAGTGATTGAAGATATGACTCTCTAATGTGAAAAAAGAATGAATCTGATTAAAATTTAACATATTCAAACACAATTTGAGAAAGTATATACTCTTGAAATATTTAAAAATATTTAAGCAAGCATAAATTTCCTAGGAGAAATGAAGAGAACAAATATATTTTGAGGTTAAATGTTTGATTTTTATTTAAAATTGTTCCTAAGAAAACCTAATTTAAAATAGAAGTCATTCATTATCTATAACAGAGTAGTAGAGAGGAATAGAGATAAGTAGTAGAGAAAAGGCAGAGGAAAAAGGAATCAAATTGCCAACATCAATTGGATTAGTTGGATCACTGAAAAAGCGAGAGAGAGTTCCAGAAAAACATCTACTTCAGCTTTACTGACAATCCCAACGTCTTTGACTGTGTATCACAACAAACTGTGGAAAATTCTTAAAAAGATGGGAATACTAGACCACCTGATCTGTCTCCTGAGAAATCTGTATGCAGGTCAAGAAGCAACAGTTAGAATTGGACATGGAACAACAGATTGGCTCCAAATAGGGAAAAGAGTACATCAAGGCTGTATATTGTCACCCTGCTTATTTAACTTCTATGCAGAGTACATCATGAGAAATGCTGGGCTGGATGAAACATAAGCTGCAATCAAGATTGCCGGGAGGAATATCAATAACCACAGATATGCAGATGGCACCACCCTTATAGCAGCAAGTGAAGAACTAAAAAGTATCTTGGTGAAAGTGAAAGAGGAGAGTGAAAAGTTGGCGTAAAGTTCAACATTCAGAAAACTAAGATCGTGGCATCTGGTCCCAACACTTCATGGCAAATAGATGGAGCAATAGTGGAAAGAGTGAGAGACTTTATTTTTGGGGGCTCCAAAATCACTGCAGATGGTGACTGCAGCCATGAAATTAAAAGATACTTGCTCCTTGGAAGAAAAGTTATGACCAAACTAGACAGCATATTTAAAAACAGAGACATTACTTTGCCAACAAGGGTCTATCTAGTCAAAGCTTTGGTTTTTCCAGTAGTCATATATGGATGTGAGAACTGGACTATAGAAAAAGCTGAGCACTAAGCATTGACACTGTTAAACTCTGGTACTGGAGGAGACACTTGAGAGTCCCTTGGACTACAAGAGAGACCCAACCAGTTTATCCAAATGGAAATCAGTCAAGAATATTCATTGGAAGGACTGATGCTGAAGCTGAAACTCTAATACTTTTGCCACCTGATGGGAAGAATTGACTCATTTAAAAAGACCCTGATGTACCATCCATCTACACAATGGAGTATTACTCAGCCATTAAAAAGAGTACGTTTGAATCAGTTCTAATGAGGTGGATGAAATTGGAGCCTATTATACAGAGTGAAGCAAGCCAGAAAGAAAAACACCAATACAGTATACTAACACATATATATGGAATTTAGAAAGATGGTAATGATAACCCTGTATGTGAGACAAAAAAAGATACATAGATGTACAGAACAGTCTTTTGGACTCTATGGGAGAGGGCAAGGGTGGTATGACTTGGAAAAATGGCATTGAAACATGTATAATATCATATATGAAATGAATAGCCAGTCCAGGTTTGATGCATGATACTGGATGCTTGGGGCTGGGGCACTGAGATGACCCAGAGGGATGGTACTGGGAGGGAGGAGGAAAGGGAGTTCAGGATGGGGAACATGTGTATACCTGTGGCAGATTAATGTTGATGTATGGCAAAACCAATACAATATTGTAAAGTAATTAGC
>SJYW01029859.1:11022-21283 GCA_006410735.1 Raphicerus campestris | reverse complement strand
CCTTATTGACGGATATAGGCTTTATAACAGATTATAAGAAAGCAATGGGATTGGACACATTTAGGGTGGCGTGGGCATAGACTATGGAGGATAATATCGAGATTCCTTTAAAAATTAAAAATAGAACGATCATTTGATCCAGCAATCCCACTCCTGGGCATATATCTAGAGAAAATTATAATCTGAAACAATACATGCACCCCCATGTTCATTGTAGCTCTATTTACAATAGCTAAGAAGCAACCTAAATGTCCATCAACAGAGGAATGGACAAAGAAGTTGTGGTACCTATATACATAACAGAATATTACTCAGTCATTAAAAAGATGAAATGATGCCATTTGCAGAAACATGGGTGAACCTAAAAACTATCCTGCTAAGTGGTTAAGTCAGAGAAAGACAAATATCGTACAATGTCACTCATGTGAAATCTAATTTCAGAATGAGCAGGAACATACTTTTAGATATTGAAAACAAACTTATGGATGCCAAAGGGGATATGTAGCAGGAAGAGGGATAAATCAGGAGTTTGGGGTGAATACACGTACACACTACTATATATAAGAGAGATAACCGACAAGGACCTACTGTATGGAACAAGGACCTCTACTCAATGCTCTGTGATAACTTATATGAGAAAAGAAACTGAAAAAGAATGAGTATATGTCTATATATATATATATGAGTTTTGGCTAGGACACTAAGCCCTGCTGCTGCTGCTTTAGTTGCCAAGTCGTGTCTGAATCACTTGGCTGTACACGTGAAATTAATGCAACATTGCAAATCAACTATGCTCCAATAAAATAAAATAAAACAAATAAAGCAATGACCAGCCATGAGATGGCTTCTAGAGCAAATGATTGAAATAAACCTACTGTCTCTTCCACTGACATTTCGTTGGCCTAAGTGATGATATCCTCTCAACGTGCAAAGAAGTCTATCTCAACTGTAGAATGCATGAGCAAGTCAAGCAGCAAACAGCAGGGATCCACAATCCTCTTACATGGAAGGGAGTAAATAATTGTACAAAATATAATCGACCTTCTGCATTGCACTTTTTTGTATGTGGTATAAAACTGATAGTAATAAAGCTTACCTTATAAAATTGTTAGAAAGATTAGATAAGCTTTCATACAAAAGAAAAACATTTAAAATGGTTCCTGGAATAGAGGAAACTCCCATTAAATGTTAGCTATTATGATCCATCCAATAGGAATAATATAACTCTTTTTCTACCTCACGGAGATGTTTGAAGATCCTGTTATTAGTGTTTTTTTATAGATACTATGCAAGAGGAGATAAGTTGCATTAAATATCATACAAAAGTCAGAAGTTGTGTTACATCAATTGGAGGCAACAATGTAGACTTGTACCCTCCACTCATCTCCATGTAGATATTCAGTTAGGAGACTTCGAAAAGTATTATTAACAGCACAATATCTCTTGGCAACATCATCATCACCAATAGCAGAATATATCATTCACAGAGCCTCTACTATGCATGAAGGATTCTACTCAGCACAGAAGAAGAAAAAAAAAAACACGATGAAGAGGATCTAGCTCTCTGTATGCCTACAGCCCAGTCAGAGAGACTTTCCTTATTTACGTGCCTTAACTAAGCACTGCAGTTGAGAGCTACCTGGATGGTGATACAGGCCATAGATGCTTCAGAAGCTCTGAGGGGAAATGACCCCAAGGGCTGCACATTGGCACAGACTTCTCAGANACGTGCCTTAACTAAGCACTGCAGTTGAGAGCTACCTGGATGGTGATACAGGCCATAGATGCTTCAGAAGCTCTGAGGGGAAATGACCCCAAGGGCTGCACATTGGCACAGACTTCTCAGAAAGCAAGACACTCGAACCAGCCCTTTAAGAAAAGTAGGATTTGGATAACCAGAAAAGGAAAGGAGAAAGAGAAAAGCACAATAAGAGGTAAAGACAGCTTTCCCTTTTTCAAGAAAAATTTTATGTAAAGGATGTTGCCAATTGGGACTTCCCTGGCAGTCCAGTGGTTAAAGCTCCACACTTTCAATCCAAGGGGTGAGAGTTTAATCCCTGGTCGGGGAACAAGATCCAACATGCCACACAGCCAAACAACAAAAAGATGTTATTAGTTGAAATAGTGGGGGGAGGGAGAGAAAGCTAGCAAAATAAGAAGCCCGGACTCCCAGTACTGGGTGGAACTTGCCTCTGAACTTGTGATCTCTTGAGATACTTCATCCAAAATGTTTCATCTTCTGCTCATGTACTTGATTTCTTTTTCTCAAAACCCCATCTTTCTTCCTCCATCTGTCTTTTTATAAGGTTAGGTAACGTGTGAAATACATTTTAATGTAGTTGCTTTAATAATATTATCACTTATCAGCATCTATTATGTCTTTTATAGACACATAATAATCTTCATAGCACTCAATGAATTATTTAATATAATCCCCAAAGTCACCCACTAAGGAGCCAAGCCTGTACTCAGACCCAAAAAATTTTTTAAATATTTATTTATGTATCGCTTTATTTGGCTGTGCTGGGTCTTACTTGTGGCATGCAGGACCTTTTTCTTTTGACAGTTGAACTCTTAGCTGTGGCCTGTGGAATCTTAGTTCCTGGGCCAGAGACTGAACCCAGGCCTCCTGTCTTGAGAGCGCAGAGTTTCAGCCACTGGATCACCAGGGGTGTTCCAGAACCAGTCATTTTGCCCTAGAATTACTGCTCTTCTCCATAACAGTGTACTCTTTTCCTTTAAAAGTACGTGTGTACACACATGAGCACACACGCGTGTAGACACATAAGCATGTGCCAGACGTGTACGTGGCTCTTCATATTCGCCTGCTTTGCTGTGGGCACAGGGCCACAGGGAAATGCCTTTCAATCGAATCAGTTGGTCACATGGTTCTCCCCACTTGGCAAACGTTGGTGCCTTGAACTCTACTTCTTAACTCCATTGGTTAACTACAAGGGGTTTGCTGGCTCTGAAGAACATGGGCGATGGTGAATGCAATTTCTTGTTAGTTTATTTGAATGCCAGTGGCGATTGTGCATCATAGTCACATTTTGGAGGATCATGAACCTTCATGAGCTCCACCAGGGCAGTGGTTGGCAGGCAGCCCGCCTGGAAGGTGGGGGGAATCATTAAGCCTCCTGTGTCCCAANATGGTGAATGCAATTTCTTGTTAGTTTATTTGAATGCCAGTGGCGATTGTGCATCACAGTCACATTTTGGAGGATCATGAACCTTCATGAGCTCTACCAGGGCAGTGGTTGGCAGGCAGCCCGCCTGGAAGGTGGGGGGAATCATTAAGCCTCCAGTGTCCCAACAGAGACAACAGTGAATCCCTCAATCATCCCTATGTCCGTGGTTCAGTCTCTCTAGTGAGAACAATTTAGCAACAGCCTGGTGATTCTTGCTGTCACACGGCTGCCCGAAGCTCACACCTGGCCCTTCAATATGAACCCAAGATCAGGTGGGAAAAGACCTGAAAGTCACTTTTAATATGATTTTTTTATTCCCCATCTCCCTGACNTGTCACACGGCTGCCCGAAGCTCATACCTGGCCCTTCAATATGAACCCAAGATCAGGTGGGAAAAGACCTGAAAGTCATTTTTAATATGATTATTTTATTCCCCATCTCCCTGACCAAGTTCTCAGTGCACATGGGTGTATGCACACACACACATGCACACACACACACACACACACACACACACACACACACACAGTAGCACTCACACAGTCTTCTATAGATTTCTTCACTGTACCAAGACCTCATAAGGTCATTAAGAGCATGACTCTGTATTCTCCAGATCTTGTCATACAGAGCCTGACTTCTAACTGGAACCTAATGAAAATCTGTGAAGGAAAAAAAGCAAAGAGATTAAAAAAAAAAAAAAACTACCCAGGCTATAGAATTTGACAAAAAATTTTAGAATCCAGTGCATGAGCTAGAGAGAGAATTTTTATATCATTTCAGATTCCTCTGCTCATGCAATTTTCTCTCCCTCTCCCTTAGACCACCGCAAACCTACCCACTCATTTTCACTTGGATTATCATAAAAGCAGAGCCTGATGCAAGGATGTTTGAATAGGTAGTTTACCTGGTAGGTAAACCAAGAGAGGTAGAGTGAGAATCTGAAGAGAGTGAAAACAGAACAAGAGGTAAAGCTATTGTCAGCATGATGTATCAAGGTCACACCTGTGGGCAACGGGAACTTGATTTTGCTGGGTTTTCTGAGAAACATACAACTGTCAGAAGCGTCAACTAGAGACACAATAGGACTCCATTGTCCCATTGGTTAATGATTGTCCCAAAGGATGTTAATTCAGAAGGCAAGTTTTCAGATATATCAGAAAAGTTGAGTGGGTTCATTCCAGCATCTGTATGATGGTAGCAGAAAAGTCCTAGGGCAGAAAGTAAGAAATCCACAGTGCCACTGATGCTTAATTAGGTTATATGAGACATAAATTTAACAAAGATGTCCATCAAAGAAGTCGAGCACAGTTTAGCCTTTGAATGACTTGGCTCCACTTACACTCTATGTAAATTCTTGCCATCATACAGCCTTCATGATGGTAGTAAGCTCCATCTTTACAAAAGACTCAGTATGAAATGGTTAGTGAAACAAACTCCAGTCTTTGCTACTGCAACTGGTCCCAGCTGCATAACTTATTTTCATCATCTCCTATCTCCATCATCCATTCCAAATATTCCCTACACTCAGCCATAACATTAATGGATTTAAATGTGCTCCTTGTTAGGGCATGCCAAACCTTCATCTCTGAAAAATTTCAGCCCCTGATAGCCTTAAACTTTCCAGGTCATGATTGCTCCAACTGCTCGTTCATCATCCTCACCAAGTGTGAAACACCAAGACACAGCCCAGTATCCACTGAGTTTCATACAATATCCTCTATGCCACCCTATACAGTGATGAAGCTAGGTTCTCTTAATGCTCAGGGTCAATTACAACCCAGTGGAAACCTTACTCATTTTCTTGTGTATATGTGTTCTTTTTATGGGAACCAGAACCTCTAAACCAATAATGTCTAAGGATGCACAGATGCTTGTGAGAGGGACCGATTCAGCTTTCACCCTTCGGTTTCTTGACTCGTGTTTTTGACTATGGGATGCATGATATCACACATCAGTTCTTGGTTCAGGGCATAAACTTAATCTTGGATGAAGCACTCTAGTCCCACATGGTGTGGCCTCACGTTGCCACCTTAACTGACATCTTAATAGGTCATTTCTTCATCCCATAAGCCAATTAGTTCTGTTGGGTATGGAGTAGGGCAAGGCCAGTAATTTCCACGGTCACGCTCACCTGTCACATTTCTGGGACTGTGTAAATGGTTAAAAATGCACACTCACTCCTGGGACAGTCTAATGTGGTTCAACTGAGTGTAAGCGAAGGTATGAGCTATCCTATGAGGAGATAATAATCAGATGGAACAGATACTATGTCCCGAAAAGTAGACATTATATGATATACTCGGTTAAGACAAACAACAAAGGTACCTCTGTTTAGAGAATGAAATAGAGAATAAAAGAGAAAATTTAAAAGGCTTTTCAGAACACCTAACACCCACCTTTTGGTTTCTAGCTTTACCTTCCAATAAAAAGAACCAGGGCACTTTGGAGCAATGGTGAATTTTAAGACTACAACAGAAAATTTATAAGATGATCTTGGAGCATCTTGTAATGTAATACACAATGTAATATAACACACAATGACAGAGTTATATCAAAGGAATCCAGAAGGCAACCGAAAGAGCTCCCAGTGGCCGATGTGGAAACTGTACGAGAAAATAAAGTAATACTGGATTATAACTCAAAGGAGAACAAACATCCTTGAGTCCTTGGTGACATATATGAATGACTGAGCAAAGAAATAAATGGGACAGAATAGACAAATCTCCTGTGCAGGAGAATTCCAAATAATTCATCTAGATACTCTGCCCTCAAGAAACAAGAATGAGGGAGGTTCAAGAGGGAGGGGACATATGTCTACTCACCACTGATTCACACTGTTGTGTTGCAGAAACCAACACAACATTGTAGGACAATTATCCTCCAATTTAAAATTGTTTAAAAAATTAAAATAAACAAGAGCATAATTCCCCCTTTATTCAGTGTGGGCTGTACATAAAAACTTCCTTCCAAAGAGCGAAGTAGGGAAAGTATGGGGAAAAGTAACTTTACAGTGGAGAAATCTGATAAAGAAGCCTAAGGCATCACTGATCACCATACATAAGTTGCTGTCCTGAATGGGATCCTGAAACACAAAAAAGACATTAGGTAAAAACGAAGGACATCTGAAGAAAGCATGTGTGCATTCTAAATTGCTTCAGTAATGTCCTACTCTTTGCAAACCCATGGACTGTGGCCTTCCAGACTCCTCCATCCATAGGGATTCTCCAGGCAAGAATACTGGAGAGGGTTGCCATTTTCCACTCTAGGGGATCTTCCCAACCCAGGGATTGAACCCATATCTCTTTCATCTCCTGCATTGGGCAAGTAGATTCTTTACCGCTAACACCACATGGGAAGCTTCAAATGAAATATGCACTTTAGTTAACAATCATTGTTACTTAACGGTAACCAATGCACCATATATGCATGTAAGGTGTTAATAATGGGATATATAAGAACTCTCTATACTCACTTCACAACTTTTCTGTAAATCCAAAATTGTTATAAGATAGTTTATTTGGGGACTTCCCTGTCAGTACAGTAGTTAAGACTGCTTTCACCGTGTGAGTGTGGGTTTAATCCCTGGTTGGGGAACTAAGATCCCACCTGCCTTGCAGCATGGCCAAAAATGTTTAAAATAAACAAAATAATTTATTTGAAAAAGATAATTATTTTTTTAAAGGTTTTTCACCAGAGAGGATGGAAGGGGGAGGAAAATCACCTTCGTTTGACAAAAGAAAATGGACGAAGACAAAAACCCCTTAGCTAGATTTCCTGATAAAAGCAGAGTGTGAGACCAACTTAAATGAAAGCAGTTTTTATTAATATTTGGGAGGTGATTCTGAGCTGCAGGAGCGAGGGACTGGAGAGCGTAAGGCAGGCTCATAGAAAAAGAAATCTCACAGAGATTACTGAGAGAACCGCTTTGGGCAACGGAGACTTGATTCTAACAAGGACTTAAACACATCAGCTCTCCCCACAGTATCCACTTGAGACAGAGAAAGGGAGTGTTTTCCCTTTGGTTCCCATCTTCTTTTTGTNACCTGCCTTGCAGCATGGCCAAAAATGTTTAAAATAAACAAAATAATTTATTTGAAAAAGATAATTATTTTTTTAAAGGTTTTTCACCAGAGAGGATGGAAGGGGGAGGAAAATCACCTTCGTTTGACAAAAGAAAACGGACGAAGACAAAAACCCCTTAGCTAGCTTTCCTGATAAAAGCAGAGTGTGAGATCAACTTAAATGAAAGCAGTTTTTATTAATATTTGGGAGGTGATTCTGAGCTGCAGGAGCGAGGGACTGGAGAGCGTAAGGCAGGCGCATAGAAAAAGAAATCTCACAGAGATTACTGAGAGAACCGCTTTGGGCAATGGAGACTTGATTCTAACAAGGACTTAAACACATCAGCTCTCCCCACAGTATCCACTTGAGACAGAGAAAGGGAGTGTTTTCCCTTTGGTTCCCATCTTCTTTTTGTCAAATGCTACTTAAGAGGGAGTAGATGTTCTTATACCTAGAGATGTGTGCATGCGTTGAAATGGCCCAGTAGAGCCCCTGGAGGTGTTAAACACGGTGGTGGCAACAGATNGTTTTCCCTTTGGTTCCCATCTTCTTTTTGTCAAATGCTACTTAAGAGGGAGTAGATGTTCTTATACCTAGAGATGTGTGCATGCGTTGAAATGGCCCAGTAGAGCCCCTGGAGGTGTTAAACACAGTGGTGGCAACAGATCCCCAGGGGTGAAAAAGCACAAAGGCGGGCAAGGCAACTGAAACAACACCCCGAAGGAGTGACTGGCTCCTGCAGCAACGAGCAGAGCAAAGATGTGGGCCACAAAGTTGCAGACAGAGGATAAAGAATGCCCGCACAAACCTGCATCAAAGTTCCAACTAAAACATCTCTCTGGGGTTGTTCAAAGTGTGCCAGGAACCAGAGCATTTGACCAAGCAGTTCATGGCAACTGGGAACACAGATGGAACATTTACTTGGCCACAACAAATCTCCAAGAGAAAGATGAGAAACCAGCAGTCTTAACTGGGCCAGTGGGACACGGCCCTTATCCTGTGTTCCCATGTGTGGAGTAAGCAGGGGTGTATGGGGAACAGCCTGAGCCTGTTGCTACACTGCCTGTCTCTGGCTAAGTTAGGTATAAACCCAGGGCAGGATTTTAACCCATGGATATGGACAAATCATCTTCCCTGGGTTGGGAATATCCCCTGGAGGAGGGCATGGCAATCACCACAGTATTCTTGCCTGGAGAATCCCATGGACAGAGGATCCTGGGCCAGGCGGGTGGTTGGGGGGGAAGGGGGTTGGCTACCACCCACAGGGTCGCAAAAAGTCAGACACTCTTTCACTTTTCATGGACAAATCATAGACCCATCCACAAAAAGCTAGAGAAAGCGAAGTCACAAAATAAGGTAGTAGCTAATATTTTTCTTTAGCTGAACTCAGACACCTGTCTGTTCTTGAGACTTATTCTACTGGGGAACTTCCCTGGTTGTTCAGTGGTTAAACCTCCGAATTTCCAACGGAGGGAATGCAAGTTTGAAACCTGCTCAGGAACCTAAGATCCCACATGTTTCATGTTACAGCCAAAAAAAAAAAAAATTTTTTTTTAAAGACTCGTTCTGTTGAAAGTTTGCCTTTTCCACTTTTGATTCCAATATTTCATCCAGAGCAAATCTCACTATTGCCTGTGCAGCTTTGTCACAGGACAATATTTTTCATTCCATCATTCTCTTCCTTAAGCTAACACCTTCCAAAGACCAGAGGGAAACTCCCTCTCCCTTCTTGTTTCAAAGAATTCCATCTTCTTTGCCCACTCCCGGAGTTCCTATTCCCCAGTGGGGATGACCTGCATGGAACAGAGGTAACTGATAAGCCATGATCCCAGAGAAAAATCCAAGCTCTATTTACCACCTACTTCCCAGGCTCTTTGCGAAAATTAATCTCCAGCTCTATTTACCACCAGCTTCCCAGGCTCTTTGTGAAAACTCATCCCTCACAAGCGTCTCTCTCCTTCCTTCTGACTCTAGGAAGGAGACATCAACAGAAAGATTCCTCACTTTTACAAGACTCCTGACTTTTACAGCATCAGAATTACATTTGCAAGACTAACAGCTATTTGAAGCAAGGAGAATAGAAAGTCTTTCTCTCCCAGGATCAGGAGAAGGAATTGTGGGTGGGGAATCCCCACAAGACCTTGCCTTGAATTGGTCCATCAAAAATCCTTTCGGTTTTCCTGTTGCATGATTAATGCCCTCTTCAGGATAAATCTTGGGACTTCCCTGGTAGTCCAGTGGTTAAGACGTTGCCTTCCAGTGCAGGGGGTGAGGGTTCAATTGCTGGTAGGGGAACCAAGAACCCACATACCTCGCAGCCAAAACACCAAAACATAAAGCTGAAGCAATAGTGTCACAAGTTCAAAAAGACTTTGTAAATGGTCCATATCAAAAAAAAATCTTCAAAATAAGCCTTAGTCCAGGAATCACAAACACAATTGGTTTATACGAATGACTCAATTTTTCCAAACTTTCCGGGTCTAAGAACTTCCATCTTCATTTAAAACACAGACCCTCAGCTTACCCTTCCAGGTCATATGACCTCTCCCAGTGCTGGGCCCTCAGCCAGGCAGAGTAACTGCCTTTTGATAGCAGCAAGGATCCCTTTTAAAGGCTCTCACAAGCTTAACTTTGAAAGTTCACTCTTCTTGTAGTTTCTGTAATCATTACACCAAAAAGACAAGCTGCTCTTTCAGCCTCGACACGGTGGACGCCAAAGACTTCCCCAAGTTGGAGGTATGTCAGTCAGGGGTCAGTTAGAAACCCAACTTAACAAGATTGCTTCTCTCACTGCGTGAGCTATTTAATTATTTTTAGCTCTGTTCTGCTGCTGGCTGATTGGCAGACAGAATTGTTTCAAGGTTAGCTCTGAGGGGCTGTAGATACCCATGTGCAGCATGCTTGCTGGAAATCACATGTGGTAGAATTGTGGCTTAGTTCTTTTTTTTTTTTTTTTTTTGCATTTGCTAGACATGAATGTCTATTTATTTATTTTTAATTTTTAATTTTAT
>SJYW01029858.1:0-14607 GCA_006410735.1 Raphicerus campestris | reverse complement strand
AGAATGATTTTGCTTTTGAATTGAAATCTGGCTATCAGGAAAGCCATTTTAGAGAATCAAGTGAGCACACAGCCAAGAGACTTATTCCCATCCCTTGAAAATAGACATAGAGGGTAGGAAGTGAAAGAGCCAGTGTGAGAATAGCCTCTATCCTCACCGTGCTTATCTTTAGTAAGTGGCATGTGTGTGCCTGCCCCTTGGGGAAGAGAAAGGACCTAAGAACTGCC
The DNA here is from genome assembly GCA_006410735.1 of Raphicerus campestris. NCBI lineage: Eukaryota > Metazoa > Chordata > Mammalia > Artiodactyla > Bovidae > Raphicerus > Raphicerus campestris. The sequence goes on along the minus strand of SJYW01029858.1, from coordinate 14,380 downwards.
CAAAGAGTATTTTTCCACACTAAATGCCCTTTGTGTTCCCCAGACACATTTAGATCCAACTTTCTCTCATGCCTGTTTTAAGGAAACAATGCCTTCTATTCTAAAAATATTTAATCTGCCCCCTCCTTGCCCTAACTCCATGGGGCAAATTTACTTTCTACCTCTCTTATGGCATGTATTACTGTTATTTACATAGATACCAATGCATTTGTCTGCCGAGGCTGTGAATATCTAAGTGATTGGAATCAAGTCTTACTTGTCTTTCTGTTTTTAGTAGGATGGATCAAATGAATGCTAAATGACCTGGAGGCAAGATTATTTATATTTTGTCTTTTTATCCCTTACATCACATAGTTCCTCAGACTTAAGAGTTAACTATAAATACATATTTGTCAAATGTCGTAAATAAAAATATGCTTATACTTGGAGACCTGAATTTTATTATTGAAGAATTTATGTTATTAAACCATATGTGATATTAGAAGGCTTTAAGAATATACTTATGGACTCTGCTGAATCATTTCCACTCCTAGATCCATGTGAGAAAAGTTTGGAGGAGTTTGAATTTGGTGTGGGGAATATATAACAGAAGTTGGATAACTGATTCTCCTTTATGGATGGTATTAGTCATTCTTTACCTGAACTAAGGAAGACATATATATTGCCTAAAATAAAAACAGTTTGGGTATTACTTATAGATTTATGTTTCTTAGGGAACTTATAGAATTTCCTTCCTTGGCTTTGCCTAGTAATAGAACAAAGAACCATGTTCTTGGTATATCCTGCTTCAAGTAAGCTCTCTAACTCTCTGTAACTGTAGTTTTCAAATACTATAGCAATGGTGCTTAGCATGTCTTTTAAAGTTGCTGACATAGGTAATGAAATGTCAGATGATAATATTTCATGATGTACAGGATAATTATGTGGGACAAAGAAAGGAGTATTAAGTTATCACCCAGTATATATTGCTAATGCACATACTTTTTGTAAAGACCTAGCACAAAATACTTACCTTTTTATTGGCCTTTCTTAAGCAATATATATCTTTTAAAAGAGCTAAGAAAAATTATGTAATGATAGATAATAGGAAAGAAAACATATTATTACCTAAATAGGAATGGTAATTGCTTTGAGCTCTTGAAGTCTTGGGTTCTCTAGGAACTGCCATGAAATATCTGAAGAGTTAGAATTTAACCTTTAGTGCCTTTTAAAGTTATTTCTTTGTAACAAATCACCTCAAAACTTAGCAGTTTAACACAATGAATATGCATTGTTTCCAACATGGTTTCTGTGGGTCAGGAGCAGCTTAGCTAGATGAGTCTGCCTCGAGGTTATGGGATTGTGGTCTAGATCTTACTGTGTGCGTGCACATGCGCGCTAAGTCCCTTCAGTCATGTCCGATTCTTTCCGACCCTATGGACTGTAGCCCGCCAGGCTTCTCTGTCCATGGGATTCTCCAGGCAAGAATACTGGAGTGGGTTGCCATGCCCTTCTGCAGGGGATCTTCCCGACCCAGGGATTGAACCTGTGTCTCCTATGTGTCCTGCGGTGGCAGGCATGTTCTTTACCACTCATGCCACCTGGGAAGCCCCAAGACCTTGTTGGGGGCTGCCATTTGAAGACTTGATTGCTGGGGACTAAAGGATCTGGTTCCAGGATGCCTCAGACACAAGATGGGCAGTTTGGTGCAGGCTGTTGCCAGGAGACCTCAGTTCCTTACCTCGTGGACCTCACCATAGGACACTGCTTGAGTGTCCTCGAGACGTGGCATTTGGCTTCCCCTAGAGCAAGTATGCTAAGAGGGAACAAGGTGGGACTTGCAGTATCTTTTATGACATAGCCACATCCTGTCATTTCCACTGTAGCTTATCAGTGATACAAGCCTGCCATAGTCACTGAGGAGGAAGACAACTCAAGGGCATGACTACCAGCAGATGGAAATCAATGGGGACCATCTTGGACATGGGATACCAGAGTCTGTTTGTAATAAGATTTGCATATGGTACTACAAATGTTTTTGATATTTATACTTATGTGGCTGCCATTCAGGTTCCTTTTCTTTTTTAATCATATTTTTTAGAAGTGACAGTTTACTGAATACAGGGGTCAGCCATCCAGAACAATCCCATAAACTGTTTAATTAAAAAAAAAAAAACCAAAGTCAAATGTGGTTAAGAACGAGTGCAAAGCACTGGCACATTCTTGTGCCTGTGAGCAGGATTCTGCAGGCCAATGCCAGCAGGGTTTTGCCTGTGGGGAGCAAGAGAAAGTCAATGCAAATCAAGGCAGTTTCTCAAGAAAATAACCTGTGTGGACAGGTATTTGCTTAGGGCCATAAAAATGTCTTTTCTTTCCTTCTTTCTGAAACTTGAACTTCCTAGTAAGTTATTTAAAGGCAGTGCACCTTGAATAAGTGCTGATGAAACCATAAATGGGTATGTGGGAGAAACACACTCTCACCTCTATCTTGGCGGTCAGCCACGTTTGGGGACAGCTGGATTATGTGAGGAAGGGTAGGGGGATCACTTTTTAAAGATGCCTGAAAAACTACTGGGCCTGCCGAACAGGCCAGCGGAACACTACTGCTTCTGTTGCTGGTTCCTCTGCTGGAAGCAGACTAGGGGAAAAGACCACAGTCTCTGTTTGTTTTGAATACTACCCAGCACATTTTGGGGTGCAAAGCTCTGGTTTCAGTGTCTGTGACATGTGGACCTCCTTCAGACTTTATTCGTCTTTCAGGTTCCTTCCAGCTCTGATGTTTTGGGTCCTAAGTTTGATACCACAGGTAGAAACTGCTCTGAGAAACACATGAAAAATGTATCTAGGATTGTGAAACTGGACTGCTCACAGCTTTATAAGTTCTCAAGTTTTAAAGCATTTGTTCAGCACTGTGCTAGACCTTGTGTAAAATGAAGAACAATGCTAGTTGTTATAGTTTCTGACTCAGTTGGAGACACGAAATGGAATAAATACTGCTCTTAGGTAAAAGGGGCTTCCCTGATGACTCAGCTGGTAAAGAATCCACCTGCAGTGCTGGAAACCCAGGTTTGATCCCTGGGTGGGGGAGATGGCCTGGAGAAGGAAATGGCAACCCACTCCAGGATTCTTGCTTGAAAAATCCCACGGACAGAGGAGCTTGCTGGGGTACAGTCCACGGGGTCGCCAAGAGTCGGATGTGACTGAGCAACAAATAAACACTTGGGCAAAACACTAACCGTATTTCTTTAAAAAATTATCTTTGCTTCTCTTTTTAGTCCTACATTCAAAATTTCTGATTCAAGGCAATTTTAATATCTCAGGTTTTTAGTTTTCCTCATGTTTGTTAAGGCATAGTTTTGGTAGTTTATATTTTTGTTGCTTTTTGTGTGTTTTTTTTTCCCTTTTCTTAGTTTCTAAATATGTTTTTTTGAATTGATTTTATGTCTAAATAATATAATTTCTAATAATTTTGCAATAGATTCTTTCAAGGTTTCTAGTCATATAGTCATGTCCTCTTCAATGCTCAGTTATTCAGTTAAATTATTTCTTATAATTTTATGTTTATTTCATATCTGGAATTTATTTTTTTATTTCAATGTTAACAGTAATAGGTATTATTACATATATGATATTTTTTGTTTTCATGTATTTCATTTATTCCTAAGGATTAACATAAGAGGTATGCACTATTATTATCTCCATTTTACAAAACCAAGGCCTGGAGAAAATAAGTAACTCATTCAAGTCTGCCATATGGTGTTTGAGTTAAGACTTGAAGCAACTTTTGACTTCAAAGCATGTGTGCTCAACCAGCTTATCCCATGGGATTGTCACTTGAGACTACCGTGATAGTAACTCTTATCTGTTACCTCCACATCAGTTTGTTACTGAAATTTAGAACGAACACAAAATTGGTATTAATAAATCATTATCTTTATAAAAAAATGTCAAATGTGATTTTTATTTCTATGAATTTACTCCAATACAGACAAAAGCAGTTCTTCTACCATTGGACGGTATCTTAGAATTACTAGGTGTAAATTTTATTGCTATATTAGAAACTGTCAAAGAAGCAGGGAATATTTTCAAATGCTCATCAAACCCAATCCCCCCTTTTTTTTTACACTGAGGTGAAATTAACGTAAAATAAACCATCTTGAAGTGTACAGTTCAGGGGCATCTAGTACATTTACCATGTTGAGTAACCCACATCTGGTTCCAAAATGATTTCATTGTCCCCAAAGGATATATACCACATACGTTAAGCAGTCACTCCCCATCACTGCCCTCCCTCCAGCCCCTGGCAGCCACAAGTTGGTTTTCTGTCTCAGTGGACTTACCTCTTCTGGATGTTTCATATAAATGGAGTCATGAAGTATATAGCCTTTTGTGTCTGCTGTCTTTCAATTACCATAATAGTTTTGAGGTTCATTTATGTTGTGATATATGTTAATATGTCGCTTCTTTTTTTGGCTGAATAGCATCCATTCTATTTATAGACATTCAGCTTATTTCTACATTTTGGCGATTGTGAATAGTGTTACTATGAATATTGATGTACAAATATCCTTTGCCAAGATACCTTGTTTCTAAATACGCTGATTAGTTTGATTTGCATGTATTTTAATTGGGATTTCTGCATTTATGTTTACAAGTAACGCAAGCTGTAAGGTTTCTTTAGTAAGATGTTTTTATCCATCTTTGACATTTTTATGCTACCTACATCAAATATGTTGAGAGATTTCTTTTTTAATCAGGAAATATTTTAATTGTAGAATAAATACTCAGCACTCAGATTTTTCAAAATTTACTTATTTTTACCACATTTACTTCAGATTGTTTAAATAAATAGAAAATTGCAAGTAAAGGAGCGCCCCCTTTTGTACCTCTTTCCAGTAATTCTCTTCCACCTCAGATGTGAATGGTATCCTGGATTTGATGTTTGTTGCCATCATGTTTTTATATTTTAATGATGTCTTTATAAACTTAAAAGGTGGTGAAGAATTTTTTGTAGTTGTTCATATTTCAAATTGACTGATTAGTTATTAAAAAAAATGTAGTCTCTGGAGCCACATAGTTTTTGTTTGAAATTTCTAACCGTAATAGTGTGTTTTTTTAATTTCTATTTTTAGTTCTTTTAGTTTTCGTTTTATGCCCTTTGAAGCTTTGTCATCAGTGCGTACTATTATTTTTTCTGAAGGATTTGATTCTCTTTTTTTATGATGCAGTGATCCTATTTTTCTTTCTAATACTTCTTGTTTTGAAGTCTGCCTTGTCTGATGTTAATATAGTCAGTTCTGCTTTATCTTAGTATTTTATGTTTTACTTTTCTTCATCCTTTTGCCTTTAACCTATCTGTGGCTTTAGACTTAAAGTAGGTTTCCCATAGCAGTCATGTAGGATCTTGTTTTTTCTGCAATGTGATGTCTTTGTCTTTTAATTGGACTGTTTAGTACCATTTACATGCAGTTATTGAAATGAAAGTGAAAGTGTTAGTCGCTAAGTTGTGTCCACCTCTTTGAGACCCCATGGACTGTAGCCCACCAGGCTACTGTGTCCATGGATTCTCCAGGCAAGACTACTGGAATGGGTTGCCATTTCCTTCTCCAGCAGACCTTCCTGATCCAGGCATTGAACCCATGTCTCCTGCATTGTAGGTGGATTCTTTGGCATTGAGCCACCAAACAGTCATTATTGATATTTATATCTTATATACATTATACATATAAATTATGTTTTAAAAAACTTTATATAAATTATGAAGATATTTATATCTTGCTGTTTGGTTTCTATTTTTTGCATTTGCTGTTTGCCCCTCTTTTCTGCTTTACCTGCCTTCTTTTTTCTTTTTTTTAAAGCCTTTCATGCTATTTCATACTGTTAGCTTACTTACCTTTTTGTTTTATTGTTTTAGTGGATGCTATGGGATTTACCAGAGCTGCAAATGGCAACCCACTCCGGTGTTCTTGCCTGGAGAGTCCTGTGGACGGAGAGGCCTGGTGGGCTGCTGTCCATGGAGTCACACAGAGTCAGACACCACTGAAGCAACTTAGCATGCATGCGTGCAATTGGAGAAGGAAATGTCAATCCACTCCGGTGTTCTTGCCTGGAGAATCCCAGGGATGGAGGAGCCTGGTTGGCTGCCACCTATGGGGTTGCTCAGAGTCGGATATGACTGAAGTGACTTAGCAGCANTGCCTGGAGAGTCCTGTGGACGGAGAGGCCTGGTGGGCTGCTGTCCATGGAGTCGCACAGAGTCAGACACGACTGAAGCAACTTAGCATGCATGCGTGCATTGGAGAAGGAAATGTCAATCCACTCCGGTGTTCTTGCCTGGAGAATCCTAGGGATGGAGGAGCCTGGTTGGCTGCCACCTATGGGGTTGCTCAGAGTCGGATATGACTGAAGTGACTTAGCAGCCGCAGCAGCATGGGATTTACAATAAATATATCTAGCTTATTCCACTAAATAGTGTATAGTATAAGAAACATAGAGATCTATACTTCCTTTTCCCTTCTCCTATTATTGTTATCTCATTAGTGCATACTTTACTTCTCTGTATGTTATAAATCTCAAAATGTATCATTTTTAAATAGTCTATTATATTTTAAAAACTTCAAAATGGGAAAGTATATTTTTTATTTGCTAAGTCGCTTCAGTTGTGTCCGACTCTGTGCGACCCCATAGACGGCAGCCCACCAGGCTCCCCCATCCCTGGGATTCTCCAGGCAAGGACACTGGAGTGGGTTGCCATTTCCTTCTCTAATGCGTGAAAGTGAAAAGTGAAGGTGAAGTCGCTCAGTCGTGTCTGACTCTTAGCGACCCCATGGACTGCAGCGTACCAGGCTCCTCCGCCCTTGGGATTTTGCAGGCAAGAGTACTGGAGTGGGGTGCCATTGCCTTCTCCCACTTTTAAAATCATTTTATCATTTATTTTCACTGTATGCATTCAAGTTTTGCCCCTTCTGCTTGAAGAATTTCCTTGAACATTTCTTGCAGTATGCAGCTGCAGTGATGCAGCTTTGATGGCGATCAAACTTCTCCCCTTTCGATTGCTACAAAAGTATTCCACCTTCAGTTTTAAAAGATATTTTTGCTGGATATGGAATTCTGTGTGGACGGTTGCTTTCTTTCAGTACCAGCGCTCTAAATATGTTGCTTCCTTGTCTTCTGTCTTATATTGTTCTGACAAGAAGCCTGCAGTGTTCCTTTGTGGGAATTCTGTCTGTCTGTCTGCCTGTATACTCAGTTGTGTTTGAGTCTTTGCAAGCCCCTGGACTGCAGCCCACCAGGCTCCTTTGTACATGGAATTTCCAGGCAAGAGCACTGGAGTGGGTTGCCATACCCTCCTCCAGCGAATCTACCTGATTCAGGGATTGAATCAGTATCTCTTGCGTCTCCTGCATTGCCAGGTGGATTCTTTACCAGTGAGCCTCCTGGGAATTAGTTGCTATAATTCTTTGTGTCTTTGTAATTAATGTATCTCTGGATGCTTCTAAGATTTTTTTCATTTATTCCTTTTTTTTTTCATTTTGACGATAATGTATTTGTTGTATATTTTTGCTTACAGTTGATGGAGCTTTTTGTACTGCGGGCTTAAAAATCTGGCTGTTTTTTTGTACAAATATTTTCTGCTCTCTTCATACTCTGCTTTCTGTGACTCCAATTAAATATATGTTAGAGTGAATGTTTTGTTAATTTTATTTTGGTTTTGATTTCTCTCAGTGATTTATTTTGTATGACTTCTTTTGCTGTGTCTTCAGGTTAGCTGATCTTCTGCAATATTTTCTCTGGTTTTCATGCCACTAAGTGAAAATTTTGTCTCAGGTAGTGGACATTTTATCTAGTCATTCCATTTGATTCTGTCTTTAGCCTACATTTGCCCCTCACTATATTTATATCTTTGAAAACTTATAATACTTATATTAGAAGTTTTAAGATTCTCACCTCTTAATTTCAATGTCTCTGTCATTTCTGGGTCTTTTTCTGTTGATTTTTCTTCTGGTTACGTGTTACATACTCATGCTTCTTCACATAAGTAGTAACTTTTGATTAGGTATTGAACATGGTGAATTTTCCATTGTCGAGTACTGGATTTTGTTCTCCTTTAAAAAGATCTAGAGTTTGTTCTGTTAGGCAGTTAAGCTACTTGGAGGTCAGATTGATCTTTTAAAGTATTTATTTTACAATTTTTTTTAACGTCCAAAGAAGTTTTTACTCTAGGGCTAATATAGGATCCATCTGAGGTTTGTAGTGAATGTACCATATATTCAGAATGTCTAATGGGAGATCTGATGATTCCTGGCATTGTGTGGAGGCAACCCACTCCAGTATTCTTGACTGGAGAATTGCATGGACAGAGGAGCCTGGTAGGCTACAGTTCATGGTACTGCAAGAGTTGGACACAGCTTAGCGCTATCTTTCCCTGGTGACTCAGACAGTAAAGAGTCTGCCTGCAGTGTGGGAGATCTGGGTTTGATCCCTGAGTTGGGGAGATCCCCTGGAGAAGGAAATGGCAACCCACTCCAGTATTCTTGCCTATAAAATCCCATGGACAGAGGAGCCTGGCAGGCTAGTCCATGGAGTTGCAAAGAGTTGGACACGACTGAGCGAGCACTGTGTGAAGTCTGGGAATTATGACATCATCTTTTTGGCAATTGCTTTTTCCCCCTGGCAGTTTTTCTCTGTTTGGCCTCATGGGTTTCACCATTTTACTGAGCAGATTGATATTCAGCCAAAGACTCAAGGATTCTGTTGCAGATTTCTAGAGCTGTTTATCTATGCAGCTCCCTCCTCCCGATACTGTGTCCTAAGAATTCTACCCTCTTTGTCTTCCTTCTCTAATTTCTGTCTCTGCAACTCAGTGAGGTTCCTAGGCTCTGTGTGATTTCTCTCTCCTTGTGTTGTGGTCTGAAAATTGTGTGAGGCAGAAAAGTGGGGTGATTTAGCTCATAACGCTTTTTGTTTCCATTCTCTTAGCCATTATAGTCTTGCATTTCCTGTTGTCCAGCCCTAAAAGAGTTGTCCTTATATTTTGTCCAGATTTACAGTTATTTATGACAAGAGAGCAGACATATAAGCCAGTAACCTCAGTTGCCTCTTTCTAATGAAGCAAAGGAAAGGTAGAAAAGCAGCATTTTAAAGTACAAAGAATGTTCATATTTTGCTACTGACGTTACTAAAAGTCCAGAGGAGAAAGGGGCCTTAAAAACTCGTGAATGTCCATTTTAAGGATGGTAAAACTGAAGTAAAGGGAAACAACATAACTTGCCTGCTGCTGTCTGGTGTGTGACTTTGCAGTTTGGGCAGAAGCTGGGTCTCTTCATTCCTGTTCATTGTTAGACACTGTGGTGTGCTGTTTCTTACCACTTCAGCTGAATTGAGGGTATATCATAGCAATTAGCATTAGTAATGATGAAAATGACTCTAGCAGTTCTACCCATTAACATTTAAAGTATATTTATATTACTTCTTGTTCTTGGTTAGGTTAAATTTTACTTTTGATTTTAAATTTCTTGTGCAACCATTTTAAGAGCAGTGATTTATATTATCTGATTTAATATTACCTAATTGTTTTATTAAGCCTGATGATATATCTATAGAGGTCAGTAATTTAAAAAGTTTTAAATTGAAATGATAGACAAAATATTTTTACTGTGTCTTTGGTTTTGTCTTCTCATTTACTGCATTATACTGACTACATTTAATTGCACTGAATAATATGCCTCAGTGATCTTTAAAACTGACATTATTAACTTACATTACCAAATGTAAAATAGATAGCCAATGGGAATTTGCTGTCTGTCTCAGGAAACTCAAACAAGGGCTCTGTATAAACCTAGAGGGATGGGTGAGATGGGGAGGGAGATGGGAGGAAGGTTCAAAAGGGAGGTATACCTAAGGTTGATTCATGTTGAGGTTTGACAGAAAACAACAAAATTCTGTAAAGCAATTATCCTTCATAAATGAATTTTAAAAATTGACATTATTTTAATTGTTTTCTTCTCCTCCTTCAAGGATATTTCTTTAATGGGAAAAATGTACTGGCAGCAGTCACCTCAAATGCAAGCAGAGCAGGGACCACAGATAAGTATTAAGGAAACGCCAGTGGTAATGTGTTTAATAAAAATCCTCCTCACCTATTTTAAAGTAACAGTCTGCTTCTGTTGCTTTAATGTTTTATCTAGAGAGTTAAAAAAAAAATCTCCTCTGATTGATTTATTTTAGAGGCCTGTTTAACTATGAACACATCTAATCTAATACCATAGGGAGAGTCTTGGTTGTTTTGACTCACCACCTTTGCCTATCATAGATGTTCTCTGCTAAGGCTCGAAACTCTTCAGAAAGAAAAGATTTTTAACCGTTCTTCTGCTCTGAACACATTTCTATCTAGAAAATAGCTGGAGAAATGAAAAGTTCTTAGTTTTTAAGAAAGCATCCCCTTATTCTTTATTTAGGTGGAAGAATTGTGAAAAGCACTGACAAGGGGAGCATTTTGTAGAGAAATACGGACACTTGGTGATAAGTTTGTTNCCTATAAAATCCCATGGACAGAGGAGCCTGGCAGGCTAGTCCATGGAGTTGCAAAGAGTTGGACACGACTGAGCGAGCACTGTGTGAAGTCTGGGAATTATGACATCATCTTTTTGGCAATTGCTTTTTCCCCCTGGCAGTTTTTCTCTGTTTGGCCTCATGGGTTTCACCATTTTACTGAGCAGATTGATATTCAGCCAAAGACTCAAGGATTCTGTTGCAGATTTCTAGAGCTGTTTATCTATGCAGCTCCCTCCTCCCGATACTGTGTCCTAAGAATTCTACCCTCTTTGTCTTCCTTCTCTAATTTCTGTCTCTGCAACTCAGTGAGGTTCCTAGGCTCTGTGTGATTTCTCTCTCCTTGTGTTGTGGTCTGAAAATTGTGTGAGGCAGAAAAGTGGGGTGATTTAGCTCATAACGCTTTTTGTTTCCATTCTCTTAGCCATTATAGTCTTGCATTTCCTGTTGTCCAGCCCTAAAAGAGTTGTCCTTATATTTTGTCCAGATTTACAGTTATTTATGACAAGAGAGCAGACATATAAGCCAGTAACCTCAGTTGCCTCTTTCTAATGAAGCAAAGGAAAGGTAGAAAAGCAGCATTTTAAAGTACAAAGAATGTTCATATTTTGCTACTGACGTTACTAAAAGTCCAGAGGAGAAAGGGGCCTTAAAAACTCGTGAATGTCCATTTTAAGGATGGTAAAACTGAAGTAAAGGGAAACAACATAACTTGCCTGCTGCTGTCTGGTGTGTGACTTTGCAGTTTGGGCAGAAGCTGGGTCTCTTCATTCCTGTTCATTGTTAGACACTGTGGTGTGCTGTTTCTTACCACTTCAGCTGAATTGAGGGTATATCATAGCAATTAGCATTAGTAATGATGAAAATGACTCTAGCAGTTCTACCCATTAACATTTAAAGTATATTTATATTACTTCTTGTTCTTGGTTAGGTTAAATTTTACTTTTGATTTTAAATTTCTTGTGCAACCATTTTAAGAGCAGTGATTTATATTATCTGATTTAATATTACCTAATTGTTTTATTAAGCCTGATGATATATCTATAGAGGTCAGTAATTTAAAAAGTTTTAAATTGAAATGATAGACAAAATATTTTTACTGTGTCTTTGGTTTTGTCTTCTCATTTACTGCATTATACTGACTACATTTAATTGCACTGAATAATATGCCTCAGTGATCTTTAAAACTGACATTATTAACTTACATTACCAAATGTAAAATAGATAGCCAATGGGAATTTGCTGTCTGTCTCAGGAAACTCAAACAAGGGCTCTGTATAAACCTAGAGGGATGGGTGAGATGGGGAGGGAGATGGGAGGAAGGTTCAAAAGGGAGGTATACCTAAGGTTGATTCATGTTGAGGTTTGACAGAAAACAACAAAATTCTGTAAAGCAATTATCCTTCATAAATGAATTTTAAAAATTGACATTATTTTAATTGTTTTCTTCTCCTCCTTCAAGGATATTTCTTTAATGGGAAAAATGTACTGGCAGCAGTCACCTCAAATGCAAGCAGAGCAGGGACCACAGATAAGTATTAAGGAAACGCCAGTGGTAATGTGTTTAATAAAAATCCTCCTCACCTATTTTAAAGTAACAGTCTGCTTCTGTTGCTTTAATGTTTTATCTAGAGAGTTAAAAAAAAAATCTCCTCTGATTGATTTATTTTAGAGGCCTGTTTAACTATGAACACATCTAATCTAATACCATAGGGAGAGTCTTGGTTGTTTTGACTCACCACCTTTGCCTATCATAGATGTTCTCTGCTAAGGCTCGAAACTCTTCAGAAAGAAAAGATTTTTAACCGTTCTTCTGCTCTGAACACATTTCTATCTAGAAAATAGCTGGAGAAATGAAAAGTTCTTAGTTTTTAAGAAAGCATCCCCTTATTCTTTATTTAGGTGGAAGAATTGTGAAAAGCACTGACAAGGGGAGCATTTTGTAGAGAAATACGGACACTTGGTGATAAGTTTGTTTCAGAAATAGAACTTTCTTTTCATCCGTCACTGGCAAAATACTTATGGGACTCAAAGGAATCTGGAACATATTCCCTGTAAATGGGAAATGTCTTCCTGTGTATAGAAACCCATATTTACATGAAATAAACAGTGTCTTTACAAAAGATTCATAAAATCATATCATTAGATAACAAGCTCCTTTAGTTCCTGAAAATATGATTCTGCATACATAAAAATTCAGATCACAGTTATTTTTAGCATAATATATCATGTTTAGAAAATGTACTGAATCTTTTCACAAAAATCATGGATCTTATAACGTTAGAGTTACTGCAAGAGGTTGACTACTAGAGTTTGAGATGCTTCTGGGTTGAGATCACGCACTTTTCCCCTTTGTAGTCTCATCATGTGTCTCAATACCTAGCATGTGTGGCACTAATATATAGATAAATTAATTCTGAGCCTTACCACAAATGCTATGGGCTTAAAACTGACATTTTAAGCTGCCTCTAGGTAGCTGCCTCTAGGTGACACCATTTACAGGTAGATATCAGACCTGTAAGCTTGTAACAGGTATAAGTAAACTGAAACTGCAAGATCACTTAGGTTCAAAAAATTAAAAATATTCACTCATAGAATAAACTTGACATAATACCATTCACTGAATATTCATATAAAGTAAGAGAAAATATTCCATTTTGAAGGCAGCTGTGAAAAAGGCTAGTTTCAGATACCTAGGTTATATATCATCTTATTGTTAAAAGAATAGTTTAAACAACAATATCAATTGTTTTGTAATTCTGTAGGAACCATGCCCTCAGCTTTGATATTTATACACAATCTCTGGACTTCTCCTGGCCACTGGTTTTTTAAGAGGAAGCTTACCACTTGTTTAGATCTTTTAGGTTGATCTTTTGTTTAGCTTTTATTAAGTTTATCACTTCTTTATCTTTTAAGTTGATACCTAGCCATGGTTAGGAAAAAAAAAAAGCTCCTCTATGGTACCTTTAATTCCTAACACATTTTTGGGGTTCCTACTCTGGGTCAGAGAACAGAACTCTATCTATTCATTCTAACTATCCCTTAGACTTACTCTCAATATGGCCTTGGGCAGGTTACTTAACATAACTTCATTATGCCCGTTTCTTCATCCATAAAATGGGGTTGCGGACAGTTCCTACTTCATGGAGTTGAGGTGAAGATTAAAATTTTATGAGATAATGCTGCTATGTGTTGACAGTTGTGATGGTTATTTAGATGGATATACTATAGGATGATATGTGCTACAATAGAGCAGGCCACAGGGTGCTGATAAGATCAGTAATAGCTTTGTGGGTAGGTGAGGCAGAGTCCTGAGATGGTCACTTGCACTTGGGGGATGACCATTGCCCTCTCAAGCTTTTCTTCTCCATTTTCTGTTTTGGAGGGTGGCACCTTCATGTGTTCAATCTCCTCAGCCAGATCCTGGGAATGTATGCTGATAAAGCCAGGAGCAGAAAGAGTAAAAAGCAAGGGAGTGATGAAGAGTTCCAAAAGTTATGTAACATAAAATGAGTGCGTGTGTCAGGTAGACAGTATAAGCCCATAAGGCACATTACCTTTCCGTATCTATCCTGCCATTTTATGGAAGGACTTTTTAAACCCTTTTCACCAGTGAGGAAGATGAGGTTAAAAAGGGTTAAATAATTTGACCGAGATCCAGTTCAGTTCAGTCGCTCAGTCGTGTCTTACTCTTTGTGACCCCATAAATTGCAGCACACCAGGCCTCCCTGTCAATCACCAACTCCTGGAGTTCTCTCAGACTCACGTCCGTCGAGTCAGTGATGCCACCCAGCCATCTCATCCTCTGTCGTCCCCTTCTCCTCCTGCCCCCAATCCTTCCCAGCATCAA
>SJYW01029854.1:78598-90115 GCA_006410735.1 Raphicerus campestris | reverse complement strand
AATTCTACAATCAAAACCTAGAAGAGGGGCTTCCCTGGAGGTCCAGTGGTTAGGACTCCATGCTTCCACTGTGGAACTGGTTGAGGAACTAGCATCCCACATGCTGCACAGTGTGACCAAAAAAAAAAACCAACAACACAAAAACCCAAAACCCAAACCTAATAAAAGAGTTCAGTCATCTATGATAAAAACACTCAACAAATGGAGTGTAAAGGGAACATTCCTTGGCATAATAAAGACCATATGTGCCAGATCCACAGCCAATATACTCAACTGTGAAAAGCTGAAAGCATTTCCTCAAAGATCAGGACCAAGACAAGGATATCCACTATCACCAGTTTTATTCAACATGGTATTGGAACTTCTATCCATAACAGCTAGGTAAGAGAAGGAAATAAAGGAATCAGAGTGGAAAGAAAGAAGTAAAATGATCATTCTTTGCTGATGACATGATACTATCTATATACAGAAAACCCCTAAAGAGTCCACTAAAATAAAATTTGTAACTAATGAATTTAGTAACAGGATACAATATCAATACACAGAAATCTGTGATTTTTCTATAAACTAATAAAGAACTTTCAGAAAGAGAAATTAAGAAAACAATTCCTCTTAAGGTTACATCAGTAAAATACCAGGAATAAATTTAATCAAGGAGGTAAAAACATGTTCATTAAAAACTTATAAGACTGAGGAATGGAAGAAGACACAAATAAGTGGAAAAGTATTCTGTGTTCATGCATTGGAAGAATTAATATTGTTAAAATGTCCTAATGTAGTGTCTAAAGCAATCTATAGATTCAGTGAAATCCGTATCAAAATTTCAATGGCATATTTCACAGAAGTAGAACAAATTATTCTAAAACTTGTGTGGAATCACAAAAGACCCAAAGAACCAAAACAATCAAGAATGAAGAACAAAACAGGAGGCATCATGCTCCCTGATTTCAAGCTATACTACAAAGCTACAATAATCAAAACAGTATGGTACTGGCACAAATAGATACAGATCAGTGGAACAGAATAGAAAGTCCAGATATAAACCCACACATCTATGGACAATTAATTTACAACAAGGAAGTAAAAGTACACAATGGAGAAAAGACAGCCTTTGCAATAAATAGTGTTGGAAAAACTAGATCACTGTCTTACACCACATACAAGAATTAACTCAAAATGAATTCAAGTCTTGATGTAAGACCTGAAACCATAAAATTCCTGGAAGAAAACAAGCAATATCTTCATTGACACCAGTCTTAGCAATGTTTTTGTGGATACTTAATGAAAGTATGTGTGTCAGTCACTTAGTCATGGGTGACTCTTTGTGACCTCATGGACTGTAGCCTGCAAGGCTCCTCTGTCCGTAGGATTCTCCAGGCAAGAATAGTGGAGTAGGTTGCCATGCCCTTTTCCAACTTAATGAGAGAAGATATTTGCAAATCATGTATTTGACAGGAGGTTAATATTAAAAATATACAAAGAATTCATACAATTAAAAAAAAAACACCCTGATTTTAAAATAGGCAGAGGACCTGAATAGACATTTTTCCAATGAAGACATACAGATGACCAACAGATACGTGGGAAAGTGTTCAGCATTACTAATTATCAGGGAAGTGCAAATCAAACCCATAATAAAATATCACCCCATACCAGTAGACTATTATTTAAAAGACAAGAAATAGCAAATGTTAGTGAGGATGTACAGAAAAGGGAATTCTCATACACTGTGGTGGGACTGTAAATTGGTACAGCTACTATGGAAAACAGTATGGAGATTCCTTAAAAGATTATGGCTGTAACTACCATATGATCCCACTATTCCACTTCCAGGTATATACCTGAAGAAAACGAACACATTAATTTAAAAAATACATTCCCTGTGTTCACTGCAGCATTATTTGCAATAGCCAAGATATGGAAACAACCTATGTGTTGATCAATGGAATGGATGGATAAAGATGCTCACACACACACACACACACACAAGTCTGTATATAAAATGTCAACACATCTTTTATATTATGAGACATACAATGGGATAACAATACTATTCAACCATAAATGAATGAAATCCTGCCGTTTGAGACAACATAATGGACCTTGAAGATATTAAGTGAAATAAGTCAGGCAAAGACAGATACCATATGATTTTACTCATATATGGAATCTAAAAGAAAGCAATGAACAAACAAAAGAACCCTCATAGATATAGAGAACAAATTAGCAGTTACCAGATGGGAAAGGGATTGGGAGGTGAGCAACATGGGTGAAGGGGATCAACTGCATCGTGATGGATGGCAACTAGATTTGTGATGGTGATCACTTTGTAGTATATATCAGTTCTGAATTATAATTCTGTACATCTGATTCATATAGTTTTTAAAAGATTAAAAAATTCTATACTGTTTTGTTTTCCAGAGTCAAATACTTAGTGTATAGGCCTGTCCTGAAATAGTTGTTATTTTAGAGACTTCTTTAATGTAATTACTATAAAACTAGCTTTTTAAAAATTCAACGGTATGTTACTTTTAAGAGACAATCAGCCTTCTCAAACCTATTGCAACAGAGGTTGCTGTTTCCCAGCATCTATCCAACACATTCCTTTTAGTAATGAAATCTCCAAGTCTTAGCTGTGCCCATGACTACCTGAGCTTCCCAGGTAGTGCTGATGGTAAAGAACCCTCCTGCCAGTGCAAGAGACATAAGAGACGTGGGTTTGATCCCTGGGTCAGGAAGAGCCCTTGGAGAAGGAGATGGTAGCCCTGTTCAGTATTCCTGCCTGGAGAATCCCGTGGACAGAGGAGCCTGGAGGGCGACAGTCCATGGGCTCACAAAGAGTCGGACAGGACTGAAGCGACTTAGCACACACGTAGCTCACACGTGACTACATAATTAAAATTAACTATCATTTCCCAGTCTTCCTTGTAGTTAGATATGGCCATATGTTATGTCAGATGTCAGGCCAAGAGTATGGAAGCAAAAGTGTGAAATATCCATTCAAGTCTTTTTAGAATGAAAATGCTTGCCAGTTATTTTCTCTTTCCTCTTCCTACAATCACAGTTGTAGTGCTGGCTGACAAGGTCCCACCAGACAGATGGGGCACTTTCCTAAGGAATTACATAACCTGGTCTCTGGATGACCTTGTGAAGAAGAGATGCCTTGCTCTGGACTTTTAGGTGAGAGATAAATCTCGGTCTTATTTGAGGCACTTTATTTCTGTGCTTTTTTGTTATTGTAGCTTATACTTTACCTTCACTGATTTAAAAAAATTGCTACAAAGAGTAGAGTATTTCCATAACAAAAACTGAAGACATGATGTTGATTCATCAGTTGGTCATTGGGCAGCAAGGTAACATGTATTTGAAGGTTAGAAAGGTGGTTGCCTTTGTAATATCATGGAAAAATATTTGGTGAACCTGTTACTTCTGACAACTTAGAAGGCAGAACAGTGCTTGCTGTGCCCACACTTTTCTTTTTTTCATCAAATGAATTTTTAAAATTTAAATTTTATTTCTTTTGGCTGTGCTGGGTCTTCATTGCTGCACATGGCTTTCTTTAGCTGTGGTGGGTGGGGTCTACTCTCTAGTTGCAGTATGAGGGCTTCTCACTCTAGTGGTTTCTCTTGTTGCAAAGCAAGGGCTCTAGGCATGGGGGCTTCAATAGTTGTGACATGTGCGCTCGAGGGCTCTAGAACGTGGGCTAAGAAGTTGTGGCCCACAGGCTTAGTTTCTCTGAGGCAAGTGAGATCTTCCCAGACCAGGGACTGAACCCATGTCCCCAGCATTGGCATGCAGATTCTTAACCACTGGACTGCCAGGGAAGTCTCTGCTTATAGCTTTTTAAGGAAGTAGTCTCCCCACCAAAGAATATTGGTGTCTGTTTATGTGTTGGTGGCTGTTTATGTGTTACACCTTTATCAGGTATCATGAAAGATATATCAGGCAAGAATTACCCCGATTTTCAATTAAAAAGGAAAGGGAGTCACATTCTGTGAGTCTGGCTTGCAGTTAAAACGGAGGTAAAATCTAATAGTTTGGGCCTGCGAAGCTGGGAATGTCAACTGCAGCTACGCCTCATAACGCCTTTGTTCAGTGCCCTTTTCTTAACTTGCTCATTAAGAAAGAGTTTTCCTGTGGACAGTGGTGGCCCTAATACATAGGTCAAAATCCGGCCTACTGTTTTAGATGATAAAATAGCCACCATTAAAATAACAGAGAAATGTGCTAAGCACAGAAGTGAATACATAAGAGTTGGCAGGCTTAAGAATCATGACAAGAAGAAATTTTGACATGGAACCAATAAATAGATTGAAATAGATTGAAAACTTAATAACTTTTGATGCAATTACATTCACAACAAAACCACAAACCTGGCCTGAAAATGCCTGTAATGTTTCAGTCTATGAAACAACCACCAGCTACCAAACTTACATCATCATCAGAAAGCAGGCTGTGAAATTATTCAACCTCCAAAGAGGCCCACTTTCCAATTCCAACTTCAGACGTGGCTTAGAGGATAATAGATAAGGAAGCTCGTCTCAGAAGGCAAAGTCAGGAGCCCCAGAGCATGAGGGACAATGGAGTTTCTCCCATACAGTAGCACCAGACTCTAACAAAGTGTCTTAGTTCCAAGGTTCTATAAGAGAATACTATTGCCTGGATAGGTTATAAACAACAAATTTATTTCTCCCAGTTCTGGAGGCTGAGTCCAAGATCATGTTGTCTATAGTTTCAGTATCTGGTGAGAAGCCTCTTTTGGTTTATAGATGATAGTCTTCTTGCTATGTGTGTGCATATGGCAGAAAGGAGAAGGGAACTTGGGGGTCTATATGATAAAGGCACTAATTCCTTTCATTAGGACTCTACCCTCATGACCTAATAACCTCCTAAAGACCCTACATCCTGTAACATCACACTGGGAATTAGGATTTCAAAGTATGAATTTTGGGGGGACATAAATACCCAGTCCATTGTTAAAAGGTATCTTCACAGTTCTAACCAAGAAGATGAAATGTGACTACTATGTTTTGTCCTTTCAAACCATCATAATTGTCTCTTTTCTCCACCCTGGTTTATATGTCAGTATGATCCAGTAGGAAGTTGCTCAGTCGTGTCTGACTCTTTGCGACCCCATGGACAGCTACGTAGCCCACCCGGCTGCTCCGCCCATGGGATTCTCCATGCAAGAAATGGAGTGGGTTGCTGTTTCCTTCTCCATGGGATCTTCCCAACCCAGGGGTTGAACCCAGGTCTCCGCATTGCAGGCAGAGGCTTTAACTTCTGAGCCACCAGGGAAGCCAAATACTGGAGTGGGCTTCCATTTCCTTCTCCAGGGGATCTTCCCAACCCAGGGATCGAATCCGGGTCTCCTGCATTGCAGACAGACACTTTACCATCTGAGCCACTAGGGAAAAGTTTCTCCCTTACAAATATCGTTAAAACCTCTGATCCTCTGATGATTTTCTTTCCAATCTTCAATACTGTTATATATTTATTCTCTTTGAGCTTCTTTACTATCACACCTGTAGGTTTTTCAGAAAGAAGTATTAGAAAGCATATGCTTAGTTATGACATATCAAATGTGGTGCCTTTAGCAACTTAAAAAAAATTACTAAATTGCTAAGTAGGGTGGGACTTGTAGAATGACTGAGAAGTTTAGCAAATCATATCACCAAAAAGGAATGATAAAACTAGACAGAATTCTCAAAACAACTACTTTAGAATTCCAGAGACTGAAAAAAGAGATATAATAAATTGAGAAACATTTATTCAGGAAAAACTATTGTACCTTAATAGAAATAGTTGGGAGTTTATGGAATCTTGGTCTAGGCCTGCTTCCATCCCCCAATCCTGTTCCATAGTGGAGTGGTTCTACCAAAGTAAGACAGCCCTAAAGACCAGTAGCCTTGCTGCCAAAGGGGGCTGATTTGATTTTGATTAGAATGTGGGAAAAAAACTCATTCCCAGGAGTTTTGTCAATACGATGGGACAATCCAAGAACAAGAGCAAACATCCAGGAAGGCCAGTGTCACAGTTTGACTGAGACAGAGATCAATGTGATAGAACTGAGAATCCAGAAATAAATCCATATATTTATCATCAGTTAGTTTTCAGAGAAGGTGTCAAGGCAATTCAGTGAGAAATTATCTCACACTGTATGTAAAATCTTCCTCAAAATTGATAATAGATCTGTATTAAGCAACAAAACAGAAACCCTTGAAAGGAGGCAGGAGAAATATCGTTATGACCTTGAGTTAGTCAAAGACTTTTCTGCGTAGCTCTATAAAAGAAACAGCAGATAAATGGCACTGTATAAAATTTTAAAACTTTGTGCTTCAGAAGATGCCATTAGGACTTACCCGGTGGTCCACTGCTTAAAGAATTCACCTGCCAGTGCAGGGGACGCAAATTTGCTCCTTGGTCTGGGAAGATTCTACATGCCACAGGGCACCTAAGTCTGTGAGCCACGACTGCTGAGCCATGTTCAGCAACTGTTAAAGCCCATGTGCCCTAGGGACAGTGCTCTGCAGCAAGCCAAGCCACCACAGCGAGGTGCCCATGCAACACAATGTGGAGCAGTTCTCTCTCGCCACAACTAGAGAGAGCCCACGTGCAGCAGCCAAGACCCAGGGCAACCAAAAAATAAAATTATCAATGATAAAAAAAGTTTTTAAAAGATCCCATTAAATAAAAGATAACAAAGGACTGGAAGAAAATATTTGCAAATTATATATCTGCCAAAGGATTTATATTTAGAGCATATGAAGATCTCCTAAACTTCAATAATAACCCAATTTTAAAATGAGCAAAATATTAGAATAAACCGTTCAGCAAAGAAAAACATATTAATACCCAATAAGCACATGGAAAGCTGTTTAAGATCATTAGTCATTGGGGAAATAAATGAAAACCACAATAAGATACCAACTCATACTCTCTAGAATGTCTGTTATCAGAAATACAGACAATGACAAAGAGTTGGACCGTAAAGAAGACTGAGGGCTGAAGGACTGATGCTTTTAAGTTGTGGTGCTAGAGAAGACTTTTAAGAGTCCCTTGGACAGCAAGGAGATCAAACCAATCAATCCTGAATATTCACTGGAAGGACTGATGCTGATGCTGAGGCTGAAGCTCCAGTACTTTGGCCACCTGATGTGAAGAACTGACTCATTGGAAAGGACCCTGATGCTGGGAAAGATTGAAGGCAGGGGGAGAAGGGAACAGAGAGGATGAGATGATTGGATGACATCTCTGATTCAATGGACATGACATTGAGCAAACTCTGGGAAATAGTGAAGAACAAGGGAAGCCTGGAATGTTGCAGCCCATGGGATCACAAAGAGTCGGACACAACTTAGCAACTGAACAATAACAAGCAAATGTTTTACAAGAATGTGGAGAAACTCAAAACATATAGATTGATGGTGGGAATGTAACTGACACTTTGGACAAATTTGGCAGTTTCTGAAAAACTGCCAAATGGTTACTATACTACTCAGCAATTCCATTCCTAGGAATCTACCTGAGAGAAATGAAGACATTTGCATACAAAACATTTGTTTGCTAACATTCATAGCAGCCTTATTCATAGTAGCCAGAGTGTGAATACTGTACAAATACCAATTGACTGGTGAGTGTATAAACAAATGTTGAACTTGCATAAAGTGAAATAGCATCAATGGAAAAAATACTGTCAATTTCCTTGATGTAACAGACTTTGTACATTTTTGAATATACATTTTCTAAATACCCAAGTCTGAATAACTATAATTTATATCCCAGTCTTACGAAGTGAAATGGTGCTCTATGAGAAGAGTGACTGGGTCAGCTAGCAACTCAAGCAATTACACAAGTGCTTTTTCTGGAGATAACCATTATACTTTGGTATGTGACAGGCATGCTTTCTGTTTACTTCCCATTTCATCAATTAGAATATTATAATGGTGTGTGCTCAGCAATCAATAAAGTTAAAACTTTTAGGCATTCTTAAGCGAATCTCTTTCTTTTTTTTCCTATAAATCAATTCAATTGTTTCAGTGCCGCTTGAGGGCCTCCCTGCTGTCTCAGCAGTAAAGAATCTGCCTGCAGTGCTGGAGACATGGGTTTGATCCCTGGGTCAGGAAGATCCCCTGGGGGAGGGTATGGCA
Organism: Raphicerus campestris; assembly: GCA_006410735.1. Lineage (NCBI taxonomy): Eukaryota > Metazoa > Chordata > Mammalia > Artiodactyla > Bovidae > Raphicerus > Raphicerus campestris. The sequence continues at coordinate 81,965 of SJYW01029854.1, read as the reverse complement.
ACCTATTCCAGTATTCTTGCCAGGAAAATTCCATGGACAGAGGAGCCTGGAGGGCTACAGTCCATGGGGTTGCAGAGAGTTGACACACTGAAGTGACTGAGCACGTGCCTTGATACATATAAAGGTGCGAACAGTTTTACCTACGATCACATTAGCATTATCAGCACAAATATCAACACAGTGAAAAAGGCACATGACATCTTAGTATTATTAAGAAAATTGCCTTTACCTCACAGACCTCCTGAAAGAGACCACTGAACACAGCTGTCGTGTAAGTTGTAACTGTTTCGTATTTGTTCCCTCTGCCTGGGAATCCTAGTTCGTATTTCGCAGGCCCAATTCAAACATTCTCTCCTCAAAGCTTTCCCTGATCCTTTTCTACCCCATCTGAGCTGCTCTTTACCTCTTTTGTCTTACACATATCTTGCTATGCATGCCTGCATGCTAAGTCATTTCAGTGGTGTCCAACTCTTGCCATTCTATGGACTATAGCCTGCCAGGCTCCTATGTCCATGGGGATTCTCCAAGCAAGAATACTGGAGTGGATTGTCATTTCCTTCTCCAGGGGAGCCTCCTGATACAGGGATCAAACCTGCGTCTCCTGTCTCCTGCACTACAGGGGATTCTTTACCACTGAGCTACTGGGGAAACCCGTGATATCTTGCTATAGTACCTATCAATTGTATTGCATTTTTGTTTACAACATATGTTTTATTCATAGGTAAGCATCTTGGCTGCAAGCGTTTTCACCACAAACATTTTTATCACATAACTAATTGTCCTTAAGGCACTTTTGACATAAAAAAAAAATAACTGGTTGACAGTTTGGTGTGGCGCATCTCTATTGATGCAGTACTCCGATTTTTATATTACATAAATCTTAGCCCTGGTAATGGTCTATACAATGATGAGTAGATGTGGTGGTCTTAAAATGGTGAATGATAACTACATATATCAACTTAATAGATAACATGGTGACAAAACCTCCTAGAAGTGTGAAGTAAGACAGTGTGAAGCCAGACTGCATCTATCTATACTAGACAATGATAACATCAGTTTGAAAATCCTTCAGTGATTTGAAGACGTATCATGGAACCCACATTTCTCATAAAACTTTGGAAGGTCTATTAACAGACCTGTGACAATACACCAACAACAAATGATGTAGGAGGCTTTCAAAACACAATGCAAAGCTCAGTTACAGATTTGCATCCTAGTATTTGGAAACTGATACCTCTCTTGACAAAGGAAGAAACTTTAGTGAAAAAGGAAAAGTGTGATGCCCAAAGAGGAGACAAATCAACAAACAAACAAAATGTGTAGTACTATGAAAGACTGGAAGATAAGTGCTTAGGTACAATTCACAAAATCAGTTAATTGAGCAGTATTGCCATGAATCTACATACATTTTAAAGGTATTCAAATATTTTGTACTTCACAATACTTTTTAATTCTGTTATTCATTTCTCATGTTTCAATATATCCTTTTTAATGATTCTCTTATTTTTCATTATTTTATCTTTCACAAAAAAATTGCCCAGTTATATATGTGGTGACACTTTTGACGCCAAAATGTCTACAAGCAAAAATACTTATGATCAAATGCTATGAAGCCATCATTATCCTGCTCCCAAAGCCAGACAAAGATATAACCAAAAAAGAAAATTACAGGCCAATATCTTTGATTAATATAAATGCAAAAATTCTCAACCAAAATATTAGCAAACTGAAGCCAACAGCGCATAAAAAGATGATACACCATGACTAAGTGGGATTCATTCCACGTTCACAAGGATGATTCAACATATGCAAATCAATGTGATATACCACATCAACAAAAGACAAAAATCACATGATCATCTCAATAGATGCACAAAAAGCATTTGACAAAATTCTTTCATTATAAAAATCCATTCAGTATAAAATGGGTATAGAGGGAGAACATATCTCAAAACAATAAAAACTATTTTATGACAAACCCACAGCCAATATAATAATCAATTGTGAAGAGATGAAAGGCTTCCTGCTAAAACCTAAAATACGGCAAAGAGGCCTACTCTTACCACTTCTATTCAACATAGTATTAGAAGTCCTAGCCACAGCAATACTACAAGAAAAAGAAATAAAAAGTTATCCAAATTGGAAGGGAAGGTAACATGATATATATATGATATATATAAATGATATATAAAACCCCCCAAAGACCACACAAAAACCATTAAAACTGATGAGCGAATTCAGCAAGATAGCAGTTTACAAAATTAACCTATAGAAATCTGTTGCATTTCTTTACACCAACAATGAAATATCAGAAAAGAAATTTTAAAAAGTAATACCTTTTAAAATCACAACCCCTAAAATAAAATACTGAGGAATAAACCACTCCAAAGAGGTGAAACATTGAAAAGTACAAAACATTAATAAAGGAAACTGAAGATGATTCAAAGAAATGGAAAGATATCCTATTCTCTTCGACTGTAAAAATGAATATCATAATAATGGCCATACTACCCAAAGCAATATACAGATTTAATACAATCCATATCAAATTACACTTTTCACAGAACTAGAGCAAACCTGAAATTTATATGAAACAATAAACAAACAGAATTTCCAAAGCAATCCTGAAGAAAACAAAGCAGGAGGCATAACCTTCCCGACTTCAGACAATGCTGTAAAGCTACAATAATCAAAATGGTGTGGTATGGAGAGCCCAGAAATAAACCCCCACACCTATGGTCAATTAATTTTTGACAAAGGAGGCAAGAATATACAAGGAGAAAAAGGCAATGTCTTCAGAAACTGAAGTTGGGAAATTTGGAGAGTCACATGCAAATCAATGAAGTTACAACATGCCCTCATCTCATACACATAAATAAACTCAAAATAGCTTAAAGACTTAACTAAGACATGACATCATAAAACTCCTAGAAGAGATCAAGGGCAAAACATTCTCTGATATCAGTTCAGTTCAGTTCAGTCACTCAGTCGTGTCTGACTCTTTGTGACCCCATGAATCACAACACGCCAGGCCTCCCTGTCTATCACCAACTCCTGGAGTTCACTCAGACTTGCGTCCATCGAGTCAGTGATGCCATCCAGCCATCTCATCCTCGGTCGTCCCCTTCTCCTCCTGCCCCCAATCCCTCCCAGCATCAAAGTCTTTTCCAATGAGTCAACGCTTCGCATGAGGTAGCCAAAGTACTGGAGTTTCAGCTTTAGTATCATTCCTTCCAAAGAACACCCAGGGCTGATCTCCTTCAGAATGGACTGGTTGGATCTCCTTGCAGTCCAAGGGACTCTCAAGAGTCTTCTCCAACACCACAGTTCAAAAGCATCAATTCTTCGGTGCTCAGCCTTCTTCACA
>SJYW01029854.1:39338-73231 GCA_006410735.1 Raphicerus campestris | reverse complement strand
GAGAAACATTTATTCAGGAAAAACTATTGTACCTTAATAGAAATAGTTGGGAGTTTATGGAATCTTGGTCTAGGCCTGCTTCCATCCCCCAATCCTGTTCCATAGTGGAGTGGTTCTACCAAAGTAAGACAGCCCTAAAGACCAGTAGCCTTGCTGCCAAAGGGGGCTGATTTGATTTTGATTAGAATGTGGGAAAAAAACTCATTCCCAGGAGTTTTGTCAATACGATGGGACAATCCAAGAACAAGAGCAAACATCCAGGAAGGCCAGTGTCACAGTTTGACTGAGACAGAGATCAATGTGATAGAACTGAGAATCCAGAAATAAATCCATATATTTATCATCAGTTAGTTTTCAGAGAAGGTGTCAAGGCAATTCAGTGAGAAATTATCTCACACTGTATGTAAAATCTTCCTCAAAATTGATAATAGATCTGTATTAAGCAACAAAACAGAAACCCTTGAAAGGAGGCAGGAGAAATATCGTTATGACCTTGAGTTAGTCAAAGACTTTTCTGCGTAGCTCTATAAAAGAAACAGCAGATAAATGGCACTGTATAAAATTTTAAAACTTTGTGCTTCAGAAGATGCCATTAGGACTTACCCGGTGGTCCACTGCTTAAAGAATTCACCTGCCAGTGCAGGGGACGCAAATTTGCTCCTTGGTCTGGGAAGATTCTACATGCCACAGGGCACCTAAGTCTGTGAGCCACGACTGCTGAGCCATGTTCAGCAACTGTTAAAGCCCATGTGCCCTAGGGACAGTGCTCTGCAGCAAGCCAAGCCACCACAGCGAGGTGCCCATGCAACACAATGTGGAGCAGTTCTCTCTCGCCACAACTAGAGAGAGCCCACGTGCAGCAGCCAAGACCCAGGGCAACCAAAAAATAAAATTATCAATGATAAAAAAAGTTTTTAAAAGATCCCATTAAATAAAAGATAACAAAGGACTGGAAGAAAATATTTGCAAATTATATATCTGCCAAAGGATTTATATTTAGANTGATCTCTGGGGAACTAAGATCTGACATGCCTTGGGGTGTAGCCAAAATTTTTTTTAAAAAAAGAATGTCTATGTGTCAAACTGAATCACTTTGCCATACAGCAGAGATTGGCATAACAGTGTAAATCAACTCTACTTCAGTAAAAAGTAATAAAATGCACATAGTCAAAATAACTGAACACAACTTATTTGGGAGCCCTATTCGTTAATTATTCACATACAGAATGTGACTCCATGGACTGTAGTCCACCAGGCTCCTCTAGCAAGACTAATGGACTTGGTGGCCATTTCCTTCCGGAGTTCTTCTCCACACAGGGACTGAACCTGGGTCTCCTGCACTGCAGGCAGATTCTTTATGATCTGAGCCACCAGGGAATTTCCATAAATAAATGTAAACCCATCTATTACAGTTCCCATCATAAGAGTACTGAAATTATGCATTCAGTATTTTTAATTAAAGTTCTTATCAAAAAGCCCTTTTTTTAAGTTAAAGTAACATATATGTANAAAATAAAGTCTGACACTGTTTCCACTGTTTCCCCATCTATTTCCCATGAAGTGATGGGACAGGATCCCATGATATTCGTTTTCTGAATGTTGAGCTTTAAGCCAACTTTTTCACTCTCCTCTTTCACTTTCATCAAGAGGCTTTGTAGTTCCTCTTCACTTTCTGCCATAAGGGTGGTGTCATCTGCATATCTGAGGTTATTGATATTTCTCCCGGCAATCTTGATTCCAGCTTGTGTTTCTTCCAGCCCAGCGTTTCTCATGATGTACTCTGCATAGAAGTTAAATAAGCAGGGTGACAATATACAGCTGTGATGTACTCCTTTTCTTATTGGGAACCAGTCTGTTGTTCCATGTCCAGTTCTAACTGTTGCTTCCTGGCCTGCATACAGATTTCTCAAGAGGCAGGTTAAGTGGTCTAGTATTCCCATCTCTCTCAGAATTTTCCACAGTTTATTGTGATCCACACAGTCAAAGGATTTGGCATAGTCAATAAAAATCTGATATAAATCTCATGAATGTTTTCTTAGGTTTTTCTCCCAAGGCAACAGAAATAAAGACAAAAATAAACAAATGGGGCCTAATCAAACTGAAAAGCTTTTGTACAACAAAAGAAACCATAACACAAAAAGACAGCCTTTGGAATGGGAGAAAATATGTGCAAAAGAAGTGACTAACAAGGGATTAATTCCCCAAATGTACAAACAATTCATACAACTCAACAACAACAGAAAAACAAACAACCCATTCTAAAAGTGGGCAGAAGATCTAAACCATTTCTCCAAAGAATACAGATAGCCGTGAAAAATATGGGCACATGAAAAGATGCTCAACATCGCTAATTATTAGAGAAATGCAACTCCAAACTACCTTGAGGTACTACCTCACAGCAGTCAGAATGGCTGTCAATCAAAAGTCTACAAAGAACAAATGCTAGAGAGGCTGTGGAGAAAAGGGAGCCCTCCTATACTGGTTGTGGGAATGTAAGTTGGTGCAGCCACTATGGAAAAACAGTGTTGGAGGATCCTCAGAAAACTAAAAACAGAATTACCATATGATGCAGCAATCGCTCCTGAGCATATACCTAAACAAAACTAGAATTCAAAGAGACACATGCACCTCTGTGTTCATAGCAGCACCGTTCATAACAGCCAAGGCATGGAGACAACCTACATGCCCACCAGTAGATGAATGGAAAATGTCTTCAATGAATGGAAAGTGACTTCAGTCTTGTCCAACTCTTTGCAAGCTATGGACAGCAGCCTGCCCCTCTGTCCCTGGGATTCTCCAGGCAGGAGTACTGGAGTGGGCTTCTGTGCCCTCCTCAAAGAATGTGGTGCACGAATACAATGGAACACTGCATGCGTTGCATGCTCAGGCGTTGCATGCTCAGGCGTGTCCAACTCTGCGACCCGATGGACTGTAGCCTACCAGGTTCCTCTGTTCATGGGACTACCCCCCAAGAATAGTGGAGTGCTATTTCCTCCTGTGGGGATCTTCCCAACTCAGGGAGCAAACCTGTGTTCCCTGTGGTTCCTGTATTGCCAGGCAGATTCTTTACCACTGAGCCATCTGGGAAGCCCACAGTGGAATACTACTCAGCCATATGAAAGAAAGAAGTAATACCATTTGCAGCAACATGGATGAGCCTAGAGATTATCATACTAAGTGAAGTAAGTCAGAAAGAGAAAGCCATGCTATATGGCTGTCATCAGAAAGAGAAAGAGGAAATCTTTCTCTCTCAGGCTATGTCAGAAAGAGAAAGCCAAATACCATATGATATTATGTGAAATCTAAAATATGGCACAAATGAACCTATCTACAAAGCAGAGACATGTTCTCACAAAGAGAACAGACGTATGGTTGCCAAGGGAGTGTGGGATTAGCAGATGTAGACTGTTATATATAGGATGCGTAAACAGCAAGGGCCTACTGTACAGCACAGGGAACTGTATGCAGTGCCCTGTGATCACCCACAATGGAAAAGAGTATTTAAAAAACAGAATGTCTAGGGACTTCCCTGGTGATCCAGTGGCTGAAACTCTGCCTTTCCCTGCAGGGGGTACAAGTTTGATCTCTGGGGAACTAAGATCTGACATGCCTTGGGGTGTAGCCAAAATTTTTTTTAAAAAAAGAATGTCTGTGTGTCAAACTGAATCACTTTGCCATACAGCAGAGATTGGCATAACAGTGTAAATCAACTCTACTTCAGTAAAAAGTAATAAAATGCATATAGTCAAAATAACTGAACACAACTTATTTGGGAACCCTATTCGTTAATTATTCACATACAGAATGTGACTCCATGGACTGTAGTCCACCAGGCTCCTCTAGCCATGGACTTCTCCAAGCAAGACTAATGGACTTGGTGGCCATTTCCTTCTGGAGTTCTTCTCTACACAGGGACTGAACCTGGGTCTCCTGCACTGCAGGCAGATTCTTTATGATCTGAGCCACCAGGGAATTTCCATAAATAAATGTAAACCCATCTATTACAGTTCCCATCATAAGAGTACTGAAATTATGCATTCAGTATTTTTAATTAAAGTTCTTATCAAAAAGCCCTTTTTTTAAGTTAAAGTAACATATATGTACTGTTAGTCCCTCAGTCGTGTCCAACTTTGTGTAACCCCATGCACTTATACACTGCCGGGCTCCTCTGTGCATGAAATTCTCCAGGCAAGAATACTGGAATGGGTTGCCATTCCCTTCTCCAGTGGATCTTCCCTACTTTCTCCATTTATCACTAAAAGAAGAAAATAACTTACATTTCTTCCAAAGAATAATTAATTTGGCTCATATGAAAGACACTTTATAACACAGTGATAACACTTACTCCATCTGAGGATTTTAAGTGAATTGTTAAATCAATGTGTGTTTTTTCATTTTGTATACTGTTCATTTTTAAGGCTGTCAGCAGACCAAAAAAATGCACTTAATCCAATTGTGATTCTACTTGAAGAATTTTTTTTGTCCACTAAGACTATTATGGGCAAGGATCTTTTATGCCATATGTGTTTGAAGTTTCCATCTTGCCAGAAATATAATTTTTTTCAAATCAAGAGAGTTATTTCTTCTCAGAAAAATATTCTTGCACACAGAAATGCAATCATCTCATTAACCAGAATGTGAAATGAGACGAACGACAGGACAAACGAGGAACAAACCCATTGTCATACGGGAAGAATGTGCTCGCGTGTAACAGCTTATGCATTACTGTTGTTAAGACAAATAGTGTGATATATCAACAAAACGGAATATATCATATAAAAATGTTTATAAGTGTCAGGGGTTGTGTGTGTCTGGAGGATGGCTATCCTTGTTGATATATATTCATTATCATATTTCACCCTAAGCAGAATGACAGTTTTAATTCAGATGTAATTCAGCAAAGACCACTGTGTAATCATTATAGCCATCAACACACTGATTCATGTGCAGTTGGTCCAAAAGTTACAAAAGCTGTTTCTGAGTTCTTATTTGTACCCACCATCTTAAGATTACATCAGAATTCAAGCATGCAGGACTTGAACTGACTTCAAAGACTAAACTTAGACTTCTCGCTAGTTTAGCTTTTCTCTTTCATTGCTTCATGTTTTCCATTTGGCTTCCATATCCTGTTTTAGCTTGATGCCCCTTCTAGAATTTCATTTACAAATCTTACAGCTTTGGTTGGTGAAACACACTAATTAATGTTGTGGTATAGGCTGAGGATTTTAGCAATCTCATCCCTCCTGCTTGGAAAAAATATCTGTCGTTTTTCCACCCCATGTCTATTACCATACTGAACATGGCAAAATGGATCTTAAGTGGAACTCTAAATGCGTTTAATCAAAATGCATTTAAGGAGGACTGTTTACACTATCTGCTGCCAATACTATTAATCATGAAGCTCAAACCTTTCAATGCAACAGAAATATGAGATCTACTTTTTCCTAATTAGATTTTTTCAAGAAAAAAACAATAAAGTAAAAACAAGTTATGATATTTTTGAAATCCCAAGTAATGCTTAAGCCAGCAGCATTTCAGCTTTATAAAATGGACAATTCCACGGGCTTTGTAAATCTCTCATGAATGCATTAAGCATTACCAATTTAAGGGACAAATTCCAGCTCCAAAGGTCGGCCAGCCTGAGAATCATGTACAGGCAACCAAGCTCAGATTTGCAGCTTTATGCTTGAAGAGAGTTTTCTGGTGACCAACTTNATAAAATGCATATAGTCAAAATAACTGAACACAACTTATTTGGGAACCCTATTCGTTAATTATTCACATACAGAATGTGACTCCATGGACTGTAGTCCACCAGGCTCCTCTAGCCATGGACTTCTCCAAGCAAGACTAATGGACTTGGTGGCCATTTCCTTCTGGAGTTCTTCTCTACACAGGGACTGAACCTGGGTCTCCTGCACTGCAGGCAGATTCTTTATGATCTGAGCCACCAGGGAATTTCCATAAATAAATGTAAACCCATCTATTACAGTTCCCATCATAAGAGTACTGAAATTATGCATTCAGTATTTTTAATTAAAGTTCTTATCAAAAAGCCCTTTTTTTAAGTTAAAGTAACATATATGTACTGTTAGTCCCTCAGTCGTGTCCAACTTTGTGTAACCCCATGCACTTATACACTGCCGGGCTCCTCTGTGCATGAAATTCTCCAGGCAAGAATACTGGAATGGGTTGCCATTCCCTTCTCCAGTGGATCTTCCCTACTTTCTCCATTTATCACTAAAAGAAGAAAATAACTTACATTTCTTCCAAAGAATAATTAATTTGGCTCATATGAAAGACACTTTATAACACAGTGATAACACTTACTCCATCTGAGGATTTTAAGTGAATTGTTAAATCAATGTGTGTTTTTTCATTTTGTATACTGTTCATTTTTAAGGCTGTCAGCAGACCAAAAAAATGCACTTAATCCAATTGTGATTCTACTTGAAGAATTTTTTTTGTCCACTAAGACTATTATGGGCAAGGATCTTTTATGCCATATGTGTTTGAAGTTTCCATCTTGCCAGAAATATAATTTTTTTCAAATCAAGAGAGTTATTTCTTCTCAGAAAAATATTCTTGCACACAGAAATGCAATCATCTCATTAACCAGAATGTGAAATGAGACGAACGACAGGACAAACGAGGAACAAACCCATTGTCATACGGGAAGAATGTGCTCGCGTGTAACAGCTTATGCATTACTGTTGTTAAGACAAATAGTGTGATATATCAACAAAACGGAATATATCATATAAAAATGTTTATAAGTGTCAGGGGTTGTGTGTGTCTGGAGGATGGCTATCCTTGTTGATATATATTCATTATCATATTTCACCCTAAGCAGAATGACAGTTTTAATTCAGATGTAATTCAGCAAAGACCACTGTGTAATCATTATAGCCATCAACACACTGATTCATGTGCAGTTGGTCCAAAAGTTACAAAAGCTGTTTCTGAGTTCTTATTTGTACCCACCATCTTAAGATTACATCAGAATTCAAGCATGCAGGACTTGAACTGACTTCAAAGACTAAACTTAGACTTCTCGCTAGTTTAGCTTTTCTCTTTCATTGCTTCATGTTTTCCATTTGGCTTCCATATCCTGTTTTAGCTTGATGCCCCTTCTAGAATTTCATTTACAAATCTTACAGCTTTGGTTGGTGAAACACACTAATTAATGTTGTGGTATAGGCTGAGGATTTTAGCAATCTCATCCCTCCTGCTTGGAAAAAATATCTGTCGTTTTTCCACCCCATGTCTATTACCATACTGAACATGGCAAAATGGATCTTAAGTGGAACTCTAAATGCGTTTAATCAAAATGCATTTAAGGAGGACTGTTTACACTATCTGCTGCCAATACTATTAATCATGAAGCTCAAACCTTTCAATGCAACAGAAATATGAGATCTACTTTTTCCTAATTAGATTTTTTCAAGAAAAAAACAATAAAGTAAAAACAAGTTATGATATTTTTGAAATCCCAAGTAATGCTTAAGCCAGCAGCATTTCAGCTTTATAAAATGGACAATTCCACGGGCTTTGTAAATCTCTCATGAATGCATTAAGCATTACCAATTTAAGGGACAAATTCCAGCTCCAAAGGTCGGCCAGCCTGAGAATCATGTACAGGCAACCAAGCTCAGATTTGCAGCTTTATGCTTGAAGAGAGTTTTCTGGTGACCAACTTCTCAAAAAATTTTTGGTTAATACTATGGCATATCCATCATATTTTAGCTGGAACTGAATAAAGTTAAAAATACTTGTGTCAGTATGCCTGCTATGATTTTAACAGATCCAAAGGTGCTGTATATTTTTGATTGAGTCTGGTTAGGGTCATCTTATCTGCATGCCATCAGTACACATCCTTCAGTGTTTTGGCTTTATTTCAGTTTGTTTTGAGCAGCAGGTAGGGGCCAGGCTTTTAGTAGGTTTAAAAGGTTAGAATAAATAGTTGAATGGTTTTATAAGCACCACGTTTTATAGCTCCAGAAGTTATAGTTACGTTTTCAATTCTTGGTAAAAGACAATGTGACCTTAAAATAAGTAAATAAATAATTTCAATTTCTGGATTTCTCCAACTTTAGCTAGCTGGTAAAGAGGAAAAACAAGCTACTCTTGAAACTCCAGTGTGCCTGGAACGTAACACCCTTGTTTAGTGGGTTGACTTGGCCATGTTAGTTGGCATCTATAAACCAAGGGAGAAGGAAAGGATACTTTGTGAATCTGTGCTGTAGATGTAGCAACTTACACTGCCAAGTTCAACCTCTGCTTGCCTGGTTACCTTATCCAAATCTTCACGTATTTGAAAGCTTTATGTGTCCCTTGAGACATTTTGATGAATGTGATTCCACCATACTTCCAGGAACCTGGGGATCCAAGATTAAATAATGAAAAGATAATTTATAATGCATTTACCTTGAGCTCTGATGGTAGTGTTTGTGTTAACAGAGCCCCTGTGTTCCGTCTAATGTGTGTGTGCGCAAACACAAAGGAATGACAAGCTGGTTCCAAAACAACAGTTTAAGAATGTATGAGGAATAAGCCTGTATGTGGCTTGCTTAAGGCTGTTTTCCTCACATTTTAAAAATATCTCTTCAAAGATGGCATGCTCTGATTTTTTGACATTTAACTGAAAGTTACTTTTGAAGTGTAAAGAAACCTAGTTCAGAAATGTATTCCTTGACTTCTACTTTTAAAACTACCACAATCTCTCTATGCCATTTATAGTGATAATCCTATTTTATTAAGGGAGGTAAAAAGAAGGCCCCCGAATGATAAAAACCTATTGCTTCTTATTCACATCCTTGTACAAAATGAATGACAAAGTTGTGGTCAGCACTGAATTTCCTTACTCCAGTGATGATGATTGTGATTATGATGATATTTGCTAACATTTATTAAATGGTGATTGATTACTGGCTTGTTCTACATTCCTTACAAGAATAGAACCATCACTAAAAGTGATTATTTTACAGAAGAGATAACTGGGGCACAAACAGGATAACTTACACATGGTTATGCTAACAGTTTATTTCATTAAATCAAGCTGATTCCAGCATTAATTCCCTTGTTAGCATGGCCAGTTTTGTATCATTCTGACACCTTGCTCAGTGTCAAGGGAGAATTAAAGTCCAAGCTCTATACGAAGCAAATTAGTCTTCTCATTTGATATTAATAATAACAGTGCTTATTTCCTAGAAATGAAATATATGATTAAGCAGTAAAGGCTGACCTCATCACTCTGGGCAAATGGGTAGGATAACCTCTTTAAGAAGTGTTTGATTTTTCTAAAATGTGGTGCTTGGCTTTGGTTAATTTAGACTCTAATACATGACCTAAAGATACTGACATTGATACAATGTATTTTGATAGTACAATTCTTAGATTGTACTTTTGCATTTTTGGTCATGTAAGAATTGATTAATCACTTGAACTCTCAACAGATGAAGTGAGAAAATACTTTTTTTCCCCAAAAGATGTGGAAGTTACTTGTTGAATGATCTCTGAGATGTACTTTATGGCATGGCAACTTAAATGTTTATATGTGTGTGTGTATGGGAGATCCAACCAGTCCATTCTAAAGGAGATCAGTCCTGGGTGTTCTTTGGAAGGAATGAGGCTAAAGCTGAAACTCCAGTACTTTGGCCACCTCATGCGAAGAGTTGACTCATTGGAAAAGACTCTGATGCTGGGAGGGATTGAGGGCAGGAGGAGAAGGCGACGACAGAGGATGAGATGGCTGGATGGCATCACCAACTCGATGGATATGAGTTTGAAAACTCCGGGAGTTGGTGATGCACAGGGAGGCCTGGCGTGCTGTGATTCATGAGGTCGCAAAGAGTCGGACTTGACTGAGCGACTGAAATGAACTGAACTGATGGGTTTAAGTTTTCATCTAAATACTAATGCATATGCTCATGATGCTATTGTTCATGGATGATAAACAATATGCATGCTGTATGACTTTCTTTTATTTATTAAAAATAGTTTTATGATATTTTTTGATGGGAACACTGGTCAAGCTAGGCCAGGCCACACTATTACAGCAAACCCGGAAATCCAAGTGACTTAAAATAAAAACACTGAATGGTACTCTGGTAAGAGTGGGTGGATTCTTGATGTTTTAGCTATGTTTTTATGAATTTGTAAATCATCCTTTCTGAATCCTCAGTGCAAGCTGAGACTACTAAAGTCATAGGAAGCACACAGATAAGGACTGCCCATGTCTTCTCCTAGCCTGTACAGAACTGACAATCACACAATATAGGTTTACTTACCTTTGCTTTCTTATTGTATAAACATAAGATTGATCTATGAAAACTTAAGAAATATTTGTGAACTTGTGGCACTGGACATGATGAAGTAACTAGTATCAGACCTCCCTTTTTGTCATAAACAATGATTCACTTTTGACCTGAACAAATAGACTGCCAGTTGTTTCTCTAGCAAAAAAAAAAAAAAAGAAGGGGAAGGGGTGTGGGGGATAGTTGTGTTCAGGATCAGCAGAGAATTACAATTTGGGGTCTGCAGTCATGACAAGCCACATAACACAGTAGGGGAAGGAGACTTCCTTTATAGAGGGAAAAGGAGCTCGGAAGGGCTTTAGTAAACAGTCTATGACTTCTTACAGGCTGAGTTATTGCCACAGGAGTCTTTCTTCTTCCCATTGGTCTCTGCTATTGTCACAGTGTGTGACAGCTCCCCCTTCTGGCCTCTTGGTTCTATTTAATTGAGGGTTTTGTTCATTTGTTGTTAATTTTCAGTCACTCAGTCGTGTCTGACCCCGCGACCCCATGAGCTGCAGCACACCAGGCTTCCCTGTCCTTCACTATCTCCTGAAGTTTGCTCAGACTCATCTCCATTGAGTCGATGATGCCATCTAACCATCTTATCCTCTGTCACCCCCGTCTCCTCTTACCCTCAATCTTTCCCAGAATCAGGGTCTTTTCCAATGAGTCAGTTCTTTGCATCAAGTGGCCAAAGTATTAGAGCTTTAGCTTCAACATCAGCCCTTCCAATGAATATTCAAGGTTGTTTCTGTTAGGAGTGACTGGTTTGATCTTGCAATCCAAGGGACTCTCAAGAGCCTTCTAAAGCATCACAGTTTGAAAGCATCAGTTCTTCGACTCTTAGCCTTCTTTAGGGTTCAACTCTCACATCCATTCACTCAGTCCATACATGACTGGAAAAACTACAGCTTTGACTATGTGGTCCTTTGTTGGCAAAGTGATGTCTCTGCTTTGTAATACACTGTCTAGGTTTGTCATGGCTTTTCTTCCAAGGAGCAAGCGTCTTTTAATTTCATGGCTTCAGTCACCATCCACAGTGATTTTGGAGCCCAAGAAAATAAAATCTGTCACTGTTTCCAATTTTCCCCCATCTATTTGCCATGAAGTAATGGGACTGAGTGCCATGATCTTAGCTTTTTGAATGTTGAATTTTAAGCCAGCCTTTTCACTCTCCTCTTTCACCTTCATCAAGAGGCTCTTTAGTTCCTCTTCGCTTTCTGCTATTAGGATGGTGTCATCTGCATACCTGCAATTGTTGCTCTTTCTCCTGACAATCTTGATTCCAGCTTGAGCTTCATCCAGCCCAGCATTTCACATGACGTACTCTGCATGCAAGTTAAATAAGCAGGGTGACAGTATGCACCCTTAATGAGCTCCTTTCCCAATTTTGACCCAATCTCTTGTTCCATGTCTAGTTCTAACTGTTGCTTCTTGACCTGCATACAGGTTTCTCAGGAGGCAGGTAAGGTGGTCCGATATTCCCATCTCTTTAAGAATTTTCCACAGTTTATTGTGATCCACACAGTCAAAGGCTTTGGTGTAGTCACTGAAGCAGAAGTAGATGTTTTTCTTGACTTTTCTTGCTTTTTCTATGATCCAGTGGATGTTGGCAACTTGATACTGGTTCCTCTGCCTTTTTAAAATCCAGCTTGTACATCTCGAAATTCTTGGTTCACATACAGTTGACGCCTACATTTCCCCCTTTTAATCAGATCTTTCTCTGAAAACGTCGCTGATCAGCAATCAGGTTTTCAGCTTCAGTGGCTTCTCACCCCTCATTGCCAGGAAAGGCCTTTCCTGGGTGTAGTGTCGCACGTCCGAGGGAAAGTACACAGACTGGAAACCTATTGAGATCACATTTGAGTCGCAAGAAGAAGTGGGAGGGAGGACTCTCAGGCACTTTTTATCTAAAGTCCTGTTATCAAGATCACAGACACTGGAGACCATCTGAAGTGTTGTGTCATTATCAAAGGTTTCAAGCCTGATCAGCTGTCTTGGAAAAGCTGTCTCATCAAGGTGTCGTCAGCTTCAATTCTGGGAAATCTTTAACTCCCCAGATAACAGGGCCAGTCAGCTTTAGTGCTTCCTTTACGTGTGTCATGTAAACCCAAGAGTCTATTCACATTTTTGTGCAACCATCACAACTATTTTCAGAAGCTTTTCATCTTCCCAAAGTAAAAGGCTGCACCCACTGAAGAGTAAAACTCCCATCGTCACCCCTCCCACTGCCACCCTACAGCCCCAGGCAACCACCATTCAACTTGCTATGATTCTGGGTATCTCCTATGAGTGGAGTCATACAGTATTTGTCTTTTCACACCTGGCTTGTTTCACTTAGCGTGATGTCTTCAAGGTTCATCAATGCAGAAGCACGTGTCAGAGTCTTCCATGTTTTAGATACTGGGAATAACACAGTTATGAACATGGATGTATAAATATCTCTTTGATATCTTGCTTTAAATTCTGTTGGGTATTAACCCAGAAGAGCAATTGCTGTATCATATGGTAATTCTATGTTTAATTTTGTCAAGGAAATGTCAGATTGTTTTCCATAGTGGCTACAACATTTTATACACCTACCAACAGGGCACAAGAGGTCCGAATTTTCCACATCCTTGCCAGTGCTGGTTATTTTCTATTGAAAAAATAATAATAATATCCATCCTGATGGGTGTGAGATGGTATCTCACTGTAAGTTTTGATTCGAGTTTTACTAATGATTAGTGATACTGAACACGTAATTGACCATTTCAGTATCTTCTAT
This sequence comes from Raphicerus campestris, assembly GCA_006410735.1. NCBI lineage: Eukaryota > Metazoa > Chordata > Mammalia > Artiodactyla > Bovidae > Raphicerus > Raphicerus campestris. Next base: position 60,166 of record SJYW01029854.1, on the reverse strand, counting down.
GTCTACTCAAGTCCAGTGCCCATTTTTGAATTTGTTTTTGTTGTTAAGTTGTAGGAGCTCTGTGTGTATTCTGAATACTAACCACTTATCAGACATAGGATCTGCAGATATTTTCTCCTGTTCTGTAGGTTGCCTTTATACTCTGATTCTTTTGATGCACCAAAGTTTTAAATGTTGATGTAGTTTACTTTATCTAATTTATCATTTGTTCCTTGTGTTTTTGATGCAATATCTAAGAAAACATTGCAAAACCCAATGTCATGAAGCTTCTCTTGTGTTTTCTTCTGAGTCTTATAGTTTTAGCTCTTACCTTTGGGTCTTTGATTCAATTTGAGTTAGTTTTTATATGTAATGTGTAAAAAAAGGGTCCACACTCATTCATCCCCATGTTTCCCAACACCATTTGTTAAAAGATTGTCCCTTCAGAACTGAATGGCCTTGACATCCTTATGGAGTCATTTCACTGTATATGTAAGGGGTTAGATGTGTATAAGAGACAGTAACCCAGAAGAGCAATTGCTGTATCATATGGTAATTCTATGTTTAATTTTGTCAAGGAAATGTCAGATTGTTTTCCATAATGGCTACAACATTTTATACACCTACCAACAGGGCACAAGAGGTCCGAATTTTCCACATCCTTGCCAGTGCTGGTTATTTTCTATTGAAAAAATAATAATAATATCCATCCTGATGGGTGTGAGATGGTATCTCACTGTAAGTTTTGATTCGAGTTTTACTAATGATTAGTGATACTGAACACGTAATTGACCATTTCAGTATCTTCTATGTCTACTCAAGTCCAGTGCCCATTTTTGAATTTGTTTTTGTTGTTAAGTTGTAGGAGCTCTGTGTGTATTCTGAATACTAACCACTTATCAGACATAGGATCTGCAGATATTTTCTCCTGTTCTGTAGGTTGCCTTTATACTCTGATTCTTTTGATGCACCAAAGTTTTAAATGTTGATGTAGTTTACTTTATCTAATTTATCATTTGTTCCTTGTGTTTTTGATGCAATATCTAAGAAAACATTGCAAAACCCAATGTCATGAAGCTTCTCTTGTGTTTTCTTCTGAGTCTTATAGTTTTAGCTCTTACCTTTGGGTCTTTGATTCAATTTGAGTTAGTTTTTATATGTAATGTGTAAAAAAAGGGTCCACACTCATTCATCCCCATGTTTCCCAACACCATTTGTTAAAAGATTGTCCCTTCAGAACTGAATGGCCTTGACATCCTTATGGAGTCATTTCACTGTATATGTAAGGGGTTAGATGTGTATAAGAGACAGTAACCCAGAAGAGCAATTGCTGTATCATATGGTAATTCTATGTTTAATTTTGTCAAGGAAATGTCAGATTGTTTTCCATAATGGCTACAACATTTTATACACCTACCAACAGGGCACAAGAGGTCCGAATTTTCCACATCCTTGCCAGTGCTGGTTATTTTCTATTGAAAAAATAATAATAATATCCATCCTGATGGGTGTGAGATGGTATCTCACTGTAAGTTTTGATTCGAGTTTTACTAATGATTAGTGATACTGAACACGTAATTGACCATTTCAGTATCTTCTATGTCTACTCAAGTCCAGTGCCCATTTTTGAATTTGTTTTTGTTGTTAAGTTGTAGGAGCTCTGTGTGTATTCTGAATACTAACCACTTATCAGACATAGGATCTGCAGATATTTTCTCCTGTTCTGTAGGTTGCCTTTATACTCTGATTCTTTTGATGCACCAAAGTTTTAAATGTTGATGTAGTTTACTTTATCTAATTTATCATTTGTTCCTTGTGTTTTTGATGCAATATCTAAGAAAACATTGCAAAACCCAATGTCATGAAGCTTCTCTTGTGTTTTCTTCTGAGTCTTATAGTTTTAGCTCTTACCTTTGGGTCTTTGATTCAATTTGAGTTAGTTTTTATATGTAATGTGTAAAAAAAGGGTCCACACTCATTCATCCCCATGTTTCCCAACACCATTTGTTAAAAGATTGTCCCTTCAGAACTGAATGGCCTTGACATCCTTATGGAGTCATTTCACTGTATATGTAAGGGGTTAGATGTGTATAAGAGACAGTAACCCAGAAGAGCAATTGCTGTATCATATGGTAATTCTATGTTTAATTTTGTCAAGGAAATGTCAGATTGTTTTCCATAATGGCTACAACATTTTATACACCTACCAACAGGGCACAAGAGGTCCGAATTTTCCACATCCTTGCCAGTGCTGGTTATTTTCTATTGAAAAAATAATAATAATATCCATCCTGATGGGTGTGAGATGGTATCTCACTGTAAGTTTTGATTCGAGTTTTACTAATGATTAGTGATACTGAACACGTAATTGACCATTTCAGTATCTTCTATGTCTACTCAAGTCCAGTGCCCATTTTTGAATTTGTTTTTGTTGTTAAGTTGTAGGAGCTCTGTGTGTATTCTGAATACTAACCACTTATCAGACATAGGATCTGCAGATATTTTCTCCTGTTCTGTAGGTTGCCTTTATACTCTGATTCTTTTGATGCACCAAAGTTTTAAATGTTGATGTAGTTTACTTTATCTAATTTATCATTTGTTCCTTGTGTTTTTGATGCAATATCTAAGAAAACATTGCAAAACCCAATGTCATGAAGCTTCTCTTGTGTTTTCTTCTGAGTCTTATAGTTTTAGCTCTTACCTTTGGGTCTTTGATTCAATTTGAGTTAGTTTTTATATGTAATGTGTAAAAAAAGGGTCCACACTCATTCATCCCCATGTTTCCCAACACCATTTGTTAAAAGATTGTCCCTTCAGAACTGAATGGCCTTGACATCCTTATGGAGTCATTTCACTGTATATGTAAGGGGTTAGATGTGTATAAGAGACAGTAACCCAGAAGAGCAATTGCTGTATCATATGGTAATTCTATGTTTAATTTTGTCAAGGAAATGTCAGATTGTTTTCCATAATGGCTACAACATTTTATACACCTACCAACAGGGCACAAGAGGTCCGAATTTTCCACATCCTTGCCAGTGCTGGTTATTTTCTATTGAAAAAATAATAATAATATCCATCCTGATGGGTGTGAGATGGTATCTCACTGTAAGTTTTGATTCGAGTTTTACTAATGATTAGTGATACTGAACACGTAATTGACCATTTCAGTATCTTCTATGTCTACTCAAGTCCAGTGCCCATTTTTGAATTTGTTTTTGTTGTTAAGTTGTAGGAGCTCTGTGTGTATTCTGAATACTAACCACTTATCAGACATAGGATCTGCAGATATTTTCTCCTGTTCTGTAGGTTGCCTTTATACTCTGATTCTTTTGATGCACCAAAGTTTTAAATGTTGATGTAGTTTACTTTATCTAATTTATCATTTGTTCCTTGTGTTTTTGATGCAATATCTAAGAAAACATTGCAAAACCCAATGTCATGAAGCTTCTCTTGTGTTTTCTTCTGAGTCTTATAGTTTTAGCTCTTACCTTTGGGTCTTTGATTCAATTTGAGTTAGTTTTTATATGTAATGTGTAAAAAAAGGGTCCACACTCATTCATCCCCATGTTTCCCAACACCATTTGTTAAAAGATTGTCCCTTCAGAACTGAATGGCCTTGACATCCTTATGGAGTCATTTCACTGTATATGTAAGGGGTTAGATGTGTATAAGAGACAGTAACCCAGAAGAGCAATTGCTGTATCATATGGTAATTCTATGTTTAATTTTGTCAAGGAAATGTCAGATTGTTTTCCATAATGGCTACAACATTTTATACACCTACCAACAGGGCACAAGAGGTCCGAATTTTCCACATCCTTGCCAGTGCTGGTTATTTTCTATTGAAAAAATAATAATAATATCCATCCTGATGGGTGTGAGATGGTATCTCACTGTAAGTTTTGATTCGAGTTTTACTAATGATTAGTGATACTGAACACGTAATTGACCATTTCAGTATCTTCTATGTCTACTCAAGTCCAGTGCCCATTTTTGAATTTGTTTTTGTTGTTAAGTTGTAGGAGCTCTGTGTGTATTCTGAATACTAACCACTTATCAGACATAGGATCTGCAGATATTTTCTCCTGTTCTGTAGGTTGCCTTTATACTCTGATTCTTTTGATGCACCAAAGTTTTAAATGTTGATGTAGTTTACTTTATCTAATTTATCATTTGTTCCTTGTGTTTTTGATGCAATATCTAAGAAAACATTGCAAAACCCAATGTCATGAAGCTTCTCTTGTGTTTTCTTCTGAGTCTTATAGTTTTAGCTCTTACCTTTGGGTCTTTGATTCAATTTGAGTTAGTTTTTATATGTAATGTGTAAAAAAAGGGTCCACACTCATTCATCCCCATGTTTCCCAACACCATTTGTTAAAAGATTGTCCCTTCAGAACTGAATGGCCTTGACATCCTTATGGAGTCATTTCACTGTATATGTAAGGGGTTAGATGTGTATAAGAGACAGTAACCCAGAAGAGCAATTGCTGTATCATATGGTAATTCTATGTTTAATTTTGTCAAGGAAATGTCAGATTGTTTTCCATAATGGCTACAACATTTTATACACCTACCAACAGGGCACAAGAGGTCCGAATTTTCCACATCCTTGCCAGTGCTGGTTATTTTCTATTGAAAAAATAATAATAATATCCATCCTGATGGGTGTGAGATGGTATCTCACTGTAAGTTTTGATTCGAGTTTTACTAATGATTAGTGATACTGAACACGTAATTGACCATTTCAGTATCTTCTATGTCTACTCAAGTCCAGTGCCCATTTTTGAATTTGTTTTTGTTGTTAAGTTGTAGGAGCTCTGTGTGTATTCTGAATACTAACCACTTATCAGACATAGGATCTGCAGATATTTTCTCCTGTTCTGTAGGTTGCCTTTATACTCTGATTCTTTTGATGCACCAAAGTTTTAAATGTTGATGTAGTTTACTTTATCTAATTTATCATTTGTTCCTTGTGTTTTTGATGCAATATCTAAGAAAACATTGCAAAACCCAATGTCATGAAGCTTCTCTTGTGTTTTCTTCTGAGTCTTATAGTTTTAGCTCTTACCTTTGGGTCTTTGATTCAATTTGAGTTAGTTTTTATATGTAATGTGTAAAAAAAGGGTCCACACTCATTCATCCCCATGTTTCCCAACACCATTTGTTAAAAGATTGTCCCTTCAGAACTGAATGGCCTTGACATCCTTATGGAGTCATTTCACTGTATATGTAAGGGGTTAGATGTGTATAAGAGACAGTAACCCAGAAGAGCAATTGCTGTATCATATGGTAATTCTATGTTTAATTTTGTCAAGGAAATGTCAGATTGTTTTCCATAATGGCTACAACATTTTATACACCTACCAACAGGGCACAAGAGGTCCGAATTTTCCACATCCTTGCCAGTGCTGGTTATTTTCTATTGAAAAAATAATAATAATATCCATCCTGATGGGTGTGAGATGGTATCTCACTGTAAGTTTTGATTCGAGTTTTACTAATGATTAGTGATACTGAACACGTAATTGACCATTTCAGTATCTTCTATGTCTACTCAAGTCCAGTGCCCATTTTTGAATTTGTTTTTGTTGTTAAGTTGTAGGAGCTCTGTGTGTATTCTGAATACTAACCACTTATCAGACATAGGATCTGCAGATATTTTCTCCTGTTCTGTAGGTTGCCTTTATACTCTGATTCTTTTGATGCACCAAAGTTTTAAATGTTGATGTAGTTTACTTTATCTAATTTATCATTTGTTCCTTGTGTTTTTGATGCAATATCTAAGAAAACATTGCAAAACCCAATGTCATGAAGCTTCTCTTGTGTTTTCTTCTGAGTCTTATAGTTTTAGCTCTTACCTTTGGGTCTTTGATTCAATTTGAGTTAGTTTTTATATGTAATGTGTAAAAAAAGGGTCCACACTCATTCATCCCCATGTTTCCCAACACCATTTGTTAAAAGATTGTCCCTTCAGAACTGAATGGCCTTGACATCCTTATGGAGTCATTTCACTGTATATGTAAGGGGTTAGATGTGTATAAGAGACAGTAACCCAGAAGAGCAATTGCTGTATCATATGGTAATTCTATGTTTAATTTTGTCAAGGAAATGTCAGATTGTTTTCCATAATGGCTACAACATTTTATACACCTACCAACAGGGCACAAGAGGTCCGAATTTTCCACATCCTTGCCAGTGCTGGTTATTTTCTATTGAAAAAATAATAATAATATCCATCCTGATGGGTGTGAGATGGTATCTCACTGTAAGTTTTGATTCGAGTTTTACTAATGATTAGTGATACTGAACACGTAATTGACCATTTCAGTATCTTCTATGTCTACTCAAGTCCAGTGCCCATTTTTGAATTTGTTTTTGTTGTTAAGTTGTAGGAGCTCTGTGTGTATTCTGAATACTAACCACTTATCAGACATAGGATCTGCAGATATTTTCTCCTGTTCTGTAGGTTGCCTTTATACTCTGATTCTTTTGATGCACCAAAGTTTTAAATGTTGATGTAGTTTACTTTATCTAATTTATCATTTGTTCCTTGTGTTTTTGATGCAATATCTAAGAAAACATTGCAAAACCCAATGTCATGAAGCTTCTCTTGTGTTTTCTTCTGAGTCTTATAGTTTTAGCTCTTACCTTTGGGTCTTTGATTCAATTTGAGTTAGTTTTTATATGTAATGTGTAAAAAAAGGGTCCACACTCATTCATCCCCATGTTTCCCAACACCATTTGTTAAAAGATTGTCCCTTCAGAACTGAATGGCCTTGACATCCTTATGGAGTCATTTCACTGTATATGTAAGGGGTTAGATGTGTATAAGAGACAGTAACCCAGAANTATTTACAGACACACACCACCTTAACCAAGTCGTAAAATGTTAACATTACAAGGAATGAGGAAGCTGGCATTGTGCGCTTCCTCAAAGGACGTGCGCGCTAAGTAGTGCCACTTCTGTGTTATTCCTGCCAAACTTGAGACATGAGAATATATCAAACAAACTCAAACTTAGTGACGTTTTTCAAAACAATTGGCATATACTTTTCTAAAAAAATGTCAAGGGCATGAAAGACAAAAAGAGGCAATCTTCCAGATTGAAGAAAATTCAAGGGACATGATAACTAAATTAGATATGTGATCCTAAATTGGATTGTAGACTTGTAAAGAACATTCTCAGGACAGTCAGTGAAATTTGAGTGAGATCTGTGGGTTAGACGGTAGTATTGTTTCAGTGTTAACTCCCTGAACCTGGGTCATTCATTATATCTACAGGTTACTTTAAACTGGTTAAAAATTATATTATGTATAAATATCAAAAGTCAAGTATAAGTATATACATATCCATATACAGAGACATAGGGACAGAGAGGGACAGGAAGACAGAATAACTAAGCAAATGTGGCAAAATGTTAAAAATTAAATGTTGCCAGTTAAGAAGAGTACTTGGAAGTTCTTTGTATTATTCTTGTAATTTTCCATAAGCTTAAAAGTAAAAATTTTAAAATAGGAGAATGATGGCTAAATGTAGACATTTTCAGAAAAACAAGAGCTACAGAAATTTATTGTCACTAGACCTGCACGGCAGGAAATACAGAGTTCCCAGGGCGGAATAGAAATGATCCCAAATGAGAGCCTGCATTTGCAGGAAGGGAGAAAGCCCTGGAAATAGTAATATTTCTAAACTACACCTTCAGGCTTGTAATTCTATATAGTGGACTAACCACATGTGCTTAGCTCCTCTTACTCCAAACCCCTAAAAATTACTGTAAAGGATATAGTTATAAACCTGCAAAAATAAAGAGAGGGCTTCAGTTTATCAGAGGTTTCAATAAACTTCTGAAGACGGAAGGTGGGTGATGGAGTGAGTACTTAGTGAGGCAGAGAGGAGAAAGGCACTTGAAAGAAGGCAGGGTGGATCACTGTAGTTGAGCAGATGGTACAACTATGATAGCTTATGAACGATGTTGGATTCGGGATCTCCAAAGAAGATTAAGCTTTGGGACCAGCGACCAGGCTTGACCACTCAGGGCTCTTGTGTGGCAGAAGTTTTATTACAGTGAAAAGGACAGAAAAAGCTTCTGACATAGACATCAGAAAGGGGCGGAGAGTACCGCCCCTCCGCCCCCTGCCCCCGCCGCTAGTCTTAGCAAGGGAGCTATATACTTTCTCAATTGGTTGTTGCAGTAAATCAAAAGACTGTCTCAAGGTTGTAAAGGTCTTACCAGAGCCCCTCCCACAATATATATTTTAAGATAACAAGATTAGTCAGAAGGTTCTCAAGAAGGAGAAACATGTCCTCAAGCAGGACACATTGCTATATCGACTAAGACAAAGCAGTGTAGAAAAAAACGTTTATCCTTTTTTCCTCCTTGAGAACTCCAGAGCCCTGTCTCCTTCTCCAGAGCCTCAGACCCCTTTCTCCTCCTTGGGGGACCCAGACTTCTTAACAGCCTGTCTAGGAATTGAGTCTCTCAACTACATCCCATAAACCTGGAGAGGCTGAGCACTCAGATGTGCCAAGTCTTCTGAGACAGCAAAATAAGCTTAAAATAGAGGAGTTACTAGAGAGTTTGTAGGCAAAATTAATATACACGTATCTCTGTAAAGAATGTCCCATTCTCTGCAAGCAGAGGAAGAGAGGCAGAGAAGGCAAGGGTGAGAAGGAAAGACTGATTGATTTCATTTTAAAAGAAATGGAAAGAACCCATTTGTTTCTTTTATATGTGTGCTGAAAACACTTAAGATCCAGTCTCTTAGTAAATTTCAAAAATATAATACAGTATTGTTAACTATAGTTGCCATGCTGTACCTTACATCCTCAGAACTGATCCCTCTTACTACAAACTGAAAGTTTGTAACCATTAGATAGTAGCTCCCATGGATAGTAAACCCTGACAGGCTACAGTGCATGGGGTCAGAAAGAGTCAGACAGGACTTAGCAACTAGACAACAACCCCATTTCCTCCACCCTGCAGCCCCGGAAACCACCAGTCTTCTCTCTGATTCTGTGAGTTTGACTTTTTTTTCCACATAGGAATGAAATCATACAATATTTGTCTTTCTGTGTCTGGTTTATTTCACCTAGTATAATGCCCTGCAGGTTTATTCCATATTGTTGCAAATGGGAGGATTTCCTTCTTTATGTCTGAATAATATTCCATTGTATATAATCTCACAGTGTACGTATACATTAAAGCATCACATTGCACACTTTAATGAGAACAAAAAAATTGTGTTGTATAACCTAAATTTATACAACTTTTGTCAATCATACCTCAATAAAGTTGAGGGGAAAGAAATTTAAACAAATTCATAAGACCTAAAACCAAAAACCAATAAAAGAAATGAATTGTCTGGTGAGAGATTGGCCAGTGAACATATGAGCTGGTGTCTTGACCAGCACACGTGCCTCCTCGTTTCATTTTTGTTGTTCCTGTTTAGTCACTAAGTCACGTCTGAATCCTTTGCAACCTCAAGGGCTGTAGCCTGCCAGGCTCCTCTGTCCACGGGATTGCCCAGACAAGCATACTGAAGTGGGTTGCCATTTCCTTCTCCAAGAGATCTCCCCAAGCCAAGGATCGAGCCCGCATCTCCTATACTATAATAGTAAAGGTGAATTCTTTACCACTGAGCCGCCGGGAAGCCCTGTGAGGTCTAAAACCTCAGTGCTTGCTCCCTGTCTCCCCACCTAAACGGACACCTGCCGGTTGACAGACCCTGCCATGGACACAGGGCTGGGGATGAGCTTTGATATAGTCTTATTCTTAAGTATGCATGGGCAACCAAGAATCTTCAGAGACAGAAATGTGCAACATTAAAAAAATACAAAGCAGAAATGACTCCCTAGGGCAGCAATGGAGGAAAACAACAGAATGGGAAAGACTAGAGATCTCTTCCAGAAAATTAGAGACACCAAGGGGTGAGAGCCTAGAGAGGCAGGATGGGGTGGGAGGTGGAAAGGCGGCTCAAGAGGGAGGGGACACATGTNCGGGCCTCTCGCGGCCCCCTCCGCGCGCGCACGGCCTTCTCGCCCCGCGCGGGCGGCGCTCGCCGGGGCCCCTGCTGGGGTCCCGCCCGGGTGTTAGTCCTGACTGCGCGGCCTTGAAATGGTCCCCTGACCTTCGTGCGTCCCGGTTTTTGTCAGTAAAACGGGAAAACACCCGCTCACAGGATTAAATGAGTTGGTGGTAGAGCTGTTCGCGCTTCTGCTGTCAGTCTAGAGCCACTGCTGATCTTTCCTGTGATTCGGGGAGGTCTGTGTCGTTCTTGTTCCCCGGTTACTATCGGGCCGCAATCGGCTTGCTTATGTAGGGGGGTCGTTCAGTGTGTGAAAGGGAAAAAGATGAAGTCACTAAGCCCCTAAAGAGGAGTTGGTCCACTGTCCNTCGGGCCGCAATCGGCTTGCTTATGTAGGGGGGTCGTTCAGTGTGTGAAAGGGAAAAAGATGAAGTCACTAAGCCCCTAAAGAGGAGTTGGTCCACTGTCCTGCTTGTGTCTCTAAGTACTAAAATGTATTATGCAGAAGAGTTCTAAGAGCTCTCTCTTCATTCTAGCCGTCGAGAAGAAAAACTGCCATGTCCACTGCTTTGGCAAAACCTCAGATGCGTGGCCTCTTGGCCAAACGTCTGCGATTTCATATTGTTGGAGCATTCATGGTCTCCCTGGGGTTTGCAACTTTCTATAAGGTATGTATGTTTTATTTTTACTTTGTGCTCGCGGTCCAAAAATGTTTTCAATTTGAAAATGTGTTTCATTTTCATAGATAGTTCTTAGAGTCTTTTAAAGAAATTCCCTCTGTAGGGTGTTCCCTTGCTTTACCCTTTCTCCACCCACCTCAGTGTGATGGGGACAGTATCTCATTCTCCAGGTGGCTTGTCTTCCGTCTTTAAATGAAGCTTAATTTGGTAGGGCTGCCATAACAAAATACCACAAAGTGGGTGGCTTCCACAATAGAAAAAAATTTTTGAGGCTAAAAATCCAAGATCAAGATGGCTGTGGGGGACTTCCCTGACCATCCAGTGGTTAAGACTCCAAGCTTCCAGTGCAGGGGGCATGGGTTCTATCCCTGGTTGGGGAACTACGATCCCACCTGCCACCAGTGTGGCCAAAAAAAACCCCAAAAAACTTTGGGGTTGATTTCTACTGCTGTCTCTCCGCTTGACTTTATAGAAGATGGCTGTCTTCTCCCTCTCATCACATGGTCCTATATGTGTTAGTCTGTTTCTGTCTGAATTTTTTCCTCCTATAAGGATGCTAGTCAAATTCAGATCCATCCTAAAAAGTTCATTTTAACTTAGTTACTTCTTTGTTGTGTAGTTGCTGAGTCATGTCCAACTTCTGTGACCCGGTGGACTGTAGCCCGCCAGGCTCCTCTGTCCATGGGATTTCCCAGACTGGAATACTGGAGTGCATTGCTCTTTACCTCTCCAGGGGCTCTTCCGGGCCCAGGGATTGAACCCCGGTGAATTGTTGACCACCGAGCCACTAGGGAAGCCCTAATTACTTATTTAAGGGCCTTGATAAAATAATGGGCTTCAAGGTGAATGCAAACTTGGTGATTTATGTTGTCTTTAGATATTGTTTCTAATAATCTAAAAAGTAAACCCTGAATGTGATTGTTACCTTTTAGTTTGCTGTGGCTGAAAAAAGAAAGAAGGCATATGCAGACTTCTACAGAAATTATGATTCCATGAAAGATTTTGAGGAGATGAGGAAAGCTGGTATCTTTCAGAGTGCAAAGTGATTTGGAATATAAAGGTAATATGGATTTTAAATAATTTTAAGTTACTGTTTAAAATCTTTCAGGTGTGTGTATACATAAAATATACAATCTTAGTCACGTACAGTTCAGTATTGTCAGGTACCTTTACACTGTTGCACAACCAATCTTCAGAAGTGTTCATCTTGCAAATGGGTATCCATCTGTACCCATGAAATATTTCCCCCTTCCCCAGGCAGTCACCATGCTTCTGTCTGGGTACCTCATGTTAAGTGGAATAATGACTTATTTAATGTAATATCCTCAAGGTTTACTCATTACAGCTGTGTGAGAATTTTCTTCCTTGTTAAAGGCAAAGTAATCCATTTTATCTGTATACCACATTTTGTTTAATCATTCATCTGTTAATGATTCCTTATAATTATTAAATTCCTTATAATCTGTTAAAGATTCCTTATACAGCTTTTGTGAATAATGCTCTTGTGAATAATGCTGCTGTTCTGTGTGCATATCTCTTTGATAGCCTGCTTTTCATACTATGTTGAGTGTATACTCAGAAGTGGAGTTGCTAAATCATGTGATGGTCTGGTTTAAAATTTTGAGGAAACCACCATACTCTTAAATAGTGGCTGCACTATTCTACACTTCACCAACTTTTGTGTGCAAGGGTCTTTCCATGTCCTTGCCAACACTTACTTTCTGGTTTTTTGATAGTAGCCTTCCTAATGAGTGTTAGGTATTGTTTTCTTTTGGTCTTCATTTGCATTTCCCTAATGGTTAATGATGTTGAGCCTCTTTTCCCATGCTTGTTAGCTGTTTGTATATCTTCTTTGGAGAAATATCTATGCAAGTCTTTTGCCCATTTTTAATTGGATAGTTTTTTGTTGAGTTATAGGAGTTATTTAAAAGCCCCTATCAGCTATGATTTAGATATTTTCTCCCATTCTGTAATTGCCTTTTCAATCTGTTATGTCTTTTGGTGAACAGACATTTGAAATTCTGATGTTGTCTGATTTATTTTTTTGCCTGTACTTTTGGTGTCGTATTTAAGAAATCATTGACAAATTCACTGTGATAAAGTATTACTTTTTTCCTGAAGTTTTAGGGTTTTATTAGCTCTTACTTTAGGTCTTTGATCGATTTTGGGTTAATTTTTGGATATGATGTTAAGGAAATGGTTTGCTTCATTCTTTTGCATGTGAATATCTAATTTTCCGAATACCATCTGTTGAAAAAATTTTCGTTTTCTCATTAGTCTTAGTACCTTTGGTGTTTTTCTCTATATGGATGGGTTTATTTTGGTACTCCAGTCTATTGCATTAGTTTATATTTCCATCTTTATGCTGATACTACACTCTTGATTACAATACCTTTATAATAGGTTTTGAAATCAGGAAGTGTTAGTCCTCCAGCATTGTTGTCTTTTTCAAGATTGTTTTGGCTGTTTATGATCTTATTGATAATCCACATGAATTTTAGGATGGATTTTCCTATTTCTCAAATGATGTTGGGATTTTGATAGGAATTGCATTATACAGATCACTTTGGGTAGTGTAAACATTGACAGCTACAAGTATTCTAGGTCATGAACACAAGATGTGTTTCCATTTATTTGTTTCTTTAATTTCAGCAATGTTTTATACTTTTCAGTAGATAAGTCTTTTGCCTCCTTGTTGAAGTTTATTCCTAAGAATTGCAGTTTAATGTTAATATAATTGAGATTGTTTTAATTTGCTTTTCCGATTATTCATTGTTAGTGTATAGAAACACTACTGATTTTGTGTGATTACATATCCTGTAGCTTTGCTGAGTTATTCTAACAGTTTTGTGTGTGTAAGAGAGAGATCTATCAATCTTTGATGGTTTTCTGCATATAAGATCAGATCATCTGCAGATAGCTTTACTTCTTCTTTTCTAATTTGGATGTCATTTTTTTTCTTCCCTAATTGCCCTGGCTAGGATTTCAGTACTGTGTTGAAGAGAAGTGGCAACCCCCGACCTTAGAGGAGAAACTTTTTAAGTCTTTAACCATTGAGTATATTAGCTGTGGGTTTCTCATATATCACCTTTATTATGTTGAGGTAGTTCTTCTTCCTGTTCTTTATTTGAATTCTTTTTTTTAAATCATGGAAAAGTATTAATTTTTTCAAATGCTTTCTTGAATCAGTTGAAATGATCATGTGACTTTTTGCCCTTCTGCAGTGTATCGTATTTTTCATATGTTGAATCCTTGTTCATGGTGTGTAATCCTTTTAATGAACTCTTGAATTGTTGGCTAGTATTTCATGAGGGATTTTTGCATCTATATTTGGGATATTGCTCTGTAATTTGTCTTTAATATATTTGCTGGTCTTATAGAACGTGTTTGTTTGTTTTTTTATTTTTGGCTGGGCTAGGTCTTTGTTGCTAAGTGGGCGTAGCTTTTCTTTGCAGGGGCTCCTCTTGTTGGCAGAGCACAGGCTCCTGGGCGCACAGGCTTCAGTAGCTGTGGCTCATGAGCTCAGTCATTGCAGCTCCCAGGCTCTAGAGCACAGGCTCAGTGGTTGCGGTGTATGGGCTTAGCTGCTTTGCAGCACGTGGGGTCTTCCTGGATTAGGGATTAAACCTGTGTTTCTTCATTGGCAGGTAGATTCTTTACCACTGAGCCACCAGGGAAGCCCCAAATGTGTTGTATTTTTAAATAAGATGGTGAGTCAGATGTGGCCATGAGACATACGAGAGACATAGGAAAACATGGAAGGGCAGTCTCTTCCNCCGACCTTAGAGGAGAAACTTTTTAAGTCTTTAACCATTGAGTATATTAGCTGTGGGTTTCTCATATATCACCTTTATTATGTTGAGGTAGTTCTTCTTCCTGTTCTTTATTTGAATTCTTTTTTTTAAATCATGGAAAAGTATTAATTTTTTCAAATGCTTTCTTGAATCAGTTGAAATGATCATGTGACTTTTTGCCCTTCTGCAGTGTATCGTATTTTTCATATGTTGAATCCTTGTTCATGGTGTGTAATCCTTTTAATGAACTCTTGAATTGTTGGCTAGTATTTCATGAGGGATTTTTGCATCTATATTTGGGATATTGCTCTGTAATTTGTCTTTAATATATTTGCTGGTCTTATAGAACGTGTTTGTTTGTTTTTTTATTTTTGGCTGGGCTAGGTCTTTGTTGCTAAGTGGGCGTAGCTTTTCTTTGCAGGGGCTCCTCTTGTTGGCAGAGCACAGGCTCCTGGGCGCACAGGCTTCAGTAGCTGTGGCTCATGAGCTCAGTCATTGCAGCTCCCAGGCTCTAGAGCACAGGCTCAGTGGTTGCGGTGTATGGGCTTAGCTGCTTTGCAGCACGTGGGGTCTTCCTGGATTAGGGATTAAACCTGTGTTTCTTCATTGGCAGGTAGATTCTTTACCACTGAGCCACCAGGGAAGCCCCAAATGTGTTGTATTTTTAAATAAGATGGTGAGTCAGATGTGGCCATGAGACATGCGAGAGACATAGGAAAACATGAAAGGGCAGTCTCTTCCCCCATATACGTTTAAGATGTCTTTAATATTATAGAAAGTTAAAAAATATATACATAGAGTGAATTTGAGCGTTCCCCTCCAGTTTTTTGGAAGAGCTTGAGGATTGGGGTTAACTGTTTTTTAAATGTTTGGTAGAATTTACCTGTGAAGCCATCTTATCCCAGCCTTTTGTTTGTTGAGTGTTTTTTGATTGTGGATTTAATCTTCTTACTTAGTTAAAGTCTGTTTCTTGGTGTGTTTATAATAATCTTTATTCCCTGTGGCTTTGGTTTAGCTTGCTTTTTTCTACCTTTTAAGGGGTAAACTTAAGTTGTTGATTTGATCTTTTTAAACTTCTCTTCTTAAACCTACTTTGACCCATTGGTGGTTGGAGAGTGTGTTGTTTAATCTCAACTTATTTGTGGATTTTTCTGTTTTCCTTCAGTTCAGTTCCTCAGTTCTGTCCGACTCTTGCTGACCCCATGGACTGCAGCACACCAGGCCTCCCTGTCCATCACCAACTCTTGGAGCTTACTCAGACTCATGTCCATCGAGTCGGTGATGCCATCCAACTTCTCATCCTCTGTCGTCCACTTCTCCTCCCGCCTTCAGTCTATCCCAGCATCAGGGTCTTTTCCAGTGAGTCAGTTCTTCTCATAAGGTGGCCAAAGTATTGGAGTTTCAGCTTCAGCATCAGTCCTTCCAATGAGTATTTAGGACTTATTTCCTTTAGGATGGGCTGGTTGGATCTCCTTGCAGTCCAAGGGACTCTTAAGAGTCTTCTCCAACACCACAGTTCAAAAGCATCACTTCTTCAGCACTCAGCTTTCTTCACAGTCCAACTCTCACATCCATACATGACCACTGGAAAAACCATAGCCTTGACTAGATGGACCTTTGTTGGCAAAGTAATGTCTCTGCTTTTTAATATGCTGTCTAGGTTGGTCATAGCTTTTCTTTCAAGGAGCAAGCGTCTTTCAATTTCATGGCTGCAGTTACTATCTGTGGTGATTTTGGAGCCCCCCCAAAAATAAAGTCTCTCACTGTTTCCACTGTTTCCTCATATATTTCCCATGAAGTGATGGGACCAGAATGTTGAGCTTTAAGCCAGCTTTTTCACCCTCCTCTTTCACTTTAATCAAGAGGCTCTTTAGTTTTTCTTCACTTTCTGCCATAAGGGTGGTGTCATCTGCATATCTGAGGTTATTGATGCTTCTCTTGGCAATCTTTGATTTCCAGCTTGTACTTCATCCAACCCAGCATTTCTCATGATGTATTCCGCATATAAGTTAAATAAGCAGGGTGACAATATACAGCTTTGACATACTCCTTTCCCAGTTTGGAAACAGTCTGTTGTTCTATGTCCAATTACAACTGTTGCTTCCTGACCTGCATGCAGATTTCTCAAGAGGCAGGTCAGGTGATCTGGTATTCCCATCGCTTTCAGAATTTTCCAGTTTGTTGTGATCCACACAGTCAAAGGCCTTGGCATAGTCAATAAAGCAGAAATAGATGTTTTTCTAGAACTCTCTTGCTTTTTCGATGACCCAACACATGTTGGCAGTTTGATCTCTGGCTCCTCTGCCTTTTCTAAAACCAGCTTGAGCATCTGGAAGTTCACGGTTCATGTATTGCTGAAGCCTGGCTTGGAGAATTTTGAGCATTACTTTACTAGCGTGTGAGTTGAGTGCATTTGTGTGGTAGTTTGAGCATTCTTTGGCATTGCCTTTCTTTGGGATTGGAATGAAAACTGACCTTTTCCAGTCCTGTGTCCACTGCTGCGTTTTCCAAATTTGCTGGCATATTAGGTGCAGCACTTTCACAGCATCATGCTTTAGAATTTGAAATAGCTGGAATTCCATCGCCTCCACTAGCTTTGTTCATAGTGATGCTTCCTAAGGCCCACTTGACTTCGCATTCCAGGATGTCTGGCTCTAGGTGAGTGATCACAGCATTGTGGTTATCTGGGTGGTTAAGATCTTTTTTGTACAGTTCTTCTGGGTATTCTTGCCATCTCTTCTTAATATCCTCTTCTTCTGGTTTAGGTGCATACCATTTCTGTCCTTTATTGAGCCCATCTTTGCATGAAATGTTTCTTTGGTATCTCTATTTCTTCTGTTAGGATTTCTAGTTTCATCCATTATGACCAGCAAAGATACTTTATGTGATTTCAGTCTTAAAATCTGTTGTTCTATGACCTAACATGGAAATTAATCCATATGCACTTAAGAAAAAGTATGCATATTCTGATGTTGGGTAGAATGAGATTTGATTGGTCTGTAGTGTTCAACTCCTCTTATTTTCTTAATGATCTGTTTGGTCATTTCAGTTACAGCCATTATTGAAAGTATTGAGTTTGCCAAAGAGTTTGTTTAGGTTTTCTATAAAATTTTACATTCTAAGTCACCTACTGTTACGTAGAGCTGTGTGTTTCTTCCTTCAATTCTGTTAGTGTTTGCTTCATGTATTTCCGGGCTCTCATGGTTGGTGTGTATATAATCTGCCCTCTTGGTGAACTGACCCTGCCATTATAAAATGACCCTTGTATCTGTAGCATTTTTTGACTTAGTCTGTTTTGTCTGCTAACAGTATAGCCACTCTTGCTCTTCAGATTGCTGTCTGTATGGAGTCTCTCTTCATCCTTAACTTCAAAACTATGTGTATTTTTGGATCTAAAGTGAATCTTTTGTAGATAGCTTGTAGTTGGACCTTGCTTTGTATCCATTTCTCAGATCCATGACTGTTGGTTGGGACGTTTAAACCAACCTATTGTTATAATCTATTTTGAGTTGCTGATAACACACATACAAAAATTTAATCACATACAAAAATTCTCTTTTACAACCCTGTACCCCTACTTTGTTATTAATGTCACAAATGGCATTTTTAGATACTGTGCCCATTAACACAGATGTTTTTTTTTTTTTTTTAATACTTTTGCCTTTTAAATACTATAAAATTAAAAGTGGGGATATGAAACATTAACACTGGCTTTTATATTTATTCATGTATTTACCTTTGCCAGGGAACTTTATATTTCAGTATGGCTTTGAGTGATTGCCTAGTGTAATTTTGTTTGAAATTGAACAACTCTCCTTGGGAGGCCCTCAGACAACCCAGAACATTGTGTGCAGGTTTGCTCTTTTCCTTCTTCCCTGAAATATTTGAAACCTTTCATGGTTTGTTATTTGGATGTCCACAGTTGCTAGAGATTCTGGTTTGGGTAGTCAAGGTCCACCACCTCATGGACAGTGTCAATTAAGATTCTGTGTCTAAAATTTAAGGATAGTTTTGAATGTAACTTTTGCCTAGTGTTGGATTCAATTCTGTTACATTCCATTTCTGTAGTTGCTTATATTAAGGAAGTAGCTGAATCACACATTGATACATGTGTTAAGTAGCCACAGTTTAATATATGTAATACATTAATAGTAGAAAAACAAGTTTATTCCCAGTGGTTGGAAAACTGATAGGAATTGTAGTTTCCATCATGGACTGTTAGAATTGATAATCACAAAATAACAGGAATTACTGAAATAGAAAACTAAGAATGTTTTATGTAAAGGGTGATCTGTGTTAAAAGTACATAAGAAAAAAGGCTGAAGGTAAAAAGATCAAGAAAATACTAGTTTTTTTGTGTGTGGAATCTTAATACTGCTGTTCTCTTGTACCTTTGAAATTTTCAAAACTTTCGCAGTGGCTATGCTTTTCATAATCAGATGTTAACAGGCTGACCTTTTTAAATACTTTTTTTTACCTTTTACTTACAAGTTGATTGCTTAAAAAAACAATAAAAAGAGCAGATTTGGAGACAGGAATACAAAAGTTTAGAACAAATGGACTGCTGCTTTTTAAGAACAGTATGGGTATGAGACGGGAACGGATGGGGTGAACTTGGGAGAAAAAAAGGTAGAATTTGGTACATGAAAGCAGGAAACCTCAGAAAAAGATATGAACACCCCACATGGAAAAGAGGTTGGACAGGGAGGTTGGGGAGCATGGGGAGAATGGACCTGGAGCCCAGGCAGCCAGAACGGGGCTGCTTCTGGACTAAAGGTGAGGGGGCAAAACGTGCCCTGCATCGGTGGCAGGAGTGCTTGGGGGCCCAGCGTGGCGAGGTATTAAGAGAATGACTGTCATTAACTCGGTCATTCTGTTTTTCTCCACAGAATCTCTTTGGGTTGAGTTCCTTGGAAGTTGGTCACTTTCCTGTGCTCCTGAACTATGAAACTATGACTATCTGGGGTGAGAAATAGTCTCTCAATATAATAAACAATTAACAAATACTGTGGACACTTACGTCTTTGTTCAGTGATTCTTACCTACATGTAGAGTTTGGGATACTTGGATTAGGATTGGTCAGGGATTTTTAACTTTTATGAATCTTAATGAAGGTAACTTTAAATACTGATTAAAATTTTTACTGTTCTAGGACATTTTTTGACTCTTCTCACATTTTGTCCATTTCACTGATATTGCCTGGGCCATGGGTTTAAAGGGTCTGCAGGAACCTACATGACTACTATATATTGTGGGCTCTTAAAAGGAACAGACTGTCTTTCCAATAAAGTGTCTTTGGACTTCATTGTTATAGGATTGCCCTACTGGATCCAGCCATTGGACAGATGTAATAGGTACATTTAAGGCCCTTTATTCAGTTGTCACTTTATTGAAGGCCTAACTGTATGCATGTACAATATGGAATACACACATAAAATTATTTAATTAGAATTGAGGTTGAGTAATATTTGCTAATTGAGAGTGTGGTAACATTTTTCAGAGGAGGTTTTAGGACCTTTCTCTCCTTTAGTAATTGTTTTTGTTGTGATTAAAGAGCTTTAAGAATTGTGTCATTTTAGCGAAAACTAATTGAATCCCATTCAGGTCAGACCATTCAGGTATGACCTAAATCAAATCCCTTATGATTATACAGTGGAAGTGAGAAATAGATTTAAGGGCCTAGATCTGATAGATAAGAGTGCCTGATGAACTATGGAAGGAGGTTCATGACATTGTATGGGAGACAGGGATCAAGACCATCCCCATGGAAAAGAAATGTAGAAAAGCAAAATGGCTGTCTAGGGAGGCCTTACAAATAGTTGTGAAAAGAAGAGAGGCGAAAAGCAAAGGAGAAAAGGAAAGATATAAGCATCTGAATGCAGAGTTCCAAAGAATAGCAAGAAGAGATAAGAAAGCCTTCTTCAGCGATCAGTGCAAAGAAATAGAGGAAAACAACAGAATGGGGAAGACTAGAGATCTCTTCAAGAAAATTAGAGATACCAAGGGAACATTTCATGCAAAGATGGGCTCGATAAAGGACAGAAATGGTCTGGACCTAACAGAAGCAGCAGATATTAAGAAGAGGTGGCAAGAATACACGGAAGAACTGTACAAAAAAGATCTTTACGACCCAGATAATCACAATGGTGTGATCACTAATCTAGAGCCAGACATCTTGGAATGTGAGTTAAGTGGGCCTTAGAAAGCATCACTACAAACAAAGCTAGTGGAGATGATGGAATTCCAGTGGCGCTCTTTCAAGTCCTGAAAGATGATGCTGTGAAAGTGCTGCACTCAATATACCAGCAAATTTGGAAAACTCAGCAGTGGCCACAGGACTGGAAAA
>SJYW01029854.1:6348-38376 GCA_006410735.1 Raphicerus campestris | reverse complement strand
AGAAAGAAGGCATATGCAGACTTCTACAGAAATTATGATTCCATGAAAGATTTTGAGGAGATGAGGAAAGCTGGTATCTTTCAGAGTGCAAAGTGATTTGGAATATAAAGAATCTCTTTGGGTTGAGTTCCTTGGAAGTTGGTCACTTTCCTGCGCTCCTGAACTATGAAACTATGACTATCTGGGGTGAGAAATAGTCTCTCAATATAATAAACAATTAACAAATACTGTGGACACTTACGTCTTTGTTCAGTGATTCTTACCTACATGTAGAGTTTGGGATACTTGGATTAGGATTGGTCAGGGATTTTTAACTTTTATGAATCTTAATGAAGGTAACTTTAAATACTGATTAAAATTTTTACTGTTCTAGGACATTTTTTGACTCTTCTCACATTTTGTCCATTTCACTGATATTGCCTGGGCCATGGGTTTAAAGGGTCTGCAGGAACCTACATGACTACTATATATTGTGGGCTCTTAAAAGGAACAGACTGTCTTTCCAATAAAGTGTCTTTGGACTTCATTGTTATAGGATTGCCCNAACATGAATCCACCACAGGTGTATACGTGTTCCCCATCCTGAACCCTCCTCCCACCTCCCTCCCCATACCATCCCTCTGGGTCATCCCAGTGCACCAGCCCCGAGCATCCTGTATCATGCATCGAGCCTGATCTGGCGATTTGTTAATTATGTGAATAACTTAAGAAGTATTGTAGGTTTCCTTAGTGAAGTCATGGCATCCAGAGCTAATAATCAGTACAGCTTGAATGTAGTAATCTGGCTCAGTAACTGAAAGCAACTAAATATATTAAATGCGTTTTTCTGCCCCACCTCTTCACTTTCTGTTGTTTTTCTACATTTGCAAATCTACTCCAGTTTAAAGGTTAGTCATTCTGACACCCATGTTCATGCGACTTTATGTAATTCAGTGCTATATATATAGCCAGCTCTTGTTCAACGTAACTGAATAATCATGAAATAGAATAAAATAAAGATGAAATAATAGAATAAAATAAAAACTGCTACCATTCTAATGATTTCACTTTAATTTCACTCCCGTATGATATGGGGCCAAAATGAATGAATTTCTTTTTTTCCCTCTGCCTTTAAAATCCAGCTTATGATAGCTAGATAACTGATAATTTTCTGTCAAGTCTTACAAATACACCAAATTTTAGATTTCTTTCTTCAGTGTGTTTCAATTCAACTAATGGTTAAAGTCCATTTTAATAACATCATAGGTTTATTCAAAATAAATATATAGTCTATGGAATTCTCCAGGCCAGAGTATTAGACTGAGCAGCTGTTCCTCTCTCCAGGGGATCTTCCCAACCCAGGGACTGAACCCAGGTCTCATGCACTGCAGGCAGATTCTTTACCAGTTGAGCCACCAGGAAACTCTAATAGTATCATAGATTCATTCAAAATAAATATACTGGAGAAAACATATATGAATAATCCTCCCATAAATTAATTCACCAAATAAATAAGTAAAGGAGGTATAATGCAAATATCCCAGTTATTCAGATTATGCTTGTGACTAAGACATATAAAAAGACAATTTCTTAGGACCTCAAATTGCTGGATGACTATGTAACTTGATTCCAATTTTCACACCAAATGATGGTTTTTATTTTGTTTCCCTTCAATTTTGTCACATCACATCCAGTCCAACAGAGGGTGGTGTGTGCTCCACTACAAATCAGGGGGAGGCAGCAGTCCGTGTCGACTGCGTCTGAGAATAGACGTGCTACGTCTCCTTTATCTGGCTTCCTTCCTTAGAGTGCACTCTGTGGTCCAGTTCATATCGCGCATCATTGTTCAATCTCCCAGAGCAAAATGCTATTACATTGCCTTTCCCCCCTTCCCTACATTCTTTTGCAAATTAACTTACTGGATTTCATGCAGAATTGTTTTGAATTGACAAAAATCAGCATGAGAAGTAAGTAAAATTTTCATATATTTCCCAAGGGTTTAAACTAATAGTATCAACTCAGTAAATGAATGCATTAAGAAAGCCAGTCTCAAATTGGTTCCTTTTAATTAACATTTACCCGCTTTCATGACCTCACCAGTGTGCCCTGCCTCCTTGCCGGGACTGGTTTTCTACAGGATACTTAGCAAACTCTGATATGATAGTACCTAGTTCAATTTTTGAAATTCAACTTTTGAAAATGAAGGTTGTGGATTTGGAAAAAAATCTTGATTTTGAATGCTGGTTGTACCATTTACTAACTGAATAATTATAGGAAATTTTCTTAAATCTTATAACATTCACTGTCCTCAATGGCCAAATGCTCACGATTTGGAGGGCTCCATAAAGCCCTACTTTATGGAATACATTGGAGGGTTCATTGAAGAAAAATATATGGGGGACCTTTTCTCCAAGGGCCCTCCCAGAGAAAACACCATAAAAATGACGAATATTTGATCACATCCTGGCAGCAAATATCGGGGTGGGCTTCCGCGCCCTTCTTTTTCAGAGACGGGTGAAATGCTTCAAAACGCAAGCCACAAAAGCAGATCTAGAGTGAGTTGAGACAGTGTGCTCCCGTCTTGCGTCTTTCTGTGTGGCCCATGAGCAGACTTCCCAAAGCTCGATGAGCTTCTGTTCTGAATGGCACTGTTGGTTCTGGAACTAATCGCCTGTAGAGCTTAAAATAGTCACCAACCTGGGAATCTAGAGCAGGTGTATCTTCTTAGCTTTTCTTCTGTTTTGAGAAAAGAACTTTCTTACCTGGTAACAGCAAAAGAGGCCAGGAGAAAAACAAGTGGAAATCAGAAGTCGATTTCCATAGGGTGCTGTGTGGGGCGGGACCACCAGCTGAACATGCATCTTGGTGAGACCCTCAACTCCCACCGTGACATGCAGCAGCTGTTACCTATAAATACAGCGTCCATTGGGGGGATGTTCTTTAAAAAATAGTGTCCTGCTCTTAATAAATATAATAAATATTTTCTCAGGCTAAATACGAGTGGCCAGCCACATGCAGTTAAGACCATGGAGTTAGACGGTCGTGTGGGCGTGGGGTGTGCTGCAGAGCCTCTGGCGCGCGCCGAGGGCTGGGGAAGGCGAGCGGTGGCTGTTTATCGCTGTTTAATAATGATGTCGTGGTTGTGTGTTCAGACTCCACGGTGCCTCCTTACTGTTACTCAGTGAGTATGCTCTCACCAGATGAGGGTCCATGCAGGAGATCTCTGTCCCACGGAATGCCACCCCGGCAGCGCCTCCCTGGGGCTCAGGACAGAACTAGCTGCTGACCAACGCTGCTGCCTTTCTCAAAAGACAGAGGCTTGGAGAAGCTAAGCAACTTCATCTGCTTTCATCCACTTCCTTCTTTGATCCAGGCTGTTCCCAGAAGCCACGCCAAACCCTTTCTTTCCTAGAGCACCTAGACTTCAGGAAATGCCCACAAACACCTTGACCACAGTGACCAGCCCGTCGGTGGCAGATCTGGGAACCCAGCCTCCTTTTTGCTCGCTGCCAGTCCACCCGCGCCCCCTCCGTGAACTCCACAGCCGTCCTTAGCTCATGTCATTGCACAGCAGCAGAGCTGTGGGGACGAGCGATTAAACTGGGTCCATCTGCCGAGGAAATGCCGCTGGGCGCCCTGGCATCGGAGCGAGGGGTGTGGTGGAGCCTCCGCTCAGCTCTGGGTCCTCGGGACGCACCGCCGCATCCAGTTGTCAAGAAGGACCAACCTGTCCTGCGGCCCACCGCTCACCCACAGCCTCAGGCTGAACCAAGAGAGGCTCCGAGGTGGCGGGGGAGCCGAGTGCTCTTAAAGCGCATGCCTGAATTTTGTCTTGCAAATCACAGAGAAAAGGATTATTCATAGTCTCCCCCTCCCCCCTTGTGGAAGAGATTTGCAGAGAAAACGCTTGGCATGTTCCCTCCGCTCTGCTTGCTGTCTGCACAACAACGCGTAAAGTAAGCTCTTTAAAGCAGATGATGTGCAGAACCTCCCAGGACAGGGGCTTGATTCAAAAGCATTAGATGACTAGCAGACCTCTTTTTGCATAGCTGGCTGGAACAGGGTTACATTAATAGAGCTTTCCTTTCAGCTTCAAAGCTGTAGACACTTCAGGGGCCATGCTTGCTCCAGAGACACGCGTTTTGATGTGTTGTTTCTGCCTGGGACTGCTGTGCACTGCCTGAGGCAGCTGTTTTTAACCCCCCTTTTTTTTTTTTTTTAGTTTTTACTTCTGTATCTACTCCGTTGTTTGTGATTTGCACAGCTAAGAAACCCTGATGAACAAAGAAGGTGTGAAGAATTTTGGTAATTGGGCAGGATAGTGAAAAAGAAAAAAAAAAGATCTGTCACCTGATTCTCACAGTATTTCTTTGTCTTGTAAACCCTCAGCTCCCCTCATAAAATATGACATGCTGATTAGAGGCCATTTTTCAAAAGGTTCAGGACCCAGCATAAATTGGAAGGTTGGGGAACTTTGGGGTACAGAGATGGGCTTAGCTTCCTCACTAGCTGTCCCATAGCACAGGGGTTCCTAGACTTGACCTTCACAAGCTAGTAATAAATCACACACACACCTGCATCTTTTTGAGCTAACCTAAAGTGGCCAGGATTTAATTTCACTAAGTAAGGACATGAAAATGAACAAACCAGTAATACTATCAGTTCAGTTCAGTTCAGTCACTCAGGCGTGTCCGACTCTGTGACCCCANAGGAATGATGCTAAAGCTGAAACTCCAGTATTTTGGCCACCTCATGCGAAGAGTTGACTCATTGGAAAAGACTCCGATGCTGGGAGGGATTGGGGGCAGGAGGAGAAGGGGACGACCGAGGATGAGATGACTGGATGGCATCACGGACTTGATGGATGTGAGTCTGAGTGAACTCCGGGAGATGGTGATGGACAGGGAGGCTTGGCGTGCTGCGATTCATGGGGTCGCAAAGAGTCAGACACGACTGAGCAACTGAATTGAATCCCCAGTAATTGAATCCTCAGTTCTTTCAATGGGTTAACAAATTTTCTTGTGCAGAATTCTTGAATCCAATAATGTAAGCTGTAATAAACCCAGCTATCAGTGAAAACCTGCATTTTAAGAACCCACATTTATGTGTGGTGAGTAATTCAGTCATTTGTTTTATTTTAAACAATTTCATATAACAATAGAAGTAGTATGCAAAATTATCAAAGATACAAGACTTAATACATATTTACAAGCTTAAAAATAGTTACTCTTGTGGTTGACAAAACTGTCACTTTCCTAAATGAGTATGATACAGCAAAGTAATGGTGGAGCCACTGTTTTCATATTCAGCCTAAACTGTCCAGTAACAGTAAACAACTATGCAGTGATCCCTTTCTTATGCCCAGTAACATGTGAGGCTTAAGTTAAAGCCGACATTTGAAATTGAAATTCCTTAGCATCCCACAATTGTAGGTATCTGGTTGTAGGTTGAAGTTTGGATGTAATGAGTAAAAATGTGTTTTAGTTGGAGTATCAAATTTTTACTGAATGCTCAAGGTGTACGTGGTGACCCAGGATCTTGAGCCAAATCCATTTTTTAAAAACAAAATCATGGGAGTATCTTTATGCTGGATCAAGCTAAGTCATCAAAATGAACTATTGTTAAGGTTAATGTTGGGAGTCCTTGACTTGGCTGGCTAAGGCATCAGGGTGAGTCCGTCCATAAACCTATCCAGTATTGGGAGTTCCCCAGTAGTGTGTTCCTTATGGAACTAAAGAAACTCACCTGAGCAGCCTGGATCTGTTTTTAGCAGTAGACAAAAAAAGATTTGCTTGCCTAGCAAAACAAATTTGACATTTCCCCAAAATGTACCTGGATAAGTCATCAGTAAAATTTCAGTATAAGTTTAGGAATGTACATGGCCGCTTTAAAATAGCATCACATTTAAATAACATTAACAAGTTAAACAGTAAGATCCTAAGCACTGAATTTCATTTAAAGCTAAACTTCTGCAGAGAAGGGTGTTAGGCAAAGATGATGTCTCATCCTGAAAAGAGATGCAGCAGGAGATGACGTTTACATCTGTTTCCAATGCCTGACTACAGAGTTGACGATCTTAATTAAAGTTGAAATTTTAGCAAAAAGGAATGTATTTTCAATACATGATAAAACCCGAACAGGAAAGGACTGTGTTTTAATCACTCAATTTTGAAGTAGCTTAGCTGTAGAGAAAAGGAAGAATTTGAGTTTAACAGTGGTTTTGTGTCCACAATAGATGTTAAGAGCTCATTAGGTTTCTTTCTCAAAAATAAATCGCACAAGCAGCAATCAACACCTTGGAGGGGACTCAAGGGAACCCTTTCCTCAGGGCTTTATTTTTCACCATTGTAAATTTACTAATGAAAACTTGGGCAAAATGTGGATCAACCATATAGTGGTACGTTTTCACAGTGGAGGGGAGCGGTTCCACAGCCACCACAGGGCATGATGTCTGCACGGAGGAGCAGCCGGGGCCCAGGTGACAAGAGGTCTTTGTGATGTAGTCCACAAGTCTGTTATACTGTTGCTCTGACAGTCTCTCTCGAACTCCATCCACCTGCAACCCAAAAGAAGTTTTCAGTTGCCAAAGCCTCTTAAGGACACTTCCATAACAAGATTATTCCTTCTCTTGCCTTGATACACTGGATGTTGTGCCTTTTAGGTTATCTAATAAAGCCACTGAATACGTGTTTGGTGTTGTGTAAAAGTCCCATGTTTGAGGATTTGGGAATATTTTACGCTTAACTGTTAAAAACATCTGTCACTGCTCTCTGCTAGCCTAGTCCAGGAACAAAGGAGAAAAGTATCTTTCCTATCTTTCAATCTAAACATTAAACCCTGAGATAAAAGCTCTGCTTGTCTCTGGCAACCTCTCCAGACAGAACCTCTTTACCTCTTTCAAACTAGTGGTTTTGGACAGAGCATTAAGAAAACAAATACCTTTTGAACTGTAACATTTTCTGCTTTTATAAATATTAAGATTTAAAGCCAGAGAAAATTTTTAAAAACTGGGCAGAGGAAGGGGAAGTTCTTATGGAGGAGAGGGAGGATGCAGAGCGCATTCATGGCCCGTCAGGGTCTGGCGCGTCTTCAGTGGAGCTCAAATAGAACTGATGCGCTTCCCAAACTCTTGAGAGAGATTTTCTCAGGAAGTACCCATCAGAGGCAAGTGGAGCTATAAATGCCCCCCATCCTGGAATTCTGTAGCTGTCTGCTGCGTAAATCAAGTGGAGTGGGACGTTTCCAGTAAGCCACTAGTCTGGGAATCAGGTAGCCACTGACCTCTCCATGGCCTTTACCTACCAAACGTTGGCAAGACTACTCTGGAAGACTTATAAACACTTTAATGAGGACTTTTGAGTTCTTGAAATAGTAGTAAAGAATGTATATATTTCTGTGTAGGGCACAGAGACAGTGCANCACTGACCTCTCCATGGCCTTTACCTACCAAACGTTGGCAAGACTACTCTGGAAGACTTATAAACACTTTAATGAGGACTTTTGAGTTCTTGAAATAGTAGTAAAGAATGTATATATTTTTGTGTAGGGCACAGAGACAGTGCAGCCAAGGATGTCTTAAAAGCGGCAGAAATCCAGTGGGATGGTAAAGAGAGGTCTGCCTGCCAGAAAAATAAGCAGGGCATCCATTAGAGTTCAGTCTCATATTTTTAAGTTTGGGAAAGAAAATAAAAGCCCCCAAAGATTCACTGACAGATGAAAGCTGTGTACCACCAGGCAAAAGCCAGAACTCTGATGATATCATTTGATGGGGTCAAGATTCAGCTGGAAAGCTTTGAATACACAAGAGTCTTAATTGCTCCTCCTGAACAGCAGCACAGGAAAACCCGTGTTGTGAAAGGAACATGGCCAAGGAATAAACTGACCTTCTGACTCATTTTGAGCCTCATAAGGGATTTCAATAATGTGCCAGGCATATTAAGCCATTATTAACCTAAAAATGGCTGTATTTAAGAAAAGCAAATGCTGATTTAAAAAAAATCCTGCCGTATTTGAATATACTGAATGATGTCATCTACAAATTAATTCCTTCCAAAATCCAAAGGAGCTATGTTTGCTATAGCATCTAGAGCAAAATCCCAGAAAAACCATTTCATGTAAAGATTTTAAAATACTATTCTTTAGCTTTCACTGGAAGACAGTGGGTAAAGCCCAAGGCTTAGGTTGGGCCTGGGCTCTGAGGAAGAGGCACTGTCAGGCAGCTGAGTGACCCCCACTCCCATTTTGGAAAGACTGGATTAGAGCTTTAGTAACGAAGTGTCTACTGTCTGCAAAACAAAATATTTGGGGGGGCATTTTTCTTCTGCAGCCTGGGTCTCCATTGGAGTGAGTGGGGGAGGGGAGGGTTCAGACACAGGATTAACAGGGCAGTTACTTTTTGTTAATAAGGAGGGGTTAGAGGTAAAGGGTGAGAAAGTGGAATTCAGAGGCTGCTGCTGCTGAGTTGCTTCAGTCGTGTCCAACTCTGTGCGACCCCACAGACGGCAGCCCACCAGGCTCCCCCATCCCTGGGATTCTCCAGCCAAGAACACTGGAGTGGGTTGCCACTTCCTTCTCCATTGCATGAAAGTGAAAAGTCACAGTGAAGTCGCTCAGCCTTGTCCAACTCTTCGCTGCCCCATGGGCTGCAGCAGGCTCCTCTGTCCATGGGATTTTCCAGGCAAGAGTACTGGAGTGGGGTGCCATTGCCTTCTCCAAATTTAGAGGCTAATTTAGAGGCTGAAGGGTTGCACATCTGCTGGTCTGCCCAGTGCCTCCTGCTGCTGTGTAAGCTGCCTTGCAGTGTTCCTGCTCCCAGTCATCTCTTCCTGCCTCTGTTGCAGCCATCCCTTCACTCTGACCCCTTCATCCTGAGCACCCTTGGGAAACGAGTGGTGACTCCACCAACCATCTCAGTAACCCTTCCAGGGAAGCTGAGGTGTGTTCCCCTCCAGCTACAATTCCCCACAGTACCCTCCTCAAGCAGAAAAGTGAAAGAGAAGGGTCACAGCAAATGCTGATTCTCTAGTCTCAATAGTTTAAGATCTGAAATAGTTCCCAAGCAACTGAGGAATAACGATGGTCACAGATACTCCTCAGGGCTTTGGAAGTTTCTCGTTAAGGACCAGGGACTTGAAGATAATGATACTATCGCCTGCCAAGGCCTGTAGCCAGGTCATTGCTTCTTTATTGTCAACTGGATCAGAAGATTTTGGCAGATGTAATAAAGTCAGGCTGGACATCTGACCTCTGCTTATTCCCAGAAAGTCATCAACTCGAACCAGCAATGTAGTCTTAGTGCCAAGCCCCTGCTTAAAGCCTGACTGATTATGATCCAAGAAACTAGAGAAATCTCAGAGTTGTTGTGGTTGGCTGCCTTCCATCTTCTCAGATAATTTTACCCAAACAGTGGTGTGAGGGAGACGCAGGCTCCCATACCAGGAAGAATATAATGAAAGAAGGAATCAGGCAGGACCTGCCAGAAGCAAGGTTTGCTGGCCTTTCTGGGAGCTACTCAGACCCTAAATTAGGACAGGCAGGTTCCACTTAATCTCTGATCCAAGCCCAATCTAGCTGTGTGGGAAAAGATGTCCGTTTCCGAGGTCAACTCTCGGGGCCCCAAGGATCAGGCCGTTAGCAGGGAGGCAGGGGCAGGGCAGGGTTCCAGTGGGTGCCTGTGCTCACCCTGGTCTGGACNTTTACAGCTGATGTGACAAAAGACTGTTAGTTGACTTCCTTGCTTAATATTCTAATATGTCTGTATCTGCGATGTGGCTGGTCAAATACACGCAACGCAGAGAGATGCACACGAAGGCGCGTGGTCTGCCTAGATACAGTATTTAAGTGACAGTCCAGCTGTCAGACATGAACCCATATATATTTATGAGCGCTCGTGGGGCCTCTGGTTTATTAGACGCTCTCCCTGGTGCAAGCACCAAACGAGGGCACCCAGCGGCAGCCACGCAGTCCTCCAGAGACGCTTCAGAACCAGAGATGGTACAGCCTGTGTGCTTTGTGAGGGCCTGTAAATGTTTATAAACGAAGCACAGTCATTAGACCAAGAGTTAGTGGTTTGTAAAACCTTCAGAGCGGTAATAAAACTTTTACAAGAATGATGGAAACCAACGAGGCCACGTGAAGCTCTGCTCCGAGATGTTCTTACATAAGGGAGAAACCCCACAGCCTTGGGAAAAGCGCAGTGAGGGACAAAGGCACTTTCAAGACCAGAGGAGTTTATGAAGTCTAAGTTGACTTTATCTTGCTGCCGTCCATGGCAAAAGGAATACTGTTTCTGTGAATGTCTAAGCATTTGATAAGGGAGCGTTTAACTTGGTCCAGTTCCGAGTGGCAGCAGTACTTTTTGTCAGTTTCCCTGTGAGTGGAAACGTCATTCATGGAAGGAGAAAGAGGCAGGCGTGAGGGGGAGGCAGTGAGGGGAGGGGAGGGAACACGTGTTCCTGTCTGTGTGGTCTCAAGGAGCTGCTCCGGATGGCTGCCGGAGCGCGGGCATTCTTCCCACTCCCTTCCTCTCAGACACGGGTTTTGTGCCCTAATCTGGCTGCCTCTTGTCAGATCTAGCGAGGCGCAGAGCCGCAGTCAAGCGCACCCCGCGGACTTTGCGGCCAGATGCAGTTACACGTGCCGAGCGCCTGCCCGTCGTTTGTGGTGCCAGCCAGCCACCACTTCATGACCAAAACGATACCGATTTCAGGCACGAAGGTAACAACTCCAGAGCCCCTGGCGGTCCTGTTGTTAGGACTGTGCTTTCACTGCAAGGGCAAGCGTTCAACCCCTGGTCGGGGGACTAAGNATTTATGAAGTCTAAGTTGACTTTATCTTGCTGCCGTCCATGGCAAAAGGAATACTGTTTCTGTGAATGTCTAAGCATTTGATAAGGGAGCGTTTAACTTGGTCCAGTTCCGAGTTGCAGCAGTACTTTTTGTCAGTTTCCCTGTGAGTGGAAACGTCATTCATGGAAGGAGAAAGAGGCAGGCGTGAGGGGGAGGCAGTGAGGGGAGGGGAGGGAACACGTGTTCCTGTCTGTGTGGTCTCAAGGAGCTGCTCCGGATGGCTGCCGGAGCGCGGGCATTCTTCCCACTCCCTTCCTCTCAGACACGGGTTTTGTGCCCTAATCTGGCTGCCTCTTGTCAGATCTAGCGAGGCGCAGAGCCGCAGTCAAGCGCACCCCGCGGACTTTGCGGCCAGATGCAGTTACACGTGCCGAGCGCCTGCCCGTCGTTTGTGGTGCCAGCCAGCCACCACTTCATGACCAAAACGATACCGATTTCAGGCACGAAGGTAACAACTCCAGAGCCCCTGGCGGTCCTGTTGTTAGGACTGTGCTTTCACTGCAAGGGCAAGCGTTCAACCCCTGGTCGGGGGACTAAGGAAGATTCTACAAGCCTTGCTGCTGCGTCACTTCAGTCGTGTCCAACTCTGCGTGACCCCCACAGACGGCAGCCCACCAGGCTCCCCTGTCCCTGGGATTCTCCAGGCAAGAACACTGGAGCAGGTTGCCATTTCCTTCTCCAATGCGTGAAAGTGAAAGTGAAGTCACTCAGTCGTGTCCGACTCTCCGTGACCCCATGGACGGCAGCCCACCAGGCTCCTGCGTCATGGGATTTTCCAGGCAAGAGTACTGGAGTGGGGTGCTATCGCCTTCTCCACTATACGCCTTGTGGTGAGGCAAAAAAAAAAAAAGTAATTCCAGTTACCTGTTTGAGGAGAAGGGGACGACAGGATGAGATGGTTGGATAGCATCACTGACTCAATGGACATGAGTGTGAGTGAACTCTGGCAGTTGGTGATGGATAGGGAGGCCTGGCGTGCTGTAGTCCATGGGGTCGCAGAGTCGGACATGACTGAGTGACTGAACTGATGGACTGACCGTCACCACTTTGCAGTAACTCACACTGCAGGCCTGCTGACACTCATTTTCACAAGCAAATGTCAAAGTGTCTTCAAGGTAAAGTACCATATTTATTGTAGTATCTACGCATTTAATTCATTTTTAAAAGACTTCTTTTTTTAACATTGGATGGTTAGATAGCATCACCGACTCAATGGACATGAATTTGAGCAAACTCTGGAGATAGTGGAGGACAGAGGAGCCTGGTGTGCTACAGTCCATGGGGGTCACAAAGAGTCAGACGTGACTTAGTGATGGAACAACTATTTATGTAAAGTCAGTTAATGCGCTCTGCCCAGAATACAGAAAATGAGCACGGGAAGAGGCGCTCCCTTTCCCACGCCCGCACTGTGTGCGCACGGCTTTGTGGAGAGCCCTGGCGCCACCCCAAGGCGGTGGTCCCGTGAGCCCGGGCTCTCCGCACCAGCCTGCTCTGGGAACGGTTTTCAGTGGCAGATGATGCGCCGTTGCTGCCATGCCTGAGGCCAGGCTGCCCGGGCAGCGTGCACGCATCCACCGACACACGCGTGCTCTTTCTCCAAATTCACAGGCATTGTTTTTTAAAGATAACCTTCCTGCTTTAGGACCTATTTTTTTCTTTCAAATTGCTCACCAGAAAAAAAGTCAGTCTACTCTCTGCTTCGATATATTCAACTTTCTGTCCTCAGCCTCTAACTCGTTATTTTTCATTAAAGCCTGCTTTGTTAAATGACTATGAAAAGATCCCATGACACACATACACTGAAATGATTAATTGATTTCCTAGCTCTATAATTTTATCATAATTAATTAGTCATAGTCCAATTTTACTCTTCGTGTAAATAAGCCTAAGGAGGTGAGAAAAAGAACTATTTTGATGTGAGTAGAAATGTCATTCATGGAAGGAGAAAGAGGCAGGCGTGAGGGGGAGGCAGTGAGGGGAGGGGAGGGAACACGTTTTCCTGTCTGTGTGGTCTCAAGGAGCTTTATCTATTTTATTTTTATATCTTTATAGCTTTATCTATTTTATTTTTCACTCCTTGGTCATGTGAGGGGCTAGATTATCTTAGGGAAACCTTGGTATAGTATCGCCAAGTAACCAGTGATGTCCGAGTTGGTCAGTTCTCCAGGACTCACCATAGCCAGTCTGTGACACCAGCTCAGCAGCCCCTCCGATGGGCTTTGTGAACACCCCCATGATTCCTTTCCCCACGCCGGAGATAACACCCTTGGCCTTGTGTCCTGCTGAAGCTTGAGCCTCCGATGTTTTCTGGAAGTTCTGCATTGGCTGATCAACTATACCAGCAATTGCACCTAGAAAATGATGAAAGCCTGGGTGAGGACTGAGGCAAGAAATCCGGAGAAAGTGAAAGCTTTCAATCTGGAACAGTTTTGTTTGGATTGAAAATGAAACCCCACCCTCATTATAAAGCTGTCTATCATGCATTCATTTACCATTTCTCTAAGGACACTGAAGCTATTTTAGACATTTATTATTGCAGTATCTTCTTCAAAACACGATGTTCTGACTAGGTTTGCCCCAACACAGCCAGGATCTATGAAGTTCAGTTTAGAATTTAATAAACATGCCAGACTATTTCCAAGCGCACCCATACACCTTTCTCCAGAAATCAAGCAACACAATTGAGAGACAAGCACAAACAATTCCTTAGGAGAGTGAGCTGAATACATTTTCACTGAATCTGGGGATGAAAAANCCCGTGAGCCCGGGCTCTCCGCACCAGCCTGCTCTGGGAACGGTTTTCAGTGGCAGATGATGCGCCGTTGCTGCCATGCCTGAGGCCAGGCTGCCCGGGCAGCGTGCACGCATCCACCGACACACGCGTGCTCTTTCTCCAAATTCACAGGCATTGTTTTTTAAAGATAACCTTCCTGCTTTAGGACCTATTTTTTTCTTTCAAATTGCTCACCAGAAAAAAAGTCAGTCTACTCTCTGCTTCGATATATTCAACTTTCTGTCCTCAGCCTCTAACTCGTTATTTTTCATTAAAGCCTGCTTTGTTAAATGACTATGAAAAGATCCCATGACACACATACACTGAAATGATTAATTGATTTCCTAGCTCTATAATTTTATCATAATTAATTAGTCATAGTCCAATTTTACTCTTCGTGTAAATAAGCCTAAGGAGGTGAGAAAAAGAACTATTTTGATGTGAGTGGAAATGTCATTCATGGAAGGAGAAAGAGGCAGGCGTGAGGGGGAGGCAGTGAGGGGAGGGGAGGGAACACGTTTTCCTGTCTGTGTGGTCTCAAGGAGCTTTATCTATTTTATTTTTATATCTTTATAGCTTTATCTATTTTATTTTTCACTCCTTGGTCATGTGAGGGGCTAGATTATCTTAGGGAAACCTTGGTATAGTATCGCCAAGTAACCAGTGATGTCCGAGTTGGTCAGTTCTCCAGGACTCACCATAGCCAGTCTGTGACACCAGCTCAGCAGCCCCTCCGATGGGCTTTGTGAACACCCCCATGATTCCTTTCCCCACGCCGGAGATAACACCCTTGGCCTTGTGTCCTGCTGAAGCTTGAGCCTCCGATGTTTTCTGGAAGTTCTGCATTGGCTGATCAACTATACCAGCAATTGCACCTAGAAAATGATGAAAGCCTGGGTGAGGACTGAGGCAAGAAATCCGGAGAAAGTGAAAGCTTTCAATCTGGAACAGTTTTGTTTGGATTGAAAATGAAACCCCACCCTCATTATAAAGCTGTCTATCATGCATTCATTTACCATTTCTCTAAGGACACTGAAGCTATTTTAGACATTTATTATTGCAGTATCTTCTTCAAAACACGATGTTCTGACTAGGTTTGCCCCAACACAGCCAGGATCTATGAAGTTCAGTTTAGAATTTAATAAACATGCCAGACTATTTCCAAGCGCACCCATACACCTTTCTCCAGAAATCAAGCAACACAATTGAGAGACAAGCACAAACAATTCCTTAGGAGAGTGAGCTGAATACATTTTCACTGAATCTGGGGATGAAAAATCTGGGGATGAAAGGGCGAGCCTCTTTCTTATTCGCTCTTTTAGTAAGAATAAGAGCAATTGTTTAATATAACATAATAATATATATTAATATATGAATAATTATTGATATAGTAATAATTATTTCTGTTACAGTAAATCTGTCTCAAGGGCTTACTATATGCTAAGGGCTTACTTGTAGGAGATCATTAATTCTCACAATCCTCAGGAGTCATGGTTTTTATCCTCAGCTCCTAGATAAGGCCGCCGAAGCACAGCGAGGTTAAGGAGTTTTCCCAAGGTCACACAGCTGTCCCGTGCTTGTGCCAGGATTTGAGTTTAGGGAGTCAGAGTCACAGCCTCATTCTTAACCACCACGCTAGTCACTGATCCTGTTTATAAAACAAGCTTCTCTCCTTGACCAGTCTTGGAAAAATCTCCTTTTTTCTCACTTCAGCTGCGGATTGGCCACTTATCTCTTCGCTAGAGAACAGCTAGAAGCCTAGAGCTCACGGCTGTCTGCTCTAACAGCTTTCCCAGGGGGCAGCCGGGCCAGGCGTGGAGCAGGCATGTGAATCCCTTGGCCGCTGTGTGTCCCCTCCTTGCTCCTCTCACTCTGAGACCAGGGGTGAGTTTGAGTAAAGGCCTCAAAAGTCCAGATTTTTCTGCCACAATGGAGTGAAGGGTTCCCTAACCCAGCAAGAGGTAAAAATTTCATTACAATTCTTGACAGAATTCTGTTTTCAACTCAAACCTGCTAGCATGAATGAAAATGCACCATTCCTGGGTGGAAATTTTAGCTCATGTCAAATCCCATTATTCCAAATGCCACTAATTCAAAGCCTCCTGGGTAAAGGGAGATTTCCAGGTCTCAGTTAATGACCTGCTAATTTCAAGTCATATTCCACTGAACAAAATCCAGTAAAACAAAAAGGCCAGTTCTTTT
Organism: Raphicerus campestris; assembly: GCA_006410735.1. NCBI lineage: Eukaryota > Metazoa > Chordata > Mammalia > Artiodactyla > Bovidae > Raphicerus > Raphicerus campestris. The sequence continues at coordinate 22,575 of SJYW01029854.1, read as the reverse complement.
GCGTCAGTTGTAAAGGGAACATTCTTCATGGATTCCACTCTTCTAAATTTTGACAGCACCATTTAAGTTTATGTATTGACAGATTAACAGTGACCTGAGGTGAAGGGTCTGTTTCCCAGCCTAGACCACGGCTTCCCAAACCTCTTATACAAACGAGGCTGGAAGCAGAGGAGACTGCTCATGGTTGGCCTGGGCCACCCTGGTGGTCAGCGACCATGGGCCACAGTGGTCTCAGGCAACCTACAACACCCGGTCTCGGGGCCTGGGCTGGGAGCTCGCCTCGCGTCTTCAGTCTGAGGAATCTGAGGTTCTGTTCTCCATCTATGAGGTCAGGAGTCAGGGCAGCTGGGAAGTATTAACGGACCTGGCTGCACTGGGAGGGGCAAGAACCCTGGGGTCTTCTCTTCAAATCATCTCACAGCAGGCAGTTCAAAGCGAAAAGCATCATATCAAAGAATATAGCCTTTGCGATGTCACTTCTTGATTTCTTTGAAAGATGCCTATGCTGAGAGCAGAAAAGGTGGGGTAAATAATAACAAATTCACTATTAAATTAATTGTCTTTCTGCATTTTTCTGGTAGAAATGTCTTTTCTCAGGTGCAGATTTCCATTAAGACTATTAAAACTGAGTTAGGAAGGGGAGGAGGTGAAAATCTCCCATTTTCCTTTAATGTGCCAGGCCTGTGCCTGGGGCAGCACCCACCCCGGGCTCTGACCTCCACCTGCCTAAGTGCAGACAGGAAACGCAGTGAGGCTCCCCTCCGATCCTCCACTTTCTCCAGCCACTGGCCGCAGTGAAGGCTCAGTTACCGGGGCTTTGATAGATAAACTCCTCTGGCTGCCCCCCAAGTGGGAAGCATGAACACTGTGACAGGTGTTAGATCCTAAGAGGCAGAGGAGGAGCTGCAGGGGCCCAGGGGCCCGGGTGGGATGCTGGCCAGATGCACACACGGGGCCCGGGTGCCTGAGACCCCAGCCCCACCTGTGAAGCAGCTCTCAAAGAGGCAGAGGGCTCTCTCAGTAAGCCTAATCCAGCCAAATCCCACCACTGGTAAATTATTTACTGCCGTACACTCCAACTCTGCTCTGAGGCTTTAGGTAGTGGAAATGGATCCCAAAACTTGTCTGCTGGCATCAGGCCATGGAGGGCAGCCACGTGGAGCTGGCTGTGATGTGACAAGGTGAAGCAGGGAGGGGAGGGGGCTTCCAGGGACCCTTCCTCTGCTGGCCGGCCCGGCTTTGCTTCCTCCTTTTCTTTTATTGCCATGCCGTGTGGCCTGTGGGATCTTAGTTCCCCAACCAAGGATTGAACTCACGCCCTCACGTGGGAGGGACGTGCAGAGGCCTAACTATCAGACCACCAGTCCCAGACGTGTTTCCTTTCCTGCCCTTCCTTTGCTGGAAGAGGGGGGCTTGCTCTGTGAAGCAAGGAAACGAAAAGGCTCTCCTCACCCCTTCTGTGACTTGCTCAGCTTTAGAAAGGCTATCGATGTTCTGCCCGTGTGGCTGTTCCAATGCTGCCGTGTTGCATGCTGTAATTTTATTTGGGGCTTTTTTGTTTTTAATCACGATGGTGGAGGCACAGGATGTAACACCGCTCCAAAGCTCACAGTTCCAGGGACAAACAAGCCCCACAGAGCGTATCGGGCATCCCAGCTTGAGGCTCGCTTGTTTTTGACCAGAACAGATCAGCAAACCGAGAAGGAAGCACACTCGTTCCGGAACTCCCTTCTAACTGGAACACAGGGTGCTGATGGCTGAGGGTGGCACCAGGGGGACCGTGGCCAGCCCCTTCTGGGCGCCCACGTCCTGACTCACCTGGTGGAGGCATGTGGCCGGGATTCTGAACGTCATCCTGAGAGTGGCCGTGGAGACGGGGCGTGGCTGCTGGGAAATCCAGCAACTAACTCGTCTTAAGTCAGAGAAGGGGGTTCTGACAGCCTGCCTTTGGTATTCATGAGAGAGAAGTCCCATCTGGGAGGTAATGTGCCCGTAAGTGCCATATGGAGCTCATATCCCCTCTCAGCAGGCTCTAGGCTGTAGTAGAAAGTGGGGCTCTCTGGGGAACAGAGCTGGTAAGTGCGGGCAACCCTGACACCAACCCTGCAGGCTGGACAGAGCTCTTCCAAAAGCCACTGCTTTCTGAAAACGCTTGTAGACCTCCTCCAGGAGCCTCGGTGGCATCCCTCTCTAGGCCATCATTTCCTTGCTGACCCAGGGCAATGGGCCTGGCCAGGCAGCTATAGATGTCCTTGGATTTTTCAAGAGCCTCATAACACTCCACAGTGTCCTCATGAGGGCTGAGCTAAGTCAAGAAGGCCCATCAGACTCATAAACATTCGGGGGAAATGGGTTTTCCTACTCTGCAACTTTCAGTTGTTTGGTCTCCCCACATCCTGATTGTTTCCAGGCGTGGAGCCCTGCAGGGTGGGTGACATGTGGAAAGACCCAGGCTCTTGTCCCGCCTGGATGCATGACCTGGGCAAGTCACCTAACCTCATCCACATCTAGGGTTTGAACACCAGACAAGATGACTCATGTGGAAGTGCTCTGACAACCCTGAAGTGTTAAATATATTTTTTACTAACTAGGTCATTTATGTTTACGTCTTATGAAGGAAGAAACTAAGAAACTAACTTTTTTATTTCACTAAGCGTGGCTATTATATATAATCGGCTCTAACGTCAGCTGGGCACTTACTGGCACGCGGCAGTTTTATACACCATTTCTAGGGATGTATTACGTGGTGACAAATCCATACTTCCCCAGGGGAGGAAAGTATAGATTGGTTCTAGTCTCCCTTTTTTCTTCCTGTCATACATCAAGGACCAGATGTTTTGAGATGACCCAGTGATCATGTGGGATACAGTTATTGAACTCTTCCAAGAAAAGAAGCTGGTTGGGTCAACCTTAGTCTGAAGAGCACAGAAATGGACACACTGCTCATGGCATGTTGCTGGGAGCGGAGCTCCTGGGGACCTGGGGTCAGGCCGCTGCTGGTGGGTGCAATCAGGTTCACATCATTCCCAGAACTCCTCGGTTTGCGGAAATTAGATTCTGAAAGACTCCATGAGCCTACTGCAATTTCCATAGACAGCCTAAATTATTCCCTTGCATGGAGGAGTGTGTACAAAACATGATGACTATAGCAAAGTTCAAAGGTTTGGGATTGTCTATCCTGGTTAATAATAGGAGCCATGCTCCAAAGGGTGATGTCACAAAGGCAGAATCACAGCTCCCCACGTAAGTGATTTCTACCACCTGGCACAGTCTCAGACAGTGGAAAACGGGGAGTGGGTGTGGGCGTCTCTGGGTGGGAAGAGCCCAGAGCAGCCAAGATGGAAACAGCTACATGCCAGCCAGCTCAGGTCTCCTCTGCTGAGTGCCTCCTTCCAAGAAGATCCTGGACAGCGGGGAGGAAGCACTCCTGCCCACAGCAGAGGGCTTGCAAGGTCACAACTCTTAGCAGAAAGAGGTCCCATGGTCGCCAGATAATGACCCGAGGCCTCCACGGCAACCTCACAGTCACTTCCTATGGTCACAGCAGCCGGACCAAAGCTAAAGTCAAGACGCCCCAGCCACTTGTTAGATGGCTCTCTTTGCTGGGACACTCGATGAAGCCAAACAGCCCTCCTCGTTCCCTTGCTACCATAATATAATGAAGGTGCTGCTGACCAAACATGGACGCTGAGTCTGGCGCGCAATGGACCACCACTACTTCCAGGAATGGCAGAGTCATTTCCAGCCCACATTTACAAAAGAGAAGCCCTGAGGTCACAAAGATAGGGACCTGGACCTGGAACCCGAGCCTGGGGGTTGCTGACTCCTAAGGACCATGAACCCCCCCCACCCCCAACACCAAAGCAGCCACGCCACCAGCGAGGGGTTTGCTCCTTAAGCAGCTGCTCCACCCCAGGTCCCCATTCCCACACGTTATCACCCGGCCATGGCCCACATCCCTGCAGGTTCGTTAGGACTTAATTTCTGGTAACTGCACCTGAACTTGAAACATCTCACTGCTTCCTGTCAGAGCCTCACTCAGCTGGCCACTGTGAGAGGAGGGCTTGTGTACAGAACTGCAGCCTGGAGAGAGGGCAGGTCTTTTCAAGCTCAACGTTTCTGACCTTTGCTCTCCCTGCTTTGGGCCCCTTTGATCTCCCAGAGATGCAAACTCCTTCAGATGCTCGGTGGGCAGGCGGCCAAGCAACACAGTTTTAAATTCCTTTGCAAACAAATAAACAGAAGATACCCTTGAAAATCCTGCTCTGCGAAATTTCAGCTCTGAAGCTTCCTTTTTTTATAGATTTTTTTTTTTCCAGAGCAACTTGTTTTTCAAACGTTTGTAATATTTGGAAATACCCAGAGCAGTCTTCCCCTCTGCGTGTACCATCTGGCTGCTGGACAAAGGGCAATTACTCAGAAAAATAAAAGGAAAGAGTGGGCTCCCCACTGAAGCTTACATGACATTTGCACATGGCTCAAGTGTTTCTCAAACAAAAGCAGGCGATTCGATTGCTGATTGCCCTATCTGAGGCGGAGATGGGGTAAGGCTTCAGGAGGCTGGCCTGTTACTCTCCTGGGCAAGCAGGCGGCTGTGGGCTGACATTCTCCAGTTGACTCCCCCAGGGGGACCCTCCCGGGTGAATGACGCCTTAGGGATTCCACGAGGGGGCAGGAGAAGGCCAGGGAGTCGACTCCCACCAGCACGCGGAAGGGTGGGGCCCAGGCCCCAGCATGGCCCTGCGCAGCCACACCGGGATCCGCGTGGGGACAAGGCTGCGGGCCTCATCTCAGCCTCAGCTTCCTCTGCAGGAAGGCAGAAGGGCCACACCACCCCGGGGTCCTGCCGGGGGGCGGCCGCGAGCAGACGCCCGAGCGCCTGCGCCCCCGCCCCGGCCCCTTACCGAGCAGACTGATGCCCAGCCGGGACAGGCCCTGCCGGAGCCCCTCGCCCAGGCTCTCCGGGAGCTGCCGCCGCCACTCTTCCTGCCGGTTGTAGTGCTCCTCGTCCAGCGACAGCCGGTCCATGTTCCGGGCCAGGCTCGTGGCCAGGTTGGTGATGGACGTGAGGGTACCTGAGGACACAGAGGCTCGTGGGTCTGGGGTCCTGGTCCCCTGGATGCCGGCCCCAGGGGAGGGGTCCCCAGAGCTGCGGGAGAGTGAGTCCACAGCAGCCTTCGGGCCTCGCCCGCCCCGCGGACAGTGAGGGCGGCTTCCCCCTGGGGAGGGGGAGGCCGCGGCCTTCGGAAAACGAGGTGAGTTGACACTTGCTGAGGAGAGGTGATACACTCAGCCCTCAGAGAGGCAGGATTAGACCCTCCCTCACCAGAAGAATGCCTGCAGTCTCACGCAGGGCTATCACGCACTCATCTGACCGCCAGGGCTTGGCTACAATAGTTAGTTTTGAAGTCCTCAGGGAGGCCTGGTTTTTTGAAGGTCGCAATTTGCCTGTTCTCATTTGAAAGAGTAAGGTTATGTTGCTGAATTTTAAACAGATTGTAAAGGAATGTTTCCACTTTAGAAGTAAGATCTATTCTCCATTTACTCTAGTCATACTAAAGGAAGACACTCAACTTTATCATTTGACAGTCAGGAAATAATTATTATGCCACAGAGAATATGTGTGATTTTGATATTCAGGGTGTGAGCTGGGAACAAAAAAAGTGAAGACAATAAAGGGAGTAAGGCATGTGAAAGTCAGGATTCTGTCTGGTTTTTCCCAAGAAAGGCTATTTCTGCGTCTTGCTCAAGACATTCATAATCCCCTCCAGCAAGTCTGCATAGGCCTCAGCAAAACTGAAAGACATCAACGGACATATCCTGAAGCTAACGAGTTAGTTCATTTGTTATTGGATGTCTAGGTTCAAGAAGAAATGGAAGATGTTTTTGCAGCTGCATCTTTACCAGTCATCTGAAAAGAAAAAAAAAAAAAAAAATCCATGCACACACACACACACACACACACACACACACACACAGACAAACCAAACAGATTTTGCTAAGAGGAAAGAACAAGTGTAAAAAACAAATTCAGTGAGTCACTACGCTAAAATTACCGCTGGAGTTCGATTTAGCAGGTGTTGGTTGTATTATTTTAAAATAAAAACAACAGAACCACAAAGATTCAAGTGTCAGGAGTGAGAAATCTACAGTGACTCACCCGTGGGTTCCTGCGGCTGAGCTCACAGGCCTCCTGGATGACCGGGCCCCGGGGGGGAGGGGCCCTGTCACTGTCCATGGAATTTGGTTTATTGCTCTTGCTGTTCTCTTGCCAGTCCCCCCTCTATGGATCATGGGTTCTCGTATTTCAAGCTCAAGTCTTGTTTGAGGCCTTCTAGAGACTTCTATAACCTACCCACTCATGAGTGTTGCAGTACTGTTGACTGTAAAAGGCCTTTTACCGGGCGGGGGGAGAAGGCCTTTGCCCTGTTTCCCCTGCCTCCCGCTGAGAAGAACTGAGGACTCAGATGGACCTTGTTAGTTCCCGAGTTACTGCCAACTTGACCAAAATATGGGCAAACAAACACGGATGAAAGGGAAGCACGCTCCTTCCCGAGGTGGGGGGTGGGGACAGCCGACTGCAGTTTAGCTCCTGCGCCCGATGACGCGTCCAAGCCACAAGGTGGCGCTGTGTACGTGGCGAGCCGGGGGAAAGCTGGCCCGCTCACCTCCCCACCGGCTTCCACTGTCAAAATGTATCCTGCTCCTTAAGAAAGTTATGACAACTGTATCTACATAAAAAAAATATATATGTATATATGATGAGGCAACACAGTGTAGGATTTCTGATGTTTAGCAGAAGTCCTGAACACCTTTAATATTTCTGCATTTATCACATGGAATAACAGTTGAGCCAATCCTTGTTTTCCCAATGGGAGGTTTCAAATTCTGAAGTTTCTGAAACATTTTCACACAACTACAGGCAAGCAGTGATCTGTTTAAAACATAAGAAGTTATATATGAGCTTTGTTACAAATCCAACGTCTCACTGCCAGCTAACAAGCCAAACAAAGCTAGAGGCAATATTAATTCACGGAGAATGTTTAACACATTCCCTAAAAAGTAAGACAGGGAAGGAATGAAAATCAGGCCTCATTACCAGGGACCCGAAGAGCTACCTTTGGAAATGTGCTTCACAAACGATGTAGTCCCTCTGGAAACCCCACTCACGAAGGCTCCCGGGCCTCGGGTCAGCCCCTCGTACGGAAGCCTGAAGAAGTCAGCGATGCCGTTCCCGATACTTCGCACCAGACTCGCCGGGCTGCCAAGGATTTCCAGGGATCCAACCACCCAGCCTGCAAGGGAGACCGGAGGGAAGGGGTGACTGAAACCTTAAATGCAGCACTTTCAACATTTGGGAAAAGTGACCCATTTTCCCTGCAATTCATTTTTCACACTAGAATTGAGAATGTAATAAGCTCCTTTGGAGCAAAATATGGGAAATAACTCATTCACTGTGAATTCATAAATGGCAAACTTTCATACTTTATAAATCAAAGTGATCCTTTTGGCAGCCTCACAAATAGCTTTAATATGACTTCCCTGCCTCCTGTATTCCTGCTAAATGGGACCCGTGTGCAGGGGGATGACGCTCCCGCCCCCTCCAAGCCAAGGCGGCCCCTGGGGCAGCAGGTGTCCTCAGGCTCGAGAGTTCTTAAAGCCCCTTGGTGCAGCGAGGGGCTGGGACACGGAGGAGGCCAGATGCTAAATGGGGTGCTGCAAAGAGGCCGCGCAGCTCTGACAGGGACGGAGGAGTTATTTTTAATCTTTCCCAATCCTACCAAGCTGAGCGCTTCCCTTTGGAGTGGAGCTGGAGCCAGAGAAATGTCTCCCCTTCCACCCTGCTTCAGTTGTGTAAACTCTGGTGACAGGGACATACTGATTAGCTTAGGGAGAGGGGCGTGTTCCCTGAGGGTCCCAGGCGGGGAGCTTGGGATCTGGTTCCCTATTTGAGCTGGGGTTTGCCAGAAGGCAGTCCGCTTGGCGGCCTGACTGCGGAGCGCTCGGCCCTGTGGGAACGTGGCTGAGTGTGGACCCTGCAGCGGCTCCCCGCGGGGGCTCGGGGCTCTCACTCAGAGGACGCAAGAGGCAGGCAAAGGCCGGGGGCTCAGAAGAGTATGAGTCTAAACACACAGTGTCTTTGGGGAACATGCTGACCTCCCCAGTCCGGGGCTGAGAGGGCTTTAAGGGGAGGCTGCGGGGGGCAGGACCCGAGTGGGAGCTGATCTCTAGTCCCCTGCGGCAGGTCCTCGGAGGCCAGGCCTGGGACAGAGAGCCCCCCCAATCAAGTCATCAACCCCAGAGGGCTGTGAACATGTGGAGGCAAGAGCCAAGCCACAGCCCTTAAGGGTCCCCAGGCCCAGCCCTTTGGAGAGGAACATCCTTACATCTTGAGCCCCCTTCTCTCCTCTGGAACATTAGAAGACAACATCAGGGTTTAGGTGAAAAGAGGAAATTATTTCCAAAAGGTGAGGATTATAAATGGAGGAGCCTCTGGGTGGCCAGGCATTCACCTTACTTACTTCGCTCAGCCACTCTGCAAGCCTTAGTACCTGCCTTCACGTAAATTTAGATTTAGCTAAGGACTGCGCCTCTCCCCGGGCGAAGGGACCGTGCCAGGCTCAGGGGACAGAGCCTCATGTGACGTCGTGTCGCCCTGTCATGTCTTGAGGGTGGGCAGGACAAGGAGGGGACTGTGGCTCGATTCTCCCCATCTCCCCGCAGCTTAGAGACACGTGGGAGGGCTTCAAGGCCAGGCTTACCCAATTCCAAAGCCTACCCTCCCTCTTCCTGCGAGGCCAGGCCTAACTGAGTAGGCAGGCTACCATGGAAGGTTGTGGAATATTCTTCCTCAGAGGGCCTTCTCCGGATGTAAAGAAACAACAGATTTCCTTTAGCCTGCAAGAGTTGGAATGTTCACTTGGAGGCAAGAGATTGGACTCAAAACTGCCCTTCTTTCCAAAGCTTCCATACAGAGATGAAGAAAGGGGAGTTAGCTACCGCCAAGCAGAGTGCACACGCACTGTCCGATGGGCCTGGTCAGGCCGGCGCAGCAGGGCACAGGGCGCACGGCAGGCAGCCAGCCCCACCTTCCAGCCCACAGCCCGGCCACAGGAAGGTGAGGCGGACAGTCTTGGATCATGCCCTGCGGATGGGGAGTCCAGGTACGGACCAGAGCTACTTCTCAAGGCCCTGAGCTGGCCAGAGAAGGACCAGAGCACCCGAGGGCATTCTGCCTTTATTTCTCTCCAAAAGCAAACGTACCGTTTTGCTTACTGGGTTTGGAGATTTTACTGAAAAAAGGTAACTGTCTGGTTGCCCATAGAGCCAAACCTTGGAAATAGATAGGGAGCCCAGGAAACTAGAGAGTCCATATAGTCTCTCCTTCAAATTGGGTCAGTGGTCACTCATTTCTAATCACTTTATCGTTAGAACCTCTGTAAGTATTTCCCTAGAAATGAGGTCAGGGTATTTCGGCCATTTAATCAAGTCCAATGGGTGAATCTTGACCCAAGTGAGGCAACTTGCCCACTCCCAGGCCAGCCCTTCCTTTCCCAAGAAGGCTAGCACATTCTCTCTGAGACGCTTCTACCCAGGGGTGACCTCCTATCCTCTTCCCATTCTCACTGCTTTCCTCCAGATGATCTTCAGACTGTCTGTGAGGCCTTTAGTGACAGAACTCCCAACAGGCCTAAAAACTTGGCTCTCTAGTGTAGAATTTCTTGTTTCAGCAAATAATGAGACTGGGACAGCAGCTTGGAGAACTTTTAGGTAGATTACCAGAAAATCCAAACAGAATGTTCCTGTGAAAGCTCATGAAAAATGAAAGAGGTCACTTTTAGCACAGAGGCTGCAGGACATGGCTCCCTGGCGGTGGTCACAGCTGGAGTTTCCCTGCCAGCTCACTACTCTGACGGGTGCTCCCACACCTTCGCCCAAGGTGATGACCGGGTGGACGGGAAGCTTGCTCCTTCCTAGGCTCCAGACCAGAGCTCAGTAACCTACCTGTCTGCTTCTCATGGGAAAAGCAAAAACTTCCTGAAAGAGTAAAGCTTTTCATATACCTGTCTATTAAACTTGAAATGGTAGCTGTTTGTTTTAAAATAATTTCTTAGCAAGAGGGAAATCTTTCCTTCCTTGTGGTACCTGCTATGAGAACAACAGTTTCAGGGCAGGGACCTCCTCTGACCTGGCCATCCAGAGTTCTGGGTAGCTATGGATTTCGTTCTGGAGAAAATATAATCTTACTAGTATGGCAACAAGATGGGTCAGTTGGTCGGTCACTGCTACAATGCTGTCTCATCTGGAATGCACTCGCCAAGGACAACGTTACCACGTTCTGTCCTAGGTTAGGTTTAGAGAGTAAGACTTCCCTGCGTTTTACCAGAAGGGGCTGCGAGACCAGCACCGGTTGGTTGGTGTTGGTTCCCTGGAGTTCATGGCAACATGAGGAGCCCGATTATCAGACTGAAACCATTTGAGAGTGAATTTAGGTCAGGAAGGCAAGCTCTGATGCCCATTACCACAGGGAATCCGGAGACAACCTGGCCTCCAAAACAACCTTCAGGTCACAGTACTCCCCACACCACACTCTGTACACACAGCCGAACACCCCCGTGCACTCCGCCCGCCTGGGCCTGTGGAGAGGCTGACACCGACAGCCTTCCCTTTGCCATCTGTCCAGACGGGCAAGGCTGCGCCGGGCAGGTAGAAGGCTCTTTACGCATCTGACGAGCGCACACATCCTCTGAATTTCTCACCTAGAGCTATTCATGGGCTGTAATGAAGCGAGTTAACAGCCCATAACTGCATTTCTTTTAGGCCCAGGGGCTGAGAGGGCCTGGGCTGGTTTTCCTGGCTGCACTAGCTCCCTGATACAGAGCCTCGTGCCTTCAAGGAGCCGAAAAGGTGCTTGCTAAATGGGAATCAAAATTCTGTTACATAACAGCAAATTTAACGGCTGCTACTGCGTAAGGGTTCATTAAGCGCCACCCTAAATTCAGGAGACTTCACATACTTTCATTGTTTTCTTGTCAGAAATCTTAAAACCCATCTTATGGGTGAGGAAACTGAGATGGGGGAGGTTCAGTAACTTGCCCCCAGCCTCCCAGCCACTGGATTCCAATCCACTGCTGTCTAACTGCTCCTCACCCTCCCATGCTGCTTCTGGGTGTCTTGGAGTCAGGACCACCCTGAAGCTTTTGTTTCTTGCTCAGGCTCCCTCTGCTGTGTCCTCACCTGCTCTGAAGAGGGCCCCCGCGGCGTAGTGCATGGCCAGGGCGTGGACGAGCTGCCTGGCCGTGGTGAAGATGGGGCCTCTTTCAAACACCGAGAAGGACAGTGGAGTGTGGTCAGAGGCGATGTACAGCTTGAGGGACGCGTGGATGCTGACGAGGAGGTTCACCGGCTGTATCACCAGCCTCTGCAGCTTCACGGGATGCACCAAGGCCCTGGCGTGCTGCCTCACCTGCGCAGGCAGCACCTGTCTGCCGCCTGCGAGGGCCGTGGGCTGAGCGCCCGGGCTGCTGCTGGGCAGGTAGGTCTCAAACAGAGTTTTGATGTAGTAGACAAACGTGTCTTCCACATATAATCGGGCAGGTTTCAATTCAAAACTGAACTCGTTCACATTGAACAGGATGTCCTTGCCCTCGGTTAAGGTGAGGCAGAGTTTGATAAAGCAGTTTTTCTTGTATTCTTCCAAATCTTCGCTGGATACGAGGAGACTCTGCATCTTGGAGCACTGAGGAGATTCTGTTTTCTCCCCCTGGCAGACCAAGACAGCGAAGTGGAAATTGGACTTGTTGAACAGCTGGTTGTCCAGCTGCAGGTCCCTGCAGCAGACCTCCACTGAGTAAACGTGAAAGGGGGCGGCGGCCATCTCTTCCCCAGGGAGGTGACCAGCCACGGGGGCCATCTGGAGGAAAACGTGGTCCAGTGTGAGTCTCAGAAGCTCGGAGGATGCTCTGTGGTGGGTGAGGTCATCAAACACTGCCAGGCTCAACTGAGTGACGAACATTTTAAATGTCACGATCTTCTCCAGAGTTCTGAAGGAGAAAGGGAAGAGAACATGAGCATCTCTCCTCCACTTTTCTTTCCTCCCTCCCTCCCTTCCTTAATGTCTTAGTAGATTTTCAATGATGGAGCCTTCTTAGAAACCTCCTGATGTCCCATCAGATTCTCATAAGAAACAAATTAAGAACTGAACTTGCAGTACATCGTGTCTGGACAGCCGGGCACACTCCAGCAGCACCGGGAGATGTTCCCAAAGGGACCATGACAAGCTCTCGTTACGCTGCTCTATCGTGTTCCCCTCATCAACACCAGATTTTTATTCCCAAATCCTCTGAGTTCTTTGTGCACTAATTCTCTGTTGTGATCATGAGGCAAAAGGTCATAATAAAATAACCAAGATGCATTATATTGGGAAAAGTAAGAGCAAGCAAGAGAAAACTTCCCACGAAGCCCCGGCACAGCCCCGCGGCCGGCATCTCAGGGCGCGTGCTCTGTTCTCCCTGTCACATTTAGGGCTGAGCAGCCCGAGCTGCTCCCCGAAGCCCTGCCCTGAGCTAAGCCACCGTGCTCTCACCCTCTCCAAAGTCATCACTCCAGCAGCTCACTCCCTCCTACACCATTTCTTCTTCCTTACCAGCAGCTTATAAACATGCTATTATTTCTCTTATCTTAAAAAATCCCTCTCGTTAACTAACTCCTCCTCTAGCTACCCTTTTCCCAATCCCCTTCACATAAACACCCCAGAGCACATACACCTCGTCTCCTGTTCCTCACTTTCCATTTTCTCTTAGCCTTACTCCAGGCAGGCTCTGTCCCACCTCCTCTACCAGAGCAATTCCCATCAGAGACCCCAAGGGACTTCCTTTTTGCTAAATTGAAAAATGGGCTTGAAGTCTGTGACTCACACCCCCTACAGTGGCATTCGAGTGGATAACTCCCTCCTTCTGGAAATCCTTTCTTGGCCTGTCTGCTCTCAGCTCTTGTATTTCTCGTCACTCATCACCTATGGGACTCTCTCCTCTTAAAGGTCAGGTGCCCAAGCTTCAGCCCCTGGCCCTCTTCTCTCCCCATCTCCACTCACATCCCTTGGAGGGCTTCATCTGGGTCAGCAGTTTGGCATCTATATGCTGATGACTTCTACAGTCACACATTCAGCCTAGAACTCCCTGTGAGCGCGGATCTTGCGTTTCTAACTGCCCATCCACACAGGAGTCACTTACAGGTCTCAGACGGCTCAGGGGTCATGTGTGTGGTCATACTCATGATCTCACCCCCAAACCCACAGAACAGTTGTTCTTATCTTAGTTTATGATGATCCTACCAGTTGCTCAGACCAAAACTTTGAGACTTCTTGATGCCTCTATTTTCAACCCACATCCAATGCATCAGGGAAAATGCCATTGGTTTCTTCTAAAACTGCATCGCGAATCTGACCATTTCTTACCACGTTCCCTGAGAGTGTGGCTAAGCCATCAGCACCTCTAGTGTGAATAACTGTAACAGTCACCTAACCAGTCTCCTTGCTTCCTCCTCTACTTCTCTGGGCTGCTGCTGCTGCTAAGCCGCTTCAGTCGTGTCCGACCCTGTGCGACCCCATAGACAGCAGCCCACCAGGCTCCCCTGTCCCTGGGATTCTCCAGGCAAAAACACTGGAGTGGTTGCCATTTCCTTCTCCAATGCATGAAAGTGAAAAGTGAAAGGGAAGTCGCTCAGTCGTGTTCGACTCTTAACAACCACATGGACTGCAGCCTACCAGGCTCCTCCATCCATGGAATTTTCCAGGCAAGAGTGCTGGAGTGGGGTGCCAATACTTTTCTATAGTTTACTTCAAAAGCATAGGGAACTATATTCAATATTCTGTGGCAAACCATAATGGAAAACAATGTGAAAAAGAATATATGTGAAATATATAATATATATATATAGCTATACTTCAATAAACTTAAAACAAAAGAAAAGGAGTCATGGTCTTCTAAAAATTTATGTCAAATCAGGTAACTTCTCCGTTCAAACAGATCCAACGACTTCCCCGTTTCACTCAGAAGAAAACGAAGCCTTGCGCAACGTGTGCCCTCCCAGCCATCCCCTGCTTGGCCCAGGGCCCTGGTTCCTCCTAGCTCACCCACTGCACTTGGCCCGCCCTGGCCTAGTCCCTGCTCCTCCAATATGCCGGTGCACTGCTTCTGACTTCTGAACTGGCTGTGCCCTTTGTCTGGAGAGTTCTCCCCAGATAATCATATTACTAACACCCCCTGGCTGTTTTCAAGTCTTTGCTGAAATGTCAGCTTCTTGGTGAGGCTTACCTATACCAGTTTTTCAAAACTATCCTCTTTCTGTTGCTATAGCCAGGTAATTCCTAGTCCCGACCAGGCTTTGTTTTTATTGCTGCAGAACTCCAACCTTTCACTAAAACATTAAACTTTCTTTTTTATTGTGTTCGTCCTGTCCTCCCACTGCACACCTATGAGAATGTGATTCTCCTCGGGAGCAGGGACTTGGGACTGTGAGGCTACAGATGAGAACAGCACTGGTATCCAGTAAGCACTTGAGAAATACTTGCTGAACAGATGAATTAAGGAAATACAAGTAAATGCCTAGATCCTTCTTATTTCTACCACTGAATGCATGGATTGTTGCTACTGTCACAAACAATGCCCTACTAATGCCTTATATAAACCACTCTTGAAGTTGTGTGGGCTTCAAATCCTGGCTTATGCAATTCAAAATTTAGTCTTCGGTTCTATTACGCTATTGTTTTTACAAATTCTTCTGGTCAAAGGAAACTGTCTACCCAATCTATTTGTAATATTATAAATTCAAATTAATCATAATATGGCAAGGTCCAAATTAATGAGTTCTTAACCATGTATGAAAAGCAAGGAATTTAGGGAAAAAAAGAGCTTAAACAAATGTATAAAAGTTGATGACACTATTTTATATTTTAAATTAAAATTTAAATAAATTAACTTTCTGATTATAAAATATATTCTTATAGAAAATTAATAGAAAAATCATTAAATGTGCACATCTATAACTGCACATCTATTAACAACTTTGATTCTTTTCTTTCCAGTGTTATTTCTAGGAATGTTTTCTGTATGTATGAGAATGTGTATGCATATATGTACTTAACTGTGAATATGTATGTGTGTGTACATAATTAGGATATATTTGTATATTCAAATTTATATTGTTTGCTTTATTTTAGGGCTGCCCTGGTGGCTCAGAGGTTAAAGCATCTGCCTGGAATGTGGGAGACCCAGGTTCGATCCCCGGGTCGGGAAGATCCCCTGGAAAAGGAAATGGCAACCCATTCCAGTACTCTTGCCTGGAGAATCCCATGGAGGGAGGAGCCTGGTAGGCTACAGTCCATGGGGTTGCTTTATTTTAGATTCATCACATGTATTTTTCTATCCCATTAAAATCCTATAATGGTATATTCTGTGGATATACCATTTTTTGTACAACTATGTATCATATATTTCCTTGGTGAAAGGATCTGTACTCTGAATATTTTGCCATTATAATTAGCAATGTGATCAAACCTCTCTGTATATCTTTGCCTACTTCTCTAATTATTGCTTTAACTCTTAAGCTCTTAAAACTCTTAAAAGTAGAATTTCCAAGCCAAAGGGATTTTAAAGCTCTTAATACATATTACTAGAGTGCTTTCTAGAAAATAGTAACAATTTACACTTTTAGTAGGACTGTATATGATGGATATGTGTGTTTTTGTCACTCAGTCATGTCTGACTCTTTGCAACCCCATGGACTGTAGCCCGCCAGGCTCCTCTGTTCATGGAATTCTCTAGGAAAGAATATTGGAGTGGGTTGCCATTCCCTTCTCAAGGTATATGATGGAACATCATTGTTAATTCAACATGTAATGTCTTATTTAAAGTTTGCATTTCTTTGGTTATTTGTGTTTCCACTTCCCAGAATTTTCCAGTTGTGTTTTTTACACTTATTTAGTTTTAGAAAAGGCAGAGGAACCAGAAATCAAATTGCCAACATCTGCTGGATCATGGAAAAAGCAAGAGAGTTCCAGAAAAACATCTATTTCTCCTTTATTGACTATACCAAAGCCTTTGACTGTGTGGATCACAATAAACTGTGGAAAATTCTGAAAGAGATGGGAATACCAGACCACCTCACCTGCCTCTTGAGAAACCTGTATGCAGGTCAGGAAGAAACAGTTAGAACTGGACATGGAAC
>SJYW01029853.1:60212-72896 GCA_006410735.1 Raphicerus campestris | reverse complement strand
CACCAAAGAATTGATGCTTTTGAACTGTGGTGTTGGAGAAGACTCGTGAGAGTCCCTTGGACTGCAAGGAGATCCAACCAGTCCATTCTGAAGGAGATCAGCCCTGGGATTTCTTTGGAAGGAATGATGCTAAAGCTGAAACTCCAGTACTTTGGCCACCTCGTGTGAAGAGTTGACTCATTGGAAAAGACTCTGATGCTGGGAGGGATTGGGGGCAGGAGGAGAAGGGGACGACCGAGGATGAGATGGCTGGATGGCATCACTGCGATTCATGGGGTTGCAAAGAGTCAGACACGACTGAATGACTGAACTGAACTGAGGCTCCTCTGTCCGTGGGATTTGCCAAGCAAGAATACTGGACTGGGTTGCTATTTCCTTCTCCAGGTATCTTCCCAACTCAGGGATCAAACTTGGGTCTCCTGCAATGGAGGTGGATTCTGTGTGGTTTTACTTAATTATCAGATAAAACTGAGAGATTTGTATTAATATTCTCATTTTACAGTTGGTGAAACTGAGGCAAAGGGAGTTTATGGAACTTTCCTTGACCAGTCATACAACTAGTAAAAGCTGAAGGTAGAATAGAACCCAGGAAATTTGGATGTAATGTTTTTTCTCCTGAATGTTTCACTTTGTCATGCTTTTCATTTGGTTTCTTTTTTATTTTTTCTGTGAAATTGTTTTCTGCACCTCTTTCAGTGTATATAAAATATTTTATATCTAACTATTTTAAAATATGTTTTTTGTACTTTGTATTTCAAAATAATTTTAAACATGGAAATATTGTAAAAATAGAAAATAAGACTTTGGGACAATTTGTGAATGTGTTGCACACTTGACCTCCCATTATTCACAAATATTTTAGTATTTTCCAAACCAAAGATACTCTCCTAAATAACTATGTAACAGACATCCAAATCAGGAAATTAACATTGATATATTTTTGCCACCTGATCCACAGATCCCATTCAAGTTTTGCCATTTGTCGTAATCGTGTCCTTTATAGAAAAGGGGGGACTTCCTTGGCGGTCCAGTGGTTAAGACTCTGTACTCCCACTGCAGGGGGTTGGGGTTTTAATCCTGGTCAGGGGACTAAGATCCTGCATGCCAGCTGGTGCTGCCAAAAAGAGAAATAGAATCAACTCCAAGATCTTTGTGCTTTATTTTAGTTACAATGTCTCTTTCGATCTAGAACAGTTTCATAGTCTTTCTTTGACTCCATGACCTTCATCCTTTTGAGGATCTTCATCCTTTTGAGGATCCTCAAGCTGACTGTTTTGTAGACTATCCCTCAATCTGGGTCTATCAGATGTTTTCTTGTTATTAGATTTGGGTTATATAAGTCTTTGGCAGGAAGACAGAAATGAAAATGTGTGCTCAGTACACTATATTTTGGATATTAATTAAATGGTACTTAGAAATCAAGATTTGGGCAGTAAGTGTGTGTATTACTATTGGAGTATTACTCTTCCAAAAGTAGGAGATAAATATATGTGTGTACACACATCTCCATCTATACTGAAATCTATGAATTCATAATACTATTCTATTTCAGTTCAGTGCCACATAAGATTCATGTCTTTTTTCTTCCTTTCTGTATTTTTAAGTCTCTTATTCTACAGAAAGAAAACTGACTTGTACTGTGCTCAATAGGGTCACCTATCTGATCAAACTCCCCATATGTACAGTCTTTCACCATGACTTTAAAGATTTTTCTCACTGTATCCAGGCTCTGATCCACACAAGGCCGCTGACGTCCCCTCACCACAGGCTTCCTGTCCAAAGCAATTTCTCTGTCCAGAGCACTGTCTTTAGAAAGGGAGATGGGGAAAAGAGGAGCAGGGAAGAAAGAAGAGAGGCAGGGAGGGAGGGAGGGATGGAGAGAAGGAAGGAAGGGACGAGAGAAGGATAAAAGGGAAGGAGAAGGGAAGAAAACAAATGAAACTGATTTTAGGGGAAAATTAGAATCCATTAAAAAATTTTAAGACATAAACTGATTTAATAGAATTCATATCAGAAAATTCTATGTTAATATAAATGGATTATTTGAAGATAATTCTAACTGAACGTCTATACTTTAAAATGCAGAGTAAACTCCCCCAGATATCAGAATTGTTGATTATCTGTCATAAGAATGATGGAGTTTACTATTCACCAGGTCAAAAAGTTGACATCAACACAGTGGGGTTGGGCTTCCCAGGTGGCTCAGTGATAAAAGTACCCACCTGCCAATGCTAGATGACAGGGGTTCTATCCCTGGGCCGAGAAGGTCCCCTGGAGGAAGAAATGGCAACCCACTCCAGTATTCTCACTGGGATAATCCCATAGAAGAGCCTGGCAGGCTACAGGCCATGGGGTCTCAGAGCCAGACACAACTGAGCACATCACATCACACAATGGGGTTAAATATTTCTAATCAGCATTTCTATAAACTTGATCCTGATGGAAATAAGAACTAGTAAAAGTAAAATAGAAATCAGATGAAATGAGACTGCCTCTGAATGTATTATATCGATAATGGATCAAACATCGAATTGGCCTCATTAAGCTAATAACCTCAAGAACAGTTCCTGATCCCTAAGACTATATTGTGAGGATTAAATGGATTGAAGGACATAATGTACGTCCAAGGCTTAGCCCATGGTACATCACAGTGGCAGTATAAATGATGATGATGGTAATAAAAATTTCCAAGAATGAGTCCCAGGGCTTTCGTTTTGTCCCTGGAAGTGGGAAAAGGAGCAGAAGTTAGCAGTAGGTTGCAGTGTACATACAGGAAGAATTCAGATTTAATGACTCCAGGTCTTATGGCAAAGTCCGTGCAGTCTGGTTTGCCAAAGGAGACCCAGATGACTGTATATTTTCCAATAAGTCAGCCACTGTGAGTTGATTAAAGATGATGAGCTGTAGGACCAAAGGCAAATGAAGGCATCAAAGAGATCTTTCGATGTGAAGTTGAGCGGCAAAGCCCACGTTGGCTGAGTGATACAGCAGTGTCAGATGAAAATGGATGAAAGGTACCTGCTGATGAAAGAGAAAGAATGTGGAAACCAATCTTACTCTGTCCAGGCCGGCATTTTCCACCTGGGTTTGATGCTTAGATCAATGACATCTCCCCAGCTAACAGAATAAAGGCGTCACCATTCTCATCAAGGCAATTTTCAGAAGATGACATTTCAAGTGGAGGTTAGTGTTGCAGGAAGAACTTCCCTGATGATTTTGAATACTAATGATGGTCAGGAGCCAGAATATAGAGAAAGAGCTGGGATAATACAGAAAGTTGCTGAAACTCAGACCACGAAAACTTAGACTCATTGGCCTTTGAAACATGCGATAAGAACGCAATACATACCTAGTGAATGAAAGACTGAATGAATGTGTCTCAAATGCTGGAATGGTTTTCTCCTCCCAGTGCCCCTCCACCCATGACTTAGTTAAGTTGTAGCCAAGGGATAAAAATAACAACAGCTAAGAAGATGAACAACATCAGTTCAGTTCAGTTCAATCGAGTCACTCAGTCCTGTCTGACTCTTTGCAACCCCATGGACTGCAGCATGTCAGGCTTCCCTGTCCATCACCAACTCTCAGAGTTTGTTCAAACTCATGTCTATCGAGTCGGTGATGCCATCCAATCATGTCATCCCTGTCATCCCCTTCTCCTCCTGCCCTCAATCTTTCCCAGCATCAGGGTCTTTTCCAATGAGTCAGTTCTTCACATCAGGTGGCCAAAGTATTGGAGTTTCAGCTTCAACATCAGTTCTTCCAATGAATATTCCTTTAAGATGAACTGGTTGGATCTCTTTTCAGTCCAAGAAAATGAACAACATAGGAAAGCTCAAAAAATGTGGGGAAAATAGAAAGAGCTGTCAGGGATTCCCTGGTGGCTCAGTGGTAAAGAATCCACCTGCCAATGCAGGAGTCATGGGTTCTAGCCCTGATGAGGGAAGATCCCACATGCTGCTGAGCAACTAAGCCTGTATGCCACGACTACTGAGCTGGTGCTCCAGACTCTGGGAGCCTCAATGACCAAAGCCCGCACATCCATGCTCTGCAACGAGAGAAGCCACCACAGTGTGATACCTGAGCACCGCAACTAGAGAGTCACGCCAGACCCCCACAACAAGAAAAGGCCATGCAACAACAAATTCCTGCATAATGCAAAAATAAATAAAATTATAATAAAAAAGAGAAGCTGCCAATGTGATTATAATTCTTGCACTCAATTAATATTTGTTGAGAGTTCTACTTGAAGTGTGATGTGTAGAAGTTGAGGATTGCAAAATTAAGCCATCTAAACCCATAGAGCTTATGGACCAGAAGGAGGTAAAAGTATCAATATCCATTCACACTAGAAAATGTATTGACTGCTTGCTGTATTTCAGGGGACACAGATACAAACAAGGCAAAGTTGACGACCTCCACAAAGTTNGGGAGGGAGGGAGGGATGGAGAGAAGGAAGGAAGGGACGAGAGAAGGATAAAAGGGAAGGAGAAGGGAAGAAAACAAATGAAACTGATTTTAGGGGAAAATTAGAATCCATTAAAAAATTTTAAGACATAAACTGATTTAATAGAATTCATATCAGAAAATTCTATGTTAATATAAATGGATTATTTGAAGATAATTCTAACTAACGTCTATACTTTAAAATACAGAGTAAACTCCCCCAGATATCAGAATTGTTGATTATCTGTCATAAGAATGATGGAGTTTACTATTCACCAGGTCAAAAAGTTGACATCAACACAATGGGGTTTGGCTTCCCTGGTGACTCAGTGATAAAAGTACCCACCTGCCAATGCTAGAGGACAGGGGTTCTATCCCTGGGCCGAGAAGGTCCCCTGGAGGAAGAAATGGCAACCCACTCCAGTATTCTCACTGGGATAATCCCATAGACAGAGGAGCCTGGCAGTCTACAGGCCATGGGGTCTCAGAGCCAGACACAACTGAGCACATCACATCATACAATGGGGTTAAATATTTCTAATCAGTATTTCTATAAACTTGATCCTGATAGAAATAAGAACTAGTAAAAGTAAAATAGAAATCAGATGAAATGAGACTGCCTCTGAATGTATTATATCGATAATGGATCAAACATCGAATTGGCCTCATTAAGCTAATAACCTCAAGAACAGTTCCTGATCCCTAAGACTATATTGTGAGGATTAAATGGATTGAAGGACATAATGTATGTCCAAGGCTTAGCCCATGGTACATCACAGTGGCAGTATAAATGATGATGATGGTAATAAAAATTTCCAAGAATGAGTTCCAGGGCTTTTGTTTTGTCCCTGGAAGTGGGAAAGGAGCAGAAGTTAGCAGTAGGTTGCAGTGTACATACAGGAAGAATTCAGATTTAATGACTCCAGGTCTTATGGCAAAGTCCGTGCAGTCTGGTTTGCCAAAGGAGACCCAGATGACTGTATATTTTCCAATAAGTCAGCCACTGTGAGTTGATTAAAGATGATGAGCTGTAGGACCAAAGGCAAATGAAGGCATCAAAGAGATCTTTCGATGTGAAGTTGAGCGGCAAAGCCCACGTTGGCTGAGTGATACAGCAGTGTCAGATGAAAATGGATGAAAGGTACCTGCTGATGAAAGAGAAAGAATGTGGAAACCAATCTTACTCTGTCCAGGCCGGCATTTTCCACCTGGGTTTGATGCTTAGATCAATGACATCTCCCCAGCTAACAGAATAAAGGCGTCACCATTCTCATCAAGGCAATTTTCAGAAGATGACATTTCAAGTGGAGGTTAGTGTTGCAGGAAGAACTTCCCTGATGATTTTGAATACTAATGATGGTCAGGAGCCAGAATATAGAGAAAGAGCTGGGATAATACAGAAAGTTGCTGAAACTCAGACCACGAAAACTTAGACTCATTGGCCTTTGAAACATGCGATAAGAACGCAATACATACCTAGTGAATGAAAGACTGAATGAATGTGTCTCAAATGCTGGAATGGTTTTCTCCTCCCAGTGCCCCTCCACCCATGACTTAGTTAAGTTGTAGCCAAGGGATAAAAATAACAACAGCTAAGAAGATGAACAACATCAGTTCAGTTCAGTTCAATCGAGTCACTCAGTCCTGTCTGACTCTTTGCAACCCCATGGACTGCAGCATGTCAGGCTTCCCTGTCCATCACCAACTCTCAGAGTTTGTTCAAACTCATGTCTATCGAGTCGGTGATGCCATCCAATCATGTCATCCCTGTCATCCCCTTCTCCTCCTGCCCTCAATCTTTCCCAGCATCAGGGTCTTTTCCAGTGAGTCAGTTCTTCACATCAGGTGGCCAAAGTATTGGAGTTTCAGCTTCAACATCAGTTCTTCCAATGAATATTCCTTTAAGATGAACTGGTTGGATCTCTTTTCAGTCCAAGAAAATGAACAACATAGGAAAGCTCAAAAAATGTGGGGAAAATAGAAAGAGCTGTCAGGGATTCCCTGGTGGCTCAGTGGTAAAGAATCCACCTGCCAATGCAGGAGTCATGGGTTCTAGCCCTGATGAGGGAAGATCCCACATGCTGCTGAGCAACTAAGCCTGTATGCCACGACTACTGAGCTGGTGCTCCAGACTCTGGGAGCCTCAATGACCAAAGCCCGCACATCCATGCTCTGCAACGAGAGAAGCCACCACAGTGTGATACCTGAGCACCGCAACTAGAGAGTCACGCCAGACCCCCACAACAAGAAAAGGCCATGCAACAACAAATTCCTGCATAATGCAAAAATAAATAAAATTATAATAAAAAAGAGAAGCTGCCAATGTGATTATAATTCTTGCACTCAATTAATATTTGTTGAGAGTTCTACTTGAAGTGTGATGTGTAGAAGTTGAGGATTGCAAAATTAAGCCATCTAAACCCATAGAGCTTATGGACCAGAAGGAGGTAAAAGTATCAATATCCATTCACACTAGAAAATGTATTGACTGCTTGCTGTATTTCAGGGGACACANTGGAGACTGAGATCAGACACAAGAATGGTCAACCAAGCTTATGAGATTTAGCCCCAGTAACACTAAGGCCCCAATAACACTGAGGCCTGGGTGCACTTCGCGGGTTAGCAAGACTCCATAGGTATTGTCACACATGGTTGCCAGGAAAAGTTTTGTCCTCGAGCTC
This sequence comes from Raphicerus campestris, assembly GCA_006410735.1. Lineage (NCBI taxonomy): Eukaryota > Metazoa > Chordata > Mammalia > Artiodactyla > Bovidae > Raphicerus > Raphicerus campestris. Next base: position 65,772 of record SJYW01029853.1, on the reverse strand, counting down.
ACTGGAAGGTCACCACTGGGAGCCCGATGCCTGCCACTTTCCTGGACTCTGTCCCATGGGTCTCTTCCTCTTGACTGATTTTTATCTGTATGCTTTCACTGTTATAAATCTTAAGTGTGAGTTTTACAGCTTTCACTGAGTTCTGTGACTCCTTCTAGTGAATTACCTCACCTAACAGTTGCCTTGTATGTGCATGTTCTAAGTCANTTTCACTGTTATAAATCTTAAGTGTGAGTTTTACAGCTTTCACTGAGTTCTGTGACTCCTTCTAGTCAATTACCTCACCTAACAGTTGCCTTGTATGTGCATGTTCTAAGTCACTTCAGTCGTGTCCAACTCTATGGACTGTAGCCCACCAGGCTCCTCTGTCCATGGAATTTTCCAGGCAAGAACACTGGAGTGGGTTGCCATTTCCTTCTCCAGGGGATCTTCCCAACCCAGGGATTGAACCCATGTCTTTCATGTCTCCTAAATTGGCCGGTGGGTTCTTTACCACTAGAGCCACCTGGGAAGCCCAAGAGTTGCCTAGAGTTCAGTTCAGTTCAGTTCAGTTGCTCAGTCGTGTCTGATTCTCTGCGACCCCATGAATCGCAGCATGCCAGGCCTCCCTGTCCATGACCAACTCCCGGAGTTCACTCAGACTCACGTCCATTGAGTCAGTGATACCATCCAGCCATCTCACCCTCGGTCGTCCCTTTCTCCCCCTGCCCCCAATCCCTCCCAGCATCAGGGTCTTTTGCAATGAGTCAACTCTTCACATGAGGTGGCCCAAAGTACTGGAGTTTCAGCTTTAGCATCATTCCTTCCAAAGAAATCCCAGGGCTGATCTCCTTCCGAATGGACTGGTTGGATCTCCTTGCAGTCCAAAGGACTCTCAAGTTGCCTTAGGGACCCCCAAAATTCCAATTAATGTCAAAAGTAAGGGTGGTTTTGGGAATTTCCAAACTCTGAATTTGGTGTCAAAAGTGAAGGTAGTCTTGTGAACGGCACACATGGGTAGAATGAGATTTGAACACTGATTGATCTGACTCCAAATCCACTGGTCTTTGATAAAATAGTTTATGGGACCAAGTCTCACCACAGTTTCAAACATGGCTATGTATGAGGATTACAAGGGAGTTTGTCAAATATATGGATAACTGGACCCCATCTCAGTCCTACTGAAAGAGAATTTCTAGGAGTTAACATCATGGAATGGCTACTGTTTGGTTTTAATAAAGTCTCTAATTGATTCTCATAGGATTAGCCTGGCACCAGTCTACAGATGCTGGTAACAACATTGCTTCATGAAAGTTCCTTTGCTCCAATGTTTCAAAGGAATTTTCCTACTCAAGCATTTAGTTCTCACGTGTGATGAATCCCTCAAAGCGTTAAGGATTCTCCTTGAGGGTGGGGACAGTAGCTTTTTATTTCTTCATCTTTCATATCCAACATAGAGATTGGCACATCAGGTGTCTATCAGATGAATGAATTAATATATTTCTGGTCTGACAACTTCATAACTAACTACATTATCTGGTGCAAATGATTGTGAAATAAATTAATACTTATTATTGCTATTATTTAATACTAAAAATAAAATTATTAATTAATGTATTTAAGTGTGAAACTGTTAGTTGCTCGGTCATTGCTGACTCTGTGATGCCATGGATTATAGCCTGCCAGGTTCCTCTGTGCATGGAATTCTCCAGGCCAGAATACTGGAGTAGGTAGCCATTCCCTTCTTCCAAGGATCTTCCTGACTCGGGGATTGAACTTGCGTCTCCTGCATTGCAGGCAGATTCTTTACCATCTGAGCCACCAGGGGAACTTAAGTGTATTTTAATTAAATATTTGATTAAAATTAACAAAAATTAGTATTAAATAATTTCTTATGATACAAGGGCTAACAGGAAAAAAACCTAATTAACCTCAATATACCTCTGACTTCCCACTCTGAAACTGGTGCATCACAAAGACAGAGCCTCAGACAGATCCACCCCCATTCTGACTTAGAGGAAGGAGAGGACTTGGTCAAGAGGTCAGATCACTGAGTGCTCCTCCTGCCCTCAGCGCCACACCAGGCACCCTACGTGTCATTTCATTTCTTCCACAGTAACTGTCTGGAAGGGTCTTTAAACCTGCTGTTTTCTCAGCTTAAAATGCTTGGTTCCTGGTCTTGGTTCTTATTCATCCTTAAGATCAGAATCTCACGGACATGAACACACCTTCCTCCAAGCCAGGTGCCTTCTCTCTATTCTACGCTCTCAGAGCAGATGTCGTTCCACCTGTGGGACTGATCTCTTGAAATTTCACCTGCTCATCTATGCAATACTTCTTCGTTTTCTCCTAAACGCCACTGTAATGAGCAAAGGGGACCTTTCACCTAGGACAGGGATTGTTTTTACTCCCAGGACCCAGGATAACGCCTGACACCTGACAGCTTCACAGACCTACTACTGAATGGATAAATGAACACTCAGGTGGGCTTTCCTGGTGGCTCAGAATCCACCTCATCTGCCAATGCAGGAGACCGGGTTCGATCCCTGGGTGGGGAAGATTCCCTGGAGGAGGGCATGGCAAATCACTCCAGTATTCTTGCCTGGAGAATTCTCCCATGGACAGAGGAGCCTGGTGGGCTACGGTCCATGGCGTCACAAAGAGTCAGACAGGACTGAGTGATTAAACAGTGAGTTACATATAAGGCTTGTGGAGGGAAGTCTTGCCCCAGGTTGCGTGTCCAGGAAGCTGCAAAGGTGGGGCAAAGGTCTTCTTGATTCTGACGTCTCTGCTCTCTTCTCCTCCATCCCCACCTCCTCCTGGAAGGGCTGGGAAACTCAGAGCAGACTGAAGAAGACCCTCTCAGGGGCAGCTGCCATCTGACAAGCTGAGGAGGCAGGAGTTGCAGAGAAAGGATGAAGGGCTATTTATTATCCACTGGGTTTTAGAGGGAGAGTCACTTTAGCAGGTTATTTCCCAGAGACCAGGGATTTTGACCCTTCATTGAGGGAAGTGTCACACAGGGTAATGCTGGTTTATGAACTGCTCCACTGGCCTTTGGGGAAGTGGAGAGTGTAAGGAGAGAGGCTTTAAATGGGGTCAAAAGAGGGCCCCATTAAAATGGCATTCGGCTGAAATCCAGGCTCTGACAAGAGCACCTCCATTTTGAAAGGGAAGAAAGGCTATTTATTTGGCTCAGCAAATCTCATTTTACTGTCCTGAAGGCAGTGGGATGGAATGAGATACACAAGGGCTTTAAGGTCAAAGAGGCTGGGAATGGATCTCAGACGTGCTGCTTGTGAGCTGTGTGATGTAGGGAAAGTTGCTTAACTTCTCTGTGCCTCAATTTCCTTGTTGGGAATAGGAGGACAATGCCTACATTGCATGGCATTGGGGGGATATTCAACAAGACAAAGAACTTAAAAGCACCTAGCAGAGTTCCTATCACAAGCCAGACACTCAGGAGAACTTAGGTCTCACTGAATGAAATGTATTTGTTTGAATTGATGTCTCCATTGTTAGAATGGAGGCAGACAACTGGGATCATGAAAGGAGGATAATGAGGAACTAGTGACCCTTAGGGTTTCCCCCAAAACAAGGATACCCTGGTTTTCCTTCACATTTCCTGGCTTTGAGTATTAACGTACACCAGATCCATGTTTTGGATGCAATCATTTGACATGGGCTTCCCCAGTTGCTCAGCAGTAAAGAATCTCCCTGCAATGCAGGAGACACAGGTTCAATCCCTGGGTCAGGAAGATTCCCTGGAGGAGGGCATGACAGCCCACTATAGTACACTTGCCTGGACAATTCCATGGACAGAGGAGCCTGGTGGGCCCCAGTCCATGGGTTCGCAAAGAGTCTGACACAATTGAAGGGACTTAGCATGCAAGAACGCATGCATTTGACATCAAAGCTTGAATAAACTGCACCATTAGCATTTCCCTGGGAATTTTCCTAAGTGATGATAAGTGACATCTTCAAGGTTCTGACTTTGGCTAGGAGCTATCAGAATCACCCAATCCAGCTACTTTTTAAAATTTTTTACTTATTAATTTATTTATTTTTAGCTGTCCTGTGTCTTTGTCGCAGCTCGAAGGCTTCTCAGGTTTCAGGGCATGGGCTTTGGAGCACGTGGGTCAGTAGTTGCGGTGAATCGGCTTAGTTACTCCAAGGCACGTGTGATCTTAGTTCCCCCACCAGGGATCAAATCCATGTCCCCTGCGTTGGAAGGTGGATTCTTAACCACTGGACCACCAGGGAAATCCCCTAGTTTGGTGTGGACAGTTACAGCAATAGCTAGCATTCTAGGGATCAATGCTTACCATGAGTCAGAAAATGGATTAACATCCAGACATTAATGTATTCACAGTGTTTGATCCTCAAAAACTAAAAAGCTCGATACTGTTTTTAACTGAGGCTCAGAGAGGTTGCCCAAGATCTCATAGCTGCTAAGTGATGGGATTTAGATTTGAAGCAAGCAGTCTAACTCCACAGCCTTTGCTCAAAGCTTCTAGGATGCATCTCTCCCAATTGAGCACGCCTCTCCTCTGTAGTAAGTCCTGGGATGTTTAAGCCCAGAGATAATGATGCTGAATCCGGCCTCTGTACATGGACAATAAATTTAAAACTCTGAAGACAGAGTTTTGGGTGAAGCAGAAAAGAATAGCTTTATTGTTTTGCCAGGTGAAGGGGGCCGCAGTGAACTAATGCCCTCAAAATTGAGCTGGAGTGGGTAGTGAGAAGTCTTATCTGTTCAGGGCATGATCAGCTTGTGGACAGTCTTCTGATTGGCTGATGGTGAGGTAAGCAGGAGTCAGCATAATCAACCTTTTGGTTTCAATGGTCTGAAGTTTATGTGCTTGTGGGCAGCATGCAACTTCTCCCACCTGGTGGGGGTTTCAATATCTGCAAAACAGACAAAGATATTATTGTGTGTATCCCTTGACAGGGAATCAGGACCCGCCCCAAGGCTGCAGTATTGTTTCTTGACTACTCCTCCATTGTCTTTACATCCCTTTCCTTTCCTTATTCAGTTCAGTTCAGTTCAGTTGCTCAGTTGTATCCGACTCTTTGCAACCCCATGGACTGCAGTACACCAGGCTTCCCTGTCCCCTGCCTATTTGAACTTGCCTGATGGAACTTAAGTTGCTTAAGTGACTTAACTTTTTACAAATTTGTTCCAAGCCCAGTGATATATTTATTTTTTGGCATGTGGGACCTTCGTTCCCTGACCAGAGACTGAACCTATCTGGGCCCACTTTAGTGAAAGCGTGGAGTCTTAACCACTGGGCTACCAGAAGTCCCTCCAAGCCCAGTATTTTTTTTAATCTTTCTGTATTTGAAATTTTTCATTTATGCTTATTCTCATTTTAAGCAGATTTCTGATGGCACCTCATCTAGCAGCTTTTTTTTAATCCTGTGTTTTTTTTTCAATATCAAAGTGATTTTTGAAGAAGTGCATTATCTAAAATTTACAGATCAATGTATTGGGCCCCTTGGGGGTGGGGGAATACTTGTCATAGCAAAGGGACTCTAAAGCAACTAATTTGGGCAGTGGAAAGAACATTAAAAAAAAAAA
>SJYW01029853.1:32757-55188 GCA_006410735.1 Raphicerus campestris | reverse complement strand
GGGTGCGGGAGTTGGGGTGGGGAGGGAGTGACCTCTCACAGATGGAATTTCCCTGAGGGAGGCTGTCATTCGCTCAGCTGTCTTCCTTCAAGAGTCTTCCTTTGCTGATCCATAAAGGAAATCACAAACAGTAATTACTATAATTTGTGGCAAGTCTCTGGAAAACCATCCCAGGCTCTCGGATGCTGTTGTCCACCCTGTGCATTCTAGCCCACTGCTTCTCAGGCATTTTCAGCTTAGGAATATTGTCCTCCAAAACACTCATCAGCTAAGATCCAAATCAAACCCTCTTCGACCTGCAGATGAGTTCAGTTCTTTGAAGTGTTCTGTTGAGTCCATTTGCCCCAAGGTCCGCGACCCCAGACAAGTGACAGATACACATCCCTGCAAATAAAGTAAACTCTGATCTGCTGACTCGTCTTGTTCTATTCTGTGCTCAGAGAAGCTCCATTCAAAGATGTTTACATGATGACCTTCCTCTTTTTATCATAAATAAGACATGAGTCACCTTCATAAATAAACCATGAGACCTAGAGGTTAAATGGCCCCACACAATGGTTCATGCCGTCAGCTGGTGCTGGGCAGGGAGAACCCATCTTTGCTCTGGTGGGCAGCTTTGCTCATTTCTAGAAATGTCTGTGTTTCTACATTAAACTGTTTCTAAAAACAAATGAGGACAGATCAGAGTGCTGTTGATCCAGGCCTGATTGGGCATTCTGATATTTTTTCCTTCAAAGTGAGCAGCTCTGATTAACATAATTTGAAAATCCTCCTACTGTTACTGCCCAGTATCTCAAAAACTCCAGGCATCCAAATGTGGTTTCACAGTTTTCCAACAGTTTTATTAAGGAATTTACATACCATAAAATTAGCTCGTTTGAAGTGCGCATGCATGCTTAGTCACTCAGTCCTATTGGACTCTGCAACTCCATGGGTTGTAGCCCACTGGGCTCCTCTGTCCATGGGATTTTCCAGGCAAGAATACTGGAATGGGTCGTCATTTCCTCTTCCAAGGGATCTTCCTGACCCAGGAACGGAACCTGTGTCTCTGGCATCTCGTGCGTTGCAGATGGATTCTTTATCCACTGAGTCAACTGGGAAGTTTTAAGTGGAATGCCTCCAATGTGAGTTGGGCTTCCTCCCAACATGGGGGCTCAGTTACAAGGATGAACTTCCCAAGAGAAGAAGTGGAGTGAAAGCCACGTCACTCTCATGACCTCACTTCAGAAGTCGTGCAGCATCATTTCTGCTGTGTTCTCTTCATTAGAGCCCAGCCATATCCAAAAACAAGAGGAATCAGATATCTCATGGATGGCATGTGACAAAAAGTGTGTGGACACGTCTTAAAACCCACCCTGGTCCACTCTCAGGCCACAGATTACCCATAGTCTTCCCACAAGCAAAACAGAGGTGCTGTCTCCTAAGATCCTGCTGCTGCTGCTAAGTCGCTTCAGTTATGTCCGACTCTGTGCGACCCCATAGACGGGGGCCCACTGTCTCTGGGATTCTCCAGGCAAGAACACTGGAGTGGGTTGCCATTTCCTTCTCCAATGTATGAAAGTGAAAAGCGAAAGTGAAATCGCTCAGTCGTGCCCAACTCTTAGCGACCCCATGGACTCCAGCCTACCAGGCTCCTTCATCCATGAGATTTTCCAGGCAAGAGTACTGGGATGGGGTGTCATTGCCTTCTCTGCTCCTAAGATCCTACCTCCTTACAATTTTTAGTAGATTTACAGAACTGTGCCAATACCACCACAATCTGATTTTAGATCATTTTTATCACACTCCCAAAAGAGTCCATCCCCCTTTCCACCCACAGATTCAAGCAATGGTTAATCTACCCACTTAGATTTTCCTCTTCTGGACAGTTTATATCAATGGACTCACACACTATGTGTCATTTTGTAGTTTCTTTTACATAGGGTTATTATGTTTGAAGTTTATCCACATTGTAACAAACATCAATACTTCATTCTTTATGCTCCCCACTCTCACAATTTTGCCACATCTAAGCATCACCTATACTATTCTTTACTTACTATTTTCTTTAAAATCACTTTTTTTTAAAGCAGTATTGAAAGAAAACTTGACATTAATACTAGGAATGGAAAACCAATACCACTTACGCAAATGGAAAGGACCTGGAAAATAAAATGTTGTGGATTCAATCTCCATAAAACAATCAATCAAATGTTATTTAATTCTAGTTGGTTACCGACCACTGTGAGGTTCTAAGACTCAGCGTGTTAAAGGAGAGACTAATAAGTGTCATTTGGACCTGATTTATTTATTTGCTTTTTGGGTGAAGCAGAAAAGAATAACTTTATTGCTTTGCCAGTCAATGGGGGACACAGCAGGCTCCTGTCTCAAAAATCTATATGTCCCCTGGACCTGATTTAGATGACAAGAACATCAGACCCAGTGTTCCAGCTAGACGAAACTTTCAGGGAGGTAGGCAGGATTTGGGGAGAGAGTGTCTCTGTTTTGCATGTGGGAAGAATATAGAGAATTCATGGGTAGAAGGTGGGCTGTGGTGGGTTTTAAGACGTGTCCACATATTTTTTGTCACTTACCATATGGGGATGTCACCTAATTCTTCTCTTTTTGGACATGAGCTAAACTCTAATGAAGAGAACATATCAGAAGTGATGCTGCATGACCTCTGAAGCGAGGTCATAACAGTGATGTGGCTTCCACTCCATTTCCTCTCTTGGGAAGTTCATTCTCGTAACTGAGCAACCATGTTGGGAGGAAGCCTAACTCACACTGCAGAGGCTATGTGTAAGTATCCAGGTTGCCCTCCCTAGGGTCCTAGCCAACAGCCAAGTACCCACCACCTGATAGGGGGATGAACCTTTAGACGACTTCTGCCCCAGCCTTTGAGCCATCACAGCTGATGCTGTATTGACAAGCACTCCAAGGAGGATTGTTGACAAGCTGTCCCCACTGGTGGTGGTTTAGTCACTGAATCATGTACAACTCTTGCGACCCTATGGACTGTAGCCCGCCAGGCTCCTCTGTCCATAGGATTTTTCCAGGCAAGAATACTGGAGTGCATTGCCATGTCTTTCTCCAAGCCCTGCCCAAATTCCAGACTGGTAAACAAAATAAGTGCTGTTTTAAGCCATAAAATAGAAGTGAGACAAGTAGGCACTTCCCCCTAATCTCAAAGGGAGAGATGTTAAAGAGCCATTAGCACTAAACTGAGCATGTCTCATCGAAGTGTAAAAAGGATGGCAAGATCATTGAAATAACTTTCTCATTTTGTGAGTCTATTATTTAATGCTCACCTGCATACCTCTTATTTGCACATACTGTTCCCTGGGTTAGAGGGACACTTTTCCTTATACTTCTTGGCATAAAGTCTACTTCTTCTTTATACTTGCCTCAGCCTTGTCTCGTTTAAGTTTACTGGATTACCTAATCCTGCTTTGAGCATCCAAAACCCTCCAAATGGGCTTCCCTGGTAGCTCAGCTGGTAAAGAGTCCACCTGCAATGCAGGAGACCCCGGTTTGATTCCTGGATCAGGAAGATCTGCTGGAGAAGGGATAGGCTACCCACTCCATTGTTCTTGGGCTTCCCTGGTGGCTCAGCTAATAAGGAATCTGCCTACAATGCAGGAGCCCTGGGTTTGATCCCTGGGTTGGGAAGATCCCCTGGAGAAGGGAAAGGCTACTCACTCCAGCATTCTGACCTGGAGAATTCCATAGACTATACAGTCCATGGGATCACAAAGAGTCGGACACAACTGAGCAACTTTCAGTTTCAACTCTCCAAGCCCTTAACTTACGATGCTCCATTCTGTGAATATCCTGTTAATGATACCTTACAGGTCTTCCAACTCCTTGGGGACCAGAGCCCCCTCTAGTCTCCACCTCCAGGGCCTTTCCCAGGTCTCAATTTATCTTTGCTGCCTGAATGACCTTGAAAGAAACCTATTAAATACCAGTGGTTTTAAATTGGAGATGGTGGTAAAGGCCACACCTTCGGTAGACCTAGCTCATGCCACCACATGTATTTTAGTGGTGTTTGTTCGTTTTGTCTCTGCTTCCTTTTGAAAATGTCTTCTCAACTTTGTGATCCTTGGCTTGGGAGGATACCCTGGAGTAGGGCATGGCAACCCACTCCAGGGTTCTTGCCTGGAGAACCCCGTGGACAGAGGAACCTGGTGGGCTACAGTCCAGAGGGTCACACCAAGTCAGGCCCAACTTTGTAAACATCCTAGCAAGGTGATTTTGCAAGCATGCTCACAGCACATACACCTAAATCCAGCAGTTCAGACAAGACCTCCTGCCACCTCCTGCTTTCTCTCTTCACTCTAATTCATGGTTATCAGTAGCAGAAATAGCAAGTGCTTCGGCCTAGGCTTTATTCTCTCAAATGAGAGTGTTCTTAGGGATGTTTGGAGCAGTGCTAAGAAGAGAAGGCAAGAATGTACTGTGTGTTGATGGGAAGAGGGAGCAGGGTAGAGGAAGCCTAGCTTTGCAATCTAGGGCCAAACACACCAGTGGTCCACTGGATGGCATCTCCTCCAGCCTGCTCTGGGATATTATTCCTGGAACTGCCCCATTTTTCCCCCTTTGCATCACAAAATCATCCCTCTGGACTTTTCATTCCCATCAGAACACAAACTTGCTACAATATTTCCCAGCTTGAGAAAAGTCGCCCCTGATCTGTCTCTTTTAGTTTGTGTTGTTATTGTATGTGTGCTCAATTATGTCTGATTATTTGAGACCCCGTGGACTATAGCCTGCCAGGTTCATCTGTCCATGGAATTTTCCAGGCAAGAATATTGGAGTGGGTTGCCATTTCCTTCTCCAGGGGATCTTCATGACCCAGAAGTTGAACCCATGTCTCCTGCATTGGCAGGAGGATTCTTTACCACTGCGCCACCTAGGAAGCCCTCTCTTTTATTCCAAATCTATAAAAGGAATCATCTCCACACATAGCTGCTGCTAAGTTGCTTCAGTCGTGTCTGACTCTGTGTGACCTCATAGATGGAAGGCCACCAGGCTCCCCCGTCCCTGGGATTCTCCAGGCAAGAACACTGGAGTGGGTTCCCATTTCCTTCTCCGATGCATGAAAGTGAAAAGGGAAAGTGAAGTCGTTCAGTCGTGTCCAACTCTCAGCAACCCCATGGACTGCAGCCCACCAGGCCCCTCCACCCATGGGATTTTCCAGGCAAGAGTACTGGAGTGGGGTGCCATTGCCTTCTCCACACATTACTATATATGAAATAGATAACTAATAAGAACCTGCTGTATAGCACAGGAAACTCTACTCAATACTTTGTAACGATCTACATGAGAAAAGAATCTTTAAAAAAAAGANTGGGGTGCCATTGCCTTCTCCACACATTACTATATATGAAATAGATAACTAATAAGAACCTGCTGTATAGCACAGGAAACTCTACTCAATACTTTGTAACGATCTACATGAGAAAAGAATCTTTAAAAAAAAGAGCGACTCTATGTACATGCCGGAGAAGGCAATGGCACCCCACTCCAGTACTCTTGCCTGGAAAATCCTATGGATGGAGGAGCCTGGAAGGCTGCTGTCCATGGCGTCGCTAGGAATCAGACACGACCGAGCAACTTCACTTTGACTTTTCACTTTCATGCATTGGAGAAGGAAATGGCAACCCATTCCAGTGTTCTTGCCTGGAGANGTTGTACAGAGGAATCCTTTCCCACCAACACATAACCCTCCCCTACCCCAACACATTTTTTGTTGGCTGGCTGGAGAAGATGTTTATAAAAAGGGCACAATTAACATGGCAGGTGCCTTTGTTCCATGCAAATAAAAACAGCAGAGAAAATAGACATATAATTACTCGGGCTTTTTTGGTGCTTGAATGTTACTACTGCTGATATTAAGTAAAGAACATGCCACCGAATTCTACTCTGAGTGTGGGGGTGATTCACGTTCAGCTGGTGGAGATGTGGGCTTTGGGGGGAATATGGAAAGTGGACTTGAATATTTTTTAAATAGANAATTCTACTCTGAGTGTGGGGGTGATTCACGTTCAGCTGGTGGAGATGTGGGCTTTGGGGGGAATATGGAAAGTGGACTTGAATATTTTTTAAATAGAAAAAAAAAGATTAAATAGAAATAAATAGAAAAAAAAGATTAACCCCCTTTATACCTAGATGGGCTTCCCTGGTAGCTCAGCTGGTAAAGAATCCGCCCAGCAATTGCCGGAGACCAGGGCTCGATCCCTGGGTTGGGAAGATCCTCTGGAGGAGCACATAGAAACCCACTCCAGTATTCTTGCCTGGATAATCCTCATAGACAGAGGAGCCTGGTGGGTGCAGTTCATGGGGTCACAAAGAGTCAGACATGACTGGCGACTAAACACACAGCAAACTGATGCCTAGACAGCATATTAAAAAGCAGAGACATCCCTTTGCCCACAAAAGTCTGTCTAGTCAAAGCCAGTAGTTATGTATGGATGTGCAAGTTGAACCATAAAGAAGGCTGAGTGCTGAGAATTGAGGCTTTGGAACTTTGGTGTTGGAGATGACTCTTGAGTGTCCCTTGGACATCAAGGAGATCAAACCAGTCAATCTTAAATGAAATCAACCCGGAATATTCATTGGAAGGATTAATGCTGAAACTAAAGCTCCAATACTTTGGCCACCTGATGTGAAGAACTGACTCATTGGAAAAGCCCCTGATGCTGGAAAAGATTGAAGGTGGGAGGAGAAGGGGATGACAGAAGATGAGATGGTTGGATGACATCACTGATTCAATGGGCATGAGTTTGGGCAGACTCCAGGAGATAGTGGAGNAAGGATTAATGCTGAAACTAAAGCTCCAATACTTTGGCCACCTGATGTGAAGAACTGACTCATTGGAAAAGCCCCTGATGCTGGAAAAGATTGAAGGTGGGAGGAGAAGGGGGCAACAGAGGATGAGATGGTTGGATGACATCACTGATTCAATGGGCATGAGTTTGGGCAGACTCCAGGAGACAGTGGAGGACAGGAAAGCCTGGTGTGCCGCAGTTCATGGGGTCACAAAGAGTCAGGCACGACTGAGCGACTGAACGACAATCCCTTGATAACACATGGGTGAGTGGCTGGGTCCTTCGCATCTTCCCTTGCAGTAATCTTCCCAGGAGCACTCTGTGAGTCCCACCCCCTCTCACTTGGATAACTGACATTTTATTTTCTCTCCCATAAACTCTCACTGTCACCCCTTGCTTCTGTCTCTTGTCTCTTCCCACTCATCTGATAAAGTAGGGAAGAGACAAACCGAGCCCATATCTGTCACTCATACCCTATAAAAACAGACAATGGAGAAGAAGGATCTTCTTCAGCCCTGCAATGCCAAGTATATTTCTCCATGGACTGCCAAGTGCACAAGGAAAGCAATTGCTGGCCCTTCTGCCTATGAAATTCTACCTGCACCAAAAGATGCCTCTGGCTTTGCCTGAGCCAGCCAGTTGGCCCAAATGCACAGAGCACATATTTCAAGTCAGATCATCTATATCATTAAGGCATGTTTCGACCTGCAAGTGACATACCGTGGCTGACACAGACAAGGGTCTATTTTTCTTATGNCAATGCCAAGTATATTTCTCCATGGACTGCCAAGTGCACAAGGAAAGCAATTGCTGGCCCTTCTGCCTATGAAATTCTACCTGCACCAAAAGATGCCTCTGGCCTTGCCTGAGCCAGCCAGTTGGCCCAAATGCACAGAGCACATATTTCAAGTCAGATCATCTATATCATTAGGGCATGTTTCGACCTGCAAGTGACATACCGTGGCTGACACAGACACGGGTCTATTTTTCTTATTNGCCTGAGCCAGCCAGTTGGCCCAAATGCACAGAGCACATATTTCAAGTCAGATCATCTATATCATTAAGGCATGTTTCGACCTGCAAGTGACATACCGTGGCTGACACAGACAAGGGTCTATTTTTCTTATGTAACAGGAAGTCCAGCAGTACAGGAGCAGCTGCTGTTCATTCTGTGGCCTGATTATGCCAAGGGCTGGGGTCTTTGTGATTCTCTGAGTCTTTCTTTCATGATCGTTATCACACATTCTCAACTGGTTGCTTGGGATCTAGGGTTCTTGTCCATATTCAAGGCTGAAAAAAGTGGGGAGAGAAGTACGACTGAACTTCATCTTGTCTTCTTTTTTCAGAAAAGCAATTCTCAACCCAAAGAGGCTGGGAAATGAGTCAAGCTTTTCCAGGCTCTGTAGCAAGAAGAAGCAAGGCACTAGATGAATACAGCTAGGAAGGAACCAGCCAGCCATTGATGTCATCCTTGGTACATCCTCCAAATGAAGTGAAAGTCCAAGCATCATGTGGATAGGAAGAACATGAAGCCTAGAGTTCTTTTTTTTTTCAACTGAGGAATAATTGATTTAAATGACGTGTTAGTTTTGAGTGTACAGCAAAGTGATTCAAATATATATATATATGAAGGAAATGGCAACCCACTCCAGTACTCTTGCCTGGAAAATCTCATGGATGGAGGATTCTGGTAGGCTACAGTCCATGGGGTCACAAAGAGTTGGACACAACTGAGCGACTTCACTTTCACTTTCTCATATATATGTATATATACATATGTATTCAGATTCCTTTCTCTTAAAGGTTAATACAAGCCTGGAGTTCTTGAGTTTCAGAGTATCGGGTGTTCTAAGAAGGTTGAAGATGTTTAACTCTTTTTTCCTTCTGCTTGTGTCAGTTTGGGTTCTTTGAGAAGCAGATGTCAAGATAGAATTAGAAGTGCAAGAGATTTATTGGCAGGGCAGGGGGTGCCTGTGAAGCATAAAGGGAAAAGAAACAGGAGTTGATGGGAAGAGACTTCAGATCATGATGTTGATGCCTGTGGGAGTTGAGAGTNGTTGAAGATGTTTAACTCTTTTTTCCTTCTGCTTGTGTCAGTTTGGGTTCTTTGAGAAGCAGATGTCAAGACAGAATTAGATGTGCAAGAGATTTATTGGCAGGGCAGGGGGTGCCTGTGAAGCATAAAGGAAAAAGAAACAGGAGTTGATGGGAAGAGACTTCAGATCATGATGTGACTCTGATGCCTGTGGGAGTTGAGAGGNAGTTTGGGTTCTTTGAGAAGCAGATGTCAAGATAGAATTAGAAGTGCAAGAGATTTATTGGCAGGGCAGGGGGTGCCTGTGAAGCATAAAGGGAAAAGAAACAGGAGTTGATGGGAAGAGACTTCAGATCATGATGTTGATGCCTGTGGGAGTTGAGAGGGAAGGAAGGAGGGGTGGAGAGGGAGACCCTCAGCCTATCACGGGGCTTGGAGAAGGGCTCCGCCCAGCCAGTGGAGATGATTCCTATTGGTAGAACCCTGTGATGGGCAGGAAGGGAGGGACACTGGTACCCCAACCCTACTTGGTCATTGGCTGAGCACAACCCAGGAGAACACAGCCTCACCATGAACACTAGGGGGCGGGGGGGATCCATGAGCTGGAGGTCATGAACCAGCGATGCTCCTCACAGCAGGATCTCCTACCAGGAGACGTGAACAGGGCATCCCCACGGCTGTAGTTCCAACCCCTCTTCTACACCACCACTGCCCCATCTTTTATGATACCAAAACTGTTTGTAATCTCTCCTTTAAGTGCCAGTTTAGGGGAGCAGAAAAGCGGGGATCCAGAGAGACAAAGAGTAAAGGAGACTGAATCAGAAAAGCTTTAAAGGAGAGAGTGAGAACAAGCCAACAAGAGGAACGAGTGATTTCAGCACAACTCACCTTTAATGTGTAATCTGGGAAAATAAAATTACATGTCAGAGCCTACTGTTGAATTAAATTGCATGTGGTAGTAGCATGAGGTGTCAAGGTGTTGAACCTCTGAAAGTCCCACTTTATTGACTGTGCCTCTTTCTCTAACCCTAAATCATCTCTGCCCAAAGGAAGACCAGCACATAGAAATGCCCTGTGCTGGAAGGAAAGATGCAAAACCAAGTTGAAAAGGGCAGCCTTGACTAAAGAAGAATGTTTCTCCTCCCTGTGAGCCCTGGGGAGGACTTCATCTTTATCCCGAGATGGGTGGAAGACACTAGAAGGTTTTGAGCAGCAACAGGCTGTGATGGAGCATTTTTAAGGCTTCTCAAGCACTGAAGAAGGAAATGGCAACCCACTCCAGTATTCTTGTCTGGAAAATCCCATGGACAGAAGAGCCTGGTAGGCTACAGTCCATGGGATCGCAAAGAGTCGGACACGACTGAGCGACTTATTTCACTTCACAGCCACTGAAAGCTGCGTGGGGAAAAGATTGGAAGGAGCAGGCAAGGGCTTGCGAGACCAGTGACAGCATCCCAGATGAAAGTCAGTGATGGGACCCACTACTTGCACTTTGATGACTTAAAAAAAAAAAAAAAGACTACTCTGGTGGTTCAGCAGTTAAGAATCTGTCTTGCAACGTGGAGGATGTGGGCTCGATCCCTGGTTGGGGTGTAAGATCCCACATGCCTCGCGACAACAAAGCCCATATGTGTCAACTACTGAGCCTGCACAACACAACTAGAGAGCCCACGTGCTGCAACGAAGACCTGATGCAGCCAAATAGATAAATATTTATTTTAAAAAAAAAACAGTCTTTCTCTCCCTCCTGCCCCACAAACAGGCTGCAGCAAGCATGGCTTTTGCTTGGAACAAAGCCTGCAGTTGTCTCTCCGCACAGGAGCCAGCCCCAGATAAGCAGAGGACAATAAATGTCAGAATCTGACGATCTTCAAAGACATTAAATCCCCAGCCCCAGAACTAGCTGCAGCTCCATATGCGAGAAGACAGGAGAATAATTTTCTTTAACCTGGAGCAGACATGAAATGTGAGGGCAAATCTCAGCACAAGTACTTGGCAACTGAGGTCAGATACATGTAAGGAGGGGAAGAGAGGCAGTCACAACTGAGGGACAGCTCTGGGCTCCGTATGTGTGTTCATTTCATCCTCTCATTGATCATGCAAGGAAGCTCTTATTCTCCCATTTCACAGGTAAGTTAACTGAGGCCCAGGGCCCTGAATGCTTTGACCAAGAGAAAGAGCAGTTATGGCCAGGATTGCCTTGTCATAGATCTCTGAGTCTGATTTCTGTCTTTAGCCCCAGTGCTAGATAAATCCTTTCACAAGGGTAGAGCTCCAGGGAAAGTCCCTTTCCCATGATCAAAACACAGGACTGACTTCCGTGGTGGTCCAGTGGCTAAGACTCTAAGCTCTCAATGCTGGGGGCCTGGGTTGGATTCCTGGTCAGGGAACCAGATCCCACGTGCCTCAGCTAAAGATTTTATGTGCCACAACTAAGATGAGACGCAGCCAAATAAATATTAAAAACAAACAAACAAAAAACACAAGTCTCCCTGACTCCAAAGAGGATCAGAGACTAACATGCAGTCACACCCACCATACACACGTGCCTGAGCTAGGGGTCGTCTCATTCAATCCACATCAAGATGCTTTGACTGTTCTCGCCACTGGCGAGGCAGGTCAGTCAGCTCCCAGCAATCGCCTCCCCCCTTCCTCGCTTCATGGGTTGTCACCCGAGCCTGGCACGCCTGGCTGCTTGTGTTAGCTTGGGCTTCCCTGGTAGCTCAGACAGTATAGTTTCCTGCCTACAATGCTGGAAACCTGGGTTTGATTCCTGGGTCAGGAAAATCCCTTAGAGAAGGGAATGGCAACCCACTCCAGTATTCTTGCCTGGAGAATTCCGTGGACAGAGGAGCCAGGAGAGCTACAGGCCATGGGGTTGCAATGAGTCAGACACGACTGAGCAAGCAACACTTCCCTTCTTCTCAAGATGCCTTAATGGAGGCACTGTGTTTATTGCTCCAATTTAACAGATGAAGAAGTTGTTCACAGAGGTAAAGTTATGGGAGAACAAAGCTGCTAAGTACAGATCTGAGCCAGTGCTGCTTTATCCAGTGGTAAAGAAGCCACCTGCCATTGTAGGGATGCAGGAGAACTGGAGTTGATCCTGGGTTGGAAAGATCCCCTGCAGAAGGAAATGGCAGCCCACTCCAGTGGGCTTGGAGAATTCCATGGACAGAGGAGCCTGGTGGGCTACAGTCCATGGTGTTGCAGAGTCAGACTCAACTGAGTACACATACATCTGTCTTATTCTACCCAGGCTGAGATCAGACATTGAGTGCGGGGACCATGGTTGCAAATCTCAAGCTGCTCTTTTATAATTTGCATATCAAAATGATGAGTGACGTGACAATTAAGGAATACATCATTCTTATGTTTTCTTGTTAGCTCTCTCTCCTTGTCCAATTTACCCAAAAACTCCATTGATTCTTTTTTTTCTTTTTTTGGCTGTGCTGGGTCTTCATGGCTGTGCTTGGACTTTCTCTAATTGTGGAGATAGGGGGCTGCTGTCTAGTTGCAATGTACTGGATTCTATTGCAGTGGCTTCTCTTGTCACAGAGCACAGACCTTAAAGCACAGACTTTGACAGCTGCAGCACATGGGTTTAGCTGCTCCATGGTGTGTGGAATCTTCCCAGACCAAGGATCGAAAGCAAGTCCCCTGCCTTGGAAGGCAGATTCTTAAACACTGGACCACCAGGGAAGTCCTAGTTGATTCTTTTCTAAAGCATAAAGTGAATCCAACCATTTCTACCACCTCCAGTGCTCACACTCTGGCCCCAAACCCCTTTGTCTTGCCAGGCTGATTGCCGCATCCTCCTAACTGGTTCATACGCTCCCATCCTTGTCCCAGCCCCAAGACACACAGCAACCAGAACCATCCATCAAGAAAAAACCAGGTCCTATTACTCACCTGTGCAAATCCCAGCTCACTCAGGATAAATCCCAGTCCTTCACAATGGCCCACAAAGCTATATATATCTGACCACTTCCCATTTCCTTTCTGAGCTCATCTTCTCCCCTGAACCCCAAACATGTTCATGCCTCAGGACCTTTGCACATGCCCTTCTCTAGATTACTCTTCCTCCAGAATTCTGCAGGCCTTGCCTCCATTTCTCTTTTAGGTCTCTGCTGCTGCTGCTGCTGCTGCTGCTGCTAAGTCACTTCAGTCGTGTCTGACTCTGTGCGACCCCATAGACGGCAGCCCACCAGGCTGCCCCGTCTCTGGGATTCTCCAGGCAAGAACACTGGAGTGGGTTGCCATTTCCTTCTCCAATGCATGAAAAGGAAAAGTGAAAGAGAAGTCGCTCAGTCATGTTTGACTCTTAGCGACCATGTGGACTGCAGCCCACCAGGCTCCTCCATCCATGGTCTCTTCTCACTGCCATCTAATCAGAAAGTCCTTCCTACATAAGAGGAAGGGAAGGGAAAATGTACCAGCTACTATGTACCAACAGAGCAGCTATGAGGGTGAGTCTGACTCAGAGAACCCTGGATCCAACTCCTGGCTCTGCCGGCTGCTAGCTGGGTAGCCTGGGAGAGGAGGGTCACCCATCCACTCTTAGCTGTAGCATTTTTACCTACTCAATGCTCCTGACCACAGTACTATCACACCAGGATGTGCTGGGGGCAAAATGTAAGATGCTTCCAAGTGTCTGACACCTGAGAAGTGGCAACAAACTTTAGCTATTCAGATTGTTGTATCACGTGACCTCCCTGAGATGCTGAAATTGCCTATTCCCTGAAGCACCATCAAGACTACTTCCAAACCTAGTATTTTCAGAGTTGAGGTAATGAGTGTGCTGAGAGGAATTCCATTCGACAGCAAAATCCAGGAACAAAATAAATGAATATTCTTCTCTAATGTCGTTTTTGACCTTCTCTACTTAAACCCTGAAATGATACATTATAAGGAGGCTTCATCTGAGTCAAATGGACAGCAACCGTTCCCGTGCCTTCATCTCTGATTCTAGCCTTTGGTACATGTGTGCTGTGTGTGCGAAGTCGCTAAGTGTCCGACTCTTTGACACCCCATGGACTAGAGCTCTCCAGACTCCTCTGTCCTTGGGGATTCTCCAGGCAAGAATAGTGGAGTCGGTTGCCATGCCCTCCTCTAAGGGATCTTCCCGACCCAGGGATCGAACCNCCAGAACTAGCTGCAGCTCCATATGTGAGAAGACAGGAGAATAATTTTCTTTAACCTGGAGCAGACATGAAATGTGAGGGCAAATCTCAGCACAAGTACTTGGCAACTGAGGTCAGATACATGTAAGGAGGAGAAGAGAGGCAGTCACAACTGAGGGACAGCTCTGGGCTCCGTATGTGTGTTCATTTCATCCTCTCATCGATCATGCAAGGAAGCTCTTATTCTCCCATTTCACAGGTAAGTTAACTGAGGCCCAGGGTCCTGAATGCTTTGACCAAGAGAAAGAGCAGTTATGGCAAGGATTGCCTTGTCATAGATCTCTGAGTCTGATTTCTGTCTTTAGCCCCAGTGCTAGATAAATCCTTTCACAAGGGTAGAGCTCCAGGGAAAGTCCCTTTCCCATGATCAAAACACAGGACTGACTTCCGTGGTGGTCCAGTGGCTAAGACTCTAAGCTCTCAATGCTGGGGGCCTGGGTTGGATTCCTGGTCAGGGAACCAGATCCCACGTGCCTCAGCTAAAGATTTTGTGTGCCACAACTAAGATGAGACGCAGCCAAATAAATATTAAAAACAAACAAGCAAAAAACACAAGTCTCCCTGACTCCAAAGAGGATCAGAGACTAACATGCAGTCACACCCGCTATACACACGTGCCTGAGCTAGGGGTCGTCTCATTCAATCCACATCAAGATGCTTTGACTGTCCTCGCCACTGGCGAGGCAGGTCAGTCAGCCCCCAGCAATCGCCTCCCCGCTTCCTCGCTTCATGGGTTGTCACCCGAGCCTGGCACGCCTGGCTGCTTGTGTTAGCTTGGGCTTCCCTGGTAGCTCAGACAGTATAGTTTCCTGCCTACAATGCTGGAAACCTGGGTTTGATTCCTGGGTCAGGAAAATCCCTTAGAGAAGGGAATGGCAACCCACTCCAGTATTCTTGCCTGGAGAATTCCGTGGACAGAGGAGCCAGGAGAGCTACAGGCCATGGGGTTGCAATGAGTCAGACACGACTGAGCAAGCAACACTTCCCTTCTTCTCAAGATGCCTTAATGGAGGCACTGTGCTTATTGCTCCAATTTAACAGATGAAGAAGTTGTTCACAGAGGTAAAGTTACGGGAGAACAAAGCTGCTAAGTACAGATCTGAGCCAGTGCTGCTTTATCCAGTGGTAAAGAAGCCACCTGCCATTGTAGGGATGCAGGAGAACTGGATTTGATCCTGAGTTGGAAAGATCCCCTGCAGAAGGAAATGGCAGCCCACTCCAGTGGGCTTGGAGAATTCCATGGACAGAGGAGCCTTGTGGGCTACAGTCCATGGTGTTGCAGAGTCAGACTCAACTGAGTACACATACATCTGTCTTATTCTACCCAGGCTGAGATCAGACATTGAGTGCGGGGACCATGGTTGCAAATCTCAAGCTGCTCTTTTATAATTTGCATATCAAAATGATGAGTGACGTGACAATTAAGGAATACATCATTCTTATGTTTTCTTGTTAGCTCTCTCTCCTTGTCCAATTTACCCAAAAACTCCATTGATTCTTTTTTTTCTTTTTTTGGCTGTGCTGGGTCTTCATGGCTGTGCTTGGACTTTCTCTAATTGTGGAGATAGGGGGCTGCTGTCTAGTTGCAATGTACTGGATTCTATTGCAGTGGCTTCTCTTGTCACAGAGCACAGACCTTAAAGCACAGACTTTGACAGCTGCAGCACATGGGCTTAGCTGCTCCATGGTGTGTGGAATTTTCCCAGACCAAGGATCGAAAGCAAGTCCCCTGCCTTGGAAGGCAGATTCTTAAACACTGGACCACCAGGGAAGTCCTAGTTGATTCTTTTCTAAAGCATAAAGTGAATCCAACCATTTCTACCACCTCCAGTGCTCACACTCTGGCCCCAAACCCCTTTGTCTTGCCAGGCTGATTGCCGCATCCTCCTAACTGGTTCATACGCTCCCATCCTTGTCCCAGCCCCAAGACACACAGCAACCAGAACCATCCATCAAGAAAAAACCAGGTCCTATTACTCACCTGTGCAAATCCCAGCTCACTCAGGATAAATCCCAGTCCTTCACAATGGCCCACAAAGCTATATATATCTGACCACTTCCCATTTCCTTTCTGAGCTCATCTTCTCCCCTGAACCCCAAACATGTTCATGCCTCAGGACCTTTGCACATGCCCTTCTCTAGATTACTCTTCCTCCAGAATTCTGCAGGCCTTGCCTCCATTTCTCTTTTAGGTCTCTGCTGCTGCTGCTGCTGCTGCTGCTGCTAAGTCGCTTCAGTCGTGTCTGACTCTGTGCGACCCCATAGGCAGCAGCCCACCAGGCTGCCCCGTCCCTGGGATTCTCCAGGCAAGAACACTGGAGTGGGTTGCCATTTCCTTCTCCAATGCATGAAAGGGAAAAGTGAAAGAGAAGTCGCTCAGTCATGTTTGACTCTTAGCGACCATGTGGACAGCAGCCCACCAGGCTCCTCCATCCATGGTCTCTTCTCACTGCCATCTAATCAGAAAGTCCTTCCTACATAAGAGGAAGGGAAGGGAAAATGTACCAGCTACTATGTACCAACAGAGCAGCTATGAGGGTGAGTCTGACTCAGAGAACCCTGGATCCAACTCCTGGCTCTGCCGGCTGCTAGCTGGGTAGCCTGGGAGAGGAGGGTCACCCATCCACTCTTAGCTGTAGCATTTTTACCTACTCAATGCTCCTGACCACAGTACTATCACACCAGGATGTGCTGGGGGCAAAATGTAAGATGCTTCCAAGTGTCTGACACCTGAGAAGTGGCAACAAACTTTAGCTATTCAGATTGTTGTATCACGTGACCTCCCTGAGATGCTGAAATTGGCTATTCCCTGAAGCACCATCAAGACTACTTCCAAACCTAGTATTTTCAGAGTTGAGGTAATGAGTGTGCTGAGAGGAATTCCATTCGACAGCAAAATCCAGGAACAAAATAAATGAATATTCTTCTCTAATGTCGTTTTTGACCTTCTCTACTTAAACCCTGAAATGATACATTATAAGGAGGCTTCATCTGAGTCAAATGGACAGCAACCGTTCCCGTGCCTTCATCTCTGATTCTAGCCTTTGGTACATGTGTGCTGTGTGTGCGAAGTCGCTAAGTGTCCGACTCTTTGACACCCCATGGACTAGAGCTCTCCAGACTCCTCTGTCCTTGGGGATTCTCCAGGCAAGAATAGTGGAGTCGGTTGCCATGCCCTCCTCTAAGGGATCTTCCCGACCCAGGGATCGAACCTGGGTCTCTTATGTCTCCTGCATGGGCAGGCAGGTTCTTTACCACCTGGGAAGACTTTGGTGGCTCAGAGTAATTCTGGGAGCATTAGTCTCTGATAAGAAGATGATAAATGCATAGATTGTGTGTAAATAGTATTGGGGCTTGAATGCTCTTGGAAAGAAGGTAGCTGGGAGTATTTGTGGTACAGGTATTTGGTCGGAATCGTCTGTGCTCAATTGCTCAGTTGTGTCCGACTCTTTGAGACCCGGTGGACTGTAGCCCTCCAGGCTCTGCTGTCCTCTGGGATTCTCCAGGCAAGAACACTGGAGTGGGTTGCCATTTCCTTCTCCAATGCATGAAAAGGAAAAGTGAAAGAGAAGTCGCTCAGTCATGTTTGACTCTTAGCGACCATGTGGACTGCAGCCCACCAGGCTCCTCCATCCATGGTCTCTTCTCACTGCCATCTAATCAGAAAGTCCTTCCTACATAAGAGGAAGGGAAGGGAAAATGTACCAGCTACTATGTACCAACAGAGCAGCTATGAGGGTGAGTCTGACTCAGAGAACCCTGGATCCAACTCCTGGCTCTGCCGGCTGCTAGCTGGGTAGCCTGGGAGAGGAGGGTCACCCATCCACTCTTAGCTGTAGCATTTTTACCTACTCAATGCTCCTGACCACAGTACTATCACACCAGGATGTGCTGGGGGCAAAATGTAAGATGCTTCCAAGTGTCTGACACCTGAGAAGTGGCAACAAACTTTAGCTATTCAGATTGTTGTATCACGTGACCTCCCTGAGATGCTGAAATTGGCTATTCCCTGAAGCACCATCAAGACTACTTCCAAACCTAGTATTTTCAGAGTTGAGGTAATGAGTGTGCTGAGAGGAATTCCATTCGACAGCAAAATCCAGGAACAAAATAAATGAATATTCTTCTCTAATGTCGTTTTTGACCTTCTCTACTTAAACCCTGAAATGATACATTATAAGGAGGCTTCATCTGAGTCAAATGGACAGCAACCGTTCCCGTGCCTTCATCTCTGATTCTAGCCTTTGGTACATGTGTGCTGTGTGTGCGAAGTCGCTAAGTGTCCGACTCTTTGACACCCCATGGACTAGAGCTCTCCAGACTCCTCTGTCTTTGGGGATTCTCCAGGCAAGAATAGTGGAGTGGGTTGCCATGCCCTCCTCTAAGGGATCTTCCCGACCCAGGGATCGAACCTGGGTCTCTTATGTCTCCTGCATGGGCAGGCAGGTTCTTTACCACCTGGGAAGACTTTGGTGGCTCAGAGTAATTCTGGGAGCATTAGTCTCTGATAAGAAGATGATAAATGCATAGATTGTGTGTAAATAGTATTGGGGCTTGAATGCTCTTGGAAAGAAGGTAGCTGGGAGTATTTGTGGTACAGGTATTTGGTCGGAATCGTCTGTGCTCAATTGCTCAGTTGTGTCCGACTCTTTGAGACCCGGTGGACTGTAGCCCTCCAGGCTCTGCTGTCCTTGGGGATTCTCCAGGCAAGAACACTGGAGGGGGTTGCCATGCTCTCCTCCAGGGGATATTCCCGACCCAGGGATTCGACCCGAGTCTCATGCACTGGCAGGCAGACTCTTCACCACTAGTGTCCCCTGGGAAGCCCTGGTTGGATGAATTCTGGTCAAAGAATCCAGTGAGTAAGGCCCAGAGAATTAACACAGATTGCACACGCCTTTCCTTCTCACACAGACACCCCCACACACACTTTAGTGTGTGTGCATTCACACTCAGGCTGAGAGCCCTGAGCTTGTATTCATCACTTTGATAAAGGAGATATTTCTCATCTTCTGAGTCTGCTTTACTTGTCCACTATAATCACCATCATCTGGGTAAAAAGCAAATTACAGAACATCTCGTTATATAATCCCATTTCTGAAAGTACAGAGGTATATGTTTCTTTAAGCCTTTTAAAAAAGATGTCTGAAAATGTGTTCTTTAAAATATTGACATTGATTAATGAGCTATTTAAGACTACTGGGAATTTCAGTGAGCTTTTTGTGTTTTCCTTCTTTCCTATATTATTTGAAGTTTCTAAAATTCCCACAAATATTCTATGTAATAAAAAAAAATAAACAAATGAAGCTATTTTCACTTCCAAAGAACCCCTGAATCTAAATTCTAGCTTTAGTAGCTGTGTGGCTTTGGGAAGTTCTCTTAACCTCTCTGATCCTCAATTGCATCATCTTTTGCATGGGGTTAATAATAGTACCTGCCTCACAGAGTAGTTACATAGTTAAAATATGTCAAACGCAACCGATAAAGCTGCGTTATCTATGATGTTATTTTCCAAGAAATACGTTAGAAGCTGCCAGAATTAGACTCAAGATTGAGTTAAATTATGATAACAAGAGATTACCTTTTAGATGGCCCATAATTTAAGAAGCTATGTATAGCCTTCTAGTAATTGTAAGAAGCCGGAGCAATGTAATTTTTCTCCCATTTTCTCAGAAAGTCACCTAAGAAACTCCTATAGAATTCTTGGAAGATAAAACAAGCTGTACAGATTCTGAAGCAAGATAAAGGAGAAAAAAATCACAGAAAATACAGAAGGCAGCAAGGTTGGGACAGAAATGCGGTTTGTTTTTCATTAAAGCTGCAGCAGGAATTAATCAGCGTGACACCGAGTGGTGATGCTGTTCTTTCTCAAAAGACNAATCACAGAAAATACAGAAGGCAGCAAGGTTGGGACAGAAATGCGGTTTGTTTTTCATTAAAGCTGCAGCAGGAATTAATCAGCGTGACACCGAGTGGCGATGCTGTTCTTTCTCAAAAGACAGGAGCTTAGTGAAGCCTTAGACGAGGGAGCTGATAACACCAAATGTGCGTTCGCATGTGCGTTCACACACACCACTCATTCTTCCTAAGCTCGAGTCTAACAAATTAGCCCGAGTGGACTTCCAGAAATAATTGGACCACCTCGGGTTGGCATGAATCCACCTGGATTCATGGTGGAAATATTAGCACAAGAATCAGGCTTCTTTTTAACAGGCAGATCTACAAGATATAAAGTGAGAGGATATAAGAAATGCAACCCCTAAGCTGGCACACCTGGAAGACCTTCCCCAGTCTTTTGGCAACTTCCAGAAAGCTAGCTGAAATCCAAAATTCCTAGGTATAAAGCTTGGCTCCACCCTTTCCAGCTTTGTGACTTTGGGCAGACTCATTGAGCCTTGGGTTTCCTTGGTGGCTCAGTGGTAAAGAATCCGCCTGCCAATGCAAGAGACTCAGATTTGATCTCTGGGTCAAGAAGATTCCCTGGAGGAGGGCATGGCAACCCCCTCCAAGATTCCTGCCTGGAGGAGCCCATGGACAGAGGAGCCTGGTGGGCTACAGTCCATGGGGTCGCAAAGAGTCAGACACAACTGAATGACTAAATAACAACATTGAGCCCAAGAGCCCTAATTTATCAAACAGACTTCTCTAAGAGTCATGTGAGTGTGATCATGGACCACACATAGCTTCTTAGAGCAAGGCTTCACATTCAGTAGCTGAGTAATTCCACATTCGTTTACATTCATTTATTTGTGATGGTGTTGCCAAAATCTTGGCTTTCTGTGTACCAATGCCAAACAGAAATATGGAGACGGAGTAATGGAGGAGAAAGAGTGGCTTTAGTACTTTGCCAGGCAAAGGGGGAACACAGGAAGCTAATTCCTTGAGAACTATGCCTCTCCATGCCCACACCGGTGAGTTCAGTTCAGTTCAGTCTCTCGGTCGTGTCCAACTCCTTGCAACCCCATGGACTACAGCATGCCAGGCTTCCCTGTCCATCACCAACTCCCAGAGACTGCTCAAACTCATGTCCATCAAGTTGGTGATGCCATCCAACCATCTCATCCTCTGTTGTCCCCTTTTCCTCCTGCCTTTGATCTTTCCAAGCATCTTTTCCAGTGATTCAGTTCTTTGCATCAGGTGGCCAAAGGATTGGAGCTTCAGCTTCAGCATCAGTCCTTCCAATGAATATTCAGGACTGATCCTTTAGGATGGACTGGTTTGATCTCCTTGCAGTCCAAGGGACTCTCGAGAGTCTTCTTCAACACTCTAGTTCAAAAGCATCAATTCTTCGGTGCTCAGCTTTCTTTATGGTCTGACTCTCATATCCATACACCCCAGTGAGTAGGGAAAGGTTACACAGTCATGCAGGAGTATGTGATAAGGATCAAGACATCAACAGTCTTGTATTATTTTTTCTGCAGTTTCAAAAGGGGCGGGGGCGGTTGCTGACAAGATTAGGGAATGTCCTAGGTGCAGGGTCCTAGGTGGTAGGTCTCCTAATTTTGATGAGCTTCTACTTCATATGGCTTTCTGACTGCTTCTCCTTTGATTAGCAACTGTTCTGCCCTTTGGAAATCAGAGGAGGCCATGGAGGCTGGAGTCTTACCTACACAGAATGGGGGACAACAGGCCTCCGTGCCCAAGAGTCCCAAGGGGCCGTGCTCAGCATCAGTGGCTTGTTCTATGCCATCCATGTGTTTCTCCTTGTGTTTGCTCCATGAAGCTGAATTCTATAAATTTTTTCTTTGTCTTGAGGATGCCTCTGCCTCCCAGTTCAGTCCTTAAGACAGTCTCAGGTGATTTTGCCTGGATAAGAACCCAGGAACCTTCCCCGAGGCTGTCAGTTTCCTCCAGATAATGCAATGAATATTTCAAACTGGACTTGTGGTCAAACTCAACACCTTTCTAACACCTGAAACGCTCAATTGAGCTGAGCATCATTTGCCTAGGGGACCATGAATTCACATTCTGACTGCAAATCCATTTATTGACTATCTTTGCTGCAATGCAGTCAGGAAAAAGAAAACTGCAGACAATAGAGAAAGATTCATTCAATTCCTATGGCTCATGCCGCAAATGACCACAGACATGGTGGCTTAAAACAGAAATATATTCCCTAGCAGTTCTGAAGGCTGGAAGTTCAAATATCACTATCACTAGGCTGAAATCAGGAGAAGGAAATGGCAACCCACTCCAATATTTTTGCCTAGAAAATCCCATGGACAGAGGAGCCTGGTGGGTTACAGTCCACTGGGTTGCAAAGAGTCAGACGCGACTGAGTGACTTAGCACATGCCTGCACCTACTATATGCTGGATGCTTGCCTCAAAGCAGCCCTCTGTGCTAAATATAATTCCCATTGTATTGATGCTGTCTGCACTTAAAAAGCAATAAAACAGACT
>SJYW01029852.1:19935-46750 GCA_006410735.1 Raphicerus campestris | reverse complement strand
AAAGTGAAGAACTAAAGAGCCTCTTGATGAAAGGGAAATAGGAGAGTGAAAAAGTTGACTTAAAGTTCAACATTCAGAAAACTAAGATCATAGCATCCAGTCCCATCACTTCATGGCAAATAGATGGGGAAACAATGGAAACAGTGCTGGACTTTATTTTCTTGGGCTCCAAAATCACTGCAGATGGTGACTGCAGCCATGAAATTAAAAGACGCTTTCTCCTTGGAAGGAAAGTTATGACAAACCTAGACAGCACATTAAAAAGCAGAGACATTACTTTGCCAACAAAGCTCAATCTAATCAAGGCTATGGTTTTTCCAGTGGTCATGTATGGATGTGAGAAAGCTGAGCACCAAAGAATTGATGCTTTTGAACTATGGTGTTGGAGAAGACTCTTGAGAGTCCCTTGGACTGCAAGGAGATCCAACCAGTCCATCCTAAGGGAGATAAATCCTGAATATTCATTGGAAGGACTGAGGCTGAAGCTGAAGCTCCAATACTTAGGCCACCTGATACAAAGAGCTGACTCATTGGAAAAGACCCTGATGCTGGGCAACATTGAAGGTGGGAGGAGAAGGGAACAACAGAGGATGAGATGGTTGGATGGCATCACCGACTCGATGGACATGAGTTTGAGTGAACTCCGGGAGTTGGTGATGGACCAGGAGGCCTTGCGTGCTGTGATTCATGGGGTTGCAAAGAGTAGGACATGACTGAGCGACTGAACTAAACTGAACTGATCCTGGTTATAATGAATATGCTATTTCTCTATGACAAAACTTATTCTTTCTGAGGAATAATTAAATGCAAAGAATTATTGAAATGATCCCTGTCTCATATTGAATAATCATGCAATGCAATTATGCAGTAAATTCTGATAATTATGTTTCAATTGAGCCAAAACATTTAATTGAACTAAAATGTTATCATAGACTATCCTCAAATATGCACACATATTTTAANATATTGAATAATCATGCAATGCAATTATGCAGTAAATTCTGATAATTATGTTTCAATTGAGCCAAAACATTTAATTGAACTAAAATGTTATCATAGACTATCTTCAAATATGCACACATATTTTAAATTTCCTCTCATGTAATCACCAGGAGAGCTTAATGCTGAACTAGCAATTATTGTGTGAGCGTGCTAAGTCGCTTCAGTCATGTCTGACTCTTTGTGATCCCGTGGACTGTAACCCGCCAGGCTCGTCTGTCCATGGGGTTCTCCAGGCAAGAATACTGGAGTGGATTGCCATTTGATCTGAGATGAAGCAAGGATTTGTGAATTTAGAAATTACTGAATTTTTATATAAGGAGGTGAACTTTGTAAGGTCACTTGTTAAAATATAGAGCCACCTTTATCTTTTAAGCTTTCCAAAAATGTCGAGGCAGGTCCTAAGACACAGGCCTGAGAGAGGCTCAGATGATACCCACAGGCCCTGTAACCACATTTCAAGGCCTGTCCCACCCGAGATTGGCCATGGCTGCAGACACACCGAAGCTGCTGGTAGTTGTGGTTTTTCATTCATAAAAATTTCATAAGTGAAAGAGTAGCTTTGGGCAGATTGATAGCAGGGGGAGAGATGAGAGCAGCTACTCATTTCATTCTAAATAATTTCCCCAGAAAATTTCCAGTGTTTCTGTAAATGTGGAACTAACTGGCTTAATTCAACATTTTCTGGGGAATTGGGTATTGAAAGTCAGAACTTCTATGATATGTTAACACCGTGTTCTGGGCTTCATTTCCTTAGGGATCTTCTTTAATGACTGTGTTTCTTAAAAGTGAGAAAAAGCCAAGTGAAAAGGAACAGGGGAGAGAAAGGAAAAAACTTCTCTCGCCGAGACCACGTGCCGTCTTGGAGACATTTTAGTCAATACACATTTCTGAAGCTTTTCATCCGCAGCTGCGCCGGGCTGAATGCTGAGCCAGTGCAATCCAAAACCTTTAGAAGATGGCGCGCCACGTGTGCGCAAAAGTGCTTCCTTGTCACATCTCCGTGGGAGGTTTGATGCGAGCGCGGTCCTGGGGAGGGAGGCGTGGGAGATGCTCCTGGGAGTGGGCCTCCCTTTCTAGGACACTCGCAGAGCGGGCTG
This sequence comes from Raphicerus campestris, assembly GCA_006410735.1. Taxonomy (NCBI): domain Eukaryota; kingdom Metazoa; phylum Chordata; class Mammalia; order Artiodactyla; family Bovidae; genus Raphicerus; species Raphicerus campestris. The sequence goes on along the minus strand of SJYW01029852.1, from coordinate 44,651 downwards.
AGGTGGGACGGTGCTAACACGGGTGTGCTCCCTTGGTGGGTGTGAACCCAGAAGCCGCAATCCCGGCTTGGTGCCCGGTCGGAAAGCTCTGGCACTGTGGCCTCTTGGAACACCTGGAGGGGACAGGCAGCATGATCTGTTGGCCCTGACGCAGAAGAGTCGGGGTCCCCTACCTGTCAGGAGATGAGAGGGGATACAGGGAGGACGGGGAGGAAGGAGGTGGTGCCTGGGGGTNAGGCAAGAATACTGGAGTGGATTGCCATTTGATCTGAGATGAAGCAAGGATTTGTGAATTTAGAAATTACTGAATTTTTATATAAGGAGGTGAACTTTGTAAGGTCACTTGTTAAAATATAGAGCCACCTTTATCTTTTAAGCTTTCCAAAAATGTCGAGGCAGGTCCTAAGACACAGGCCTGAGAGAGGCTCAGATGATACCCACAGGCCCTGTAACCACATTTCAAGGCCTGTCCCACCCGAGATTGGCCATGGCTGCAGACACACCGAAGCTGCTGGTAGTTGTGGTTTTTCATTCATAAAAATTTCATAAGTGAAAGAGTAGCTTTGGGCAGATTGATAGCAGGGGGAGAGATGAGAGCAGCTACTCATTTCATTCTAAATAATTTCCCCAGAAAATTTCCAGTGTTTCTGTAAATGTGGAACTAACTGGCTTAATTCAACATTTTCTGGGGAATTGGGTATTGAAAGTCAGAACTTCTATGATATGTTAACACCGTGTTCTGGGCTTCATTTCCTTAGGGATCTTCTTTAATGACTGTGTTTCTTAAAAGTGAGAAAAAGCCAAGTGAAAAGGAACAGGGGAGAGAAAGGAAAAAACTCCTCTCGCCGAGACCACGTGCCGTCTTGGAGACATTTTAGTCAATACACATTTCTGAAGCTTTTCATCCGCAGCTGCGCCGGGCTGAATGCTGAGCCAGTGCAATCCAAAACCTTTAGAAGATGGCGCGCCACGTGTGCGCAAAAGTGCTTCCTTGTCACATCTCCGTGGGAGGTTTGATGCGAGCGCGGTCCTGGGGAGGGAGGCGTGGGAGATGCTCCTGGGAGTGGGCCTCCCTTTCTAGGACACTCGCAGAGCGGGCTGAGGTGGGACGGTGCTAACACGGGTGTGCTCCCTTGGTGGGTGTGAACCCAGAAGCCGCAATCCCGGCTTGGTGCCCGGTCGGAAAGCTCTGGCACTGTGGCCTCTTGGAACACCTGGAGGGGACAGGCAGCATGATCTGTTGGCCCTGACGCAGAAGAGTCGGGGTCCCCTACCTGTCAGGAGATGAGAGGGGATACAGGGAGGACGGGGAGGAAGGAGGTGGTGCCTGGGGGTCGAGGCAGGAGGCAGCAGGAGCAGAAGGGGCTGGGACCCTGCAGCCTCAGCCAGCTGCTCTCTGCACCGCCCCCCCCCCAGGTCGGGGTGGCCGTCCTTGGGCAAGCCCAGTCAGGGGCTCTGCACCCCTTTATGCAGTGGGGACTCAGAGATGTCAGGGGGCCTGACCAAGAAACAACCTGGGCTGAGTCCATTTCCAGCTTTTCAGAGAAAGCCAGATATCACCCCAACCAACGACGGGGGATGCCCCACATGTCATCGGTCCACCTCTGCTTTCCTGGGCCCCCACCTCTGCACAGGGCACCCTGGAGCCGTCCCTCTGTCCACCGTGACTTCCCCTGTCAGCTGCCTGCGCTGAGTCTGGGCCAGACAAGCTGGTGGTGGCTGAGTCCTTCGCTAGAGCCAGCTCTTGCTGGGGTAGTGGGAGGCCACGAGCTGTCTTTGTCCTTGTTGAGTGGCCTTCCTGTTCTCACACCAGGGCAAGGAGAATGAGAAAAGAAGGGAAGACCGCCTCCGCTGAGTGCTTGCATTTGCAGAGAACCCGCAGGCAGCAAGCACCCCTGAAACACTGCAGACCACTCTGCCAGCCTCGTCCGGAGGAGTTCCGGGGCTCAGCTCTGGGCCTCCGAGGAGCTGGGCCACTGTCATGCGGGAGGATGTCCTGAGGAGGGCCCACGTGCGGAGCAGAGGTTCTGGGCCTGGGCCCACCCTGCATCTCCTATCAGGCACCTTTCGGCAAAGCCACCGACCCGCTCGAGTCTCCGTCTCCACCTCTCTGAAACTGGACGCCACGCTCTTCCCTAATGGGCTGGTGGTGCCTACAGCGGGTTGATGCTGCGGCCCACAGTGGCCCCTAAGCCGCGGTTATCTCGGTTTCCCCGGGGTGATGGAAGCGCCACATGCTGGCGTTAGCACAGGGTTTGGACACACACTGCTGCTGGGGAGCTAGGCCATCTCGGAGCCCGGCCCAGAATGCTCAGAGACCGCTCAGCCCTGACTGCACCACTGCGCCCCTGCCCCTGAGGGTCCTCGGCTGTGGCTCCGAGGTGCGGCTGGAGCCCTGTGTCCCAGTGGGGTCCCTCTGCCTCTTGCCCACCTCCCCATGGTCTTTAAGCTCCTCAAGGCGGGTGAGTACCCACCCTGTCCAGATTCCAGCCCCCAGGGCAGTGTTGGGTAGCGGGCCGGGACCTCGATGCTCCGTTTCATCCCAAGTGGACGTGACCCCCGCCATCCCTGGGCTCAGACCTTGGCCCTTGCCTGCATGATCCCCAGGCCACCTCCCAAGGTGCTGGCAGGCAGAGTCCTCAGCGGGTTAACAGAAAAGTGGAGAGGGCATATTCCCAGGGAAATGACTGAACTGCATAGAAAATGCCTCTCCAGGTCCCCGAACCTGCCGTCTCATCGGCCACCAGGGGTCTGGCCTCGGTGGAAGGGAAGGAGAAGACTGGGCTCACGGTCCCCCAGCCCTTCTGCTCCCCTCTGCCCCCCGCACTGGACGCGCCCCAGGGTGGGGGTGGGGGCCAAGCCGCGTGGCTCTGCCTTCTGAGCAGTCTGAGCAGAAGTGCTTTGCACACTGCTGTCAGTCTTGACACGGCTGCCGGTCACCCTGCAGGCTGGAGCGTGAGGGGCACGTGTATCAACAGTCAGGTGGGCCCTGGACTCAGACGCCGGGCAGGGGCCGCAGAGGGTGTGGAGCTGGCCTGGGGAGTAAAGACTGTCTCCCTGTCCACCCCCCTCACCCCCGGCTCTGCCCAGCCACACTCTCTCTGAAGTCTTGGCAGGTGCGAGGCCTCAGCTGGCTAAACAAGCCTGGCAGGCCCCTGGGGAGCTGCTGAATGCCACGTGGGCAGGGGGTCTCTCCCTCCCCTCTGGCCCGGCCACTGGAAGCCCACTAGCTCAGACGCTGAGAGGCCGCAGAAGACCCTAGGGCACACGTGACATGAACCTCAGGGGCCACGCGCTGCCTGAGGCTGGGTTTGGCCGGTGGGCAGGGCACAAACGGAACACGCCTGTCCCTGAGCTTCCTTCAGTTGGAGAGGTGAGCTCTACGTGGGTCACTCCTCCTGGGAGTGGTGGGGGCTGGTAGGAAGGATGACAACTTATTTTTAAAGACTCCAGTGGAAACGTCTCCTCACAGCTGTGAAAATACTCTCGGATCAGCCATCCTGGCCAGCGTGTAGAGGGCAGGGTTTGTTCCAGTGCCTGGGGAGGGAGGTCTGTTTTCTCCTCATCCTTGAAAGAGTCCGAGGTGGACACGACCCTAAAATGCAGAGCGGCTTTTACACCCTCCTGTGTAACGAGTAGTGGCCCGCCGGTCAGCTCCTTCCCTCTGGCAGTTTTTCTAAACACCTGGAGCAGCCGCGTCAGCCTCGAGCTGTGAGACTCCAGCCCCGAAGCCCAGTGGAGGGGTGCCCACTCCTTTGTTCTCTACAGCGGCAGTGCTGACCCTGTGAGTGCTTTATCAGCACACAGGACAAACGTGCTGGGCCTCTGGATCAGTTCAGTTCAGTCGCTCAGTCATGTCCTACTTCTTGCGACCCCATGGACTGCAGCACGCCAGGCCTCCCAGTCCATCACCAACTCCCGGAGTCCACCCAAACCCACGTCCACTGAGTCAGTGATGCCATTCAACTATCTCATCCTCAGTCGTCCCCTTCTCCTCCCACCTTCAGTCTTTCCCAGCATCAGGGTCTTTTCCAGTGAGTCAGTTCTTCGCATCAGAAGGCCAAAGTATTGGAGTTTCAGCTTCAGCCTCAGTCCTTCCAATGAATATTCAGGACTGGTCTCCCTTCGGATGGACTGGTTGGCTCTTCTTGCTGTCCAAGGGACTCTCAAGAGTCTTCTCCAGCACCATAGTTCAAAAGCATCAATTCTTCACCCTTCAGCTTTCTTTATAGTCCAACTCTCACATCTATACATGACCACTGGAAAAACCATAGCTTCTGGATACATGTCCATAAAAAGCTGAAACCAAAGGCTCCCTTTGATTCCTAAAGCTTGGATATTCTGTTGGGACATCTGGAAGTGTCCTGGCCTCAATTTTCTAGTCTAAACGCTGAGCTCTCATTACAGATTGCCTCAGAACACCATCAGCTAGGTCCTCAGAATCATGTTTATGGAAGGTTTTTAATGCAGGCTGTATCTTCACGGGCATTTTCTCCTTCCTGTGATCCTACAGGAGGGGCGAGACCAGGCTGTCTTGTCTCACACATGAAGAAGCAGAAACTCAGAGGCTTGTGGAACCGCCCAAGACCACTCATTCCTGTGCGTCGGAAGACGTCTCCCCGCCGAAAGCATCTCAAGGGAACTCGTTCTTGTTCCCAGGCCTGCGTGCCAGCGCGGGCTCCCGCTCCACTCTGGGTGTGTGTGAGCACTTTAATTGGTACCCGCGTAAAACAGTCCTTTCTGTTGATTTTCGTCAGCGAGTTGTAATCACAGACTCTCTTCTGCCTCTTTCCTGGGGGGAGGGCAGTCTCACGCAGGGTGAGGATAAAGCACAAGCCACCGGGGCCAAAACTGTGCTGAGATTACGTGCTGTCTTCCCCCCTCCCTCAGAGAGGAGTTGCCTTTTGATTGCTGGGGGTCATCTGGATGCAAGTTGCAGAGCACCCTGGGGGCAGTGCTAGGAGAAGGCCTGCCCTGAGGCTGGCTGGAAGATCTAGTGAGTTCACTTGCATGCCCTGCTCAGNTCCTGTTCTCACACCAGGGCAAGGAGAATGAGAAAAGAAGGGAAGACCGCCTCCGCTGAGTGCTTGCATTTGCAGAGAACCCGCAGGCAGCAAGCACCCCTGAAACACTGCAGACCACTCTGCCAGCCTCGTCCGGAGGAGTTCCGGGGCTCAGCTCTGGGCCTCCGAGGAGCTGGGCCACTGTCATGCGGGAGGATGTCCTGAGGAGGGCCCACGTGCGGAGCAGAGGTTCTGGGCCTGGGCCCACCCTGCATCTCCTATCAGGCACCTTTCGGCAAAGCCACCGACCCGCTCGAGTCTCCGTCTCCACCTCTCTGAAACCGGACGCCACGCTCTTCCCTAATGGGCTGGTGGTGCCTACAGCGGGTTGATGCTGCGGCCCACAGTGGCCCCTAAGCCGCGGTTATCTCGGTTTCCCCGGGGTGATGGAAGCGCCACATGCTGGCGTTAGCACAGGGTTTGGACACACACTGCTGCTGGGGAGCTAGGCCATCTCGGAGCCCGGCCCAGAATGCTCAGAGACCGCTCAGCCCTGACTGCACCACTGCGCCCCTGCCCCTGAGGGTCCTCGGCTGTGGCTCCGAGGTGCGGCTGGAGCCCTGTGTCCCAGTGGGGTCCCTCTGCCTCTTGCCCACCTCCCCATGGTCTTTAAGCTCCTCAAGGCGGGTGAGTACCCACCCTGTCCAGATTCCAGCCCCCAGGGCAGTGTTGGGTAGCGGGCCGGGACCTCGATGCTCCGTTTCATCCCAAGTGGACGTGACCCCCGCCATCCCTGGGCTCAGACCTTGGCCCTTGCCTGCATGATCCCCAGGCCACCTCCCAAGGTGCTGGCAGGCAGAGTCCTCAGCGGGTTAACAGAAAAGTGGAGAGGGCATATTCCCAGGGAAATGACTGAACTGCATAGAAAATGCCTCTCCAGGTCCCCGAACCTGCCGTCTCATCGGCCACCAGGGGTCTGGCCTCGGTGGAAGGGAAGGAGAAGACTGGGCTCACGGTCCCCCAGCCCTTCTGCTCCCCTCTGCCCCCCGCACTGGACGCGCCCCAGGGTGGGGGTGGGGGCCAAGCCGCGTGGCTCTGCCTTCTGAGCAGTCTGAGCAGAAGTGCTTTGCACACTGCTGTCAGTCTTGACACGGCTGCCGGTCACCCTGCAGGCTGGAGCGTGAGGGGCACGTGTATCAACAGTCAGGTGGGCCCTGGACTCAGACGCCGGGCAGGGGCCGCAGAGGGTGTGGAGCTGGCCTGGGGAGTAAAGACTGTCTCCCTGTCCACCCCCCTCACCCCCGGCTCTGCCCAGCCACACTCTCTCTGAAGTCTTGGCAGGTGCGAGGCCTCAGCTGGCTAAACAAGCCTGGCAGGCCCCTGGGGAGCTGCTGAATGCCACGTGGGCAGGGGGTCTCTCCCTCCCCTCTGGCCCGGCCACTGGAAGCCCACTAGCTCAGACGCTGAGAGGCCGCAGAAGACCCTAGGGCACACGTGACATGAACCTCAGGGGCCACGCGCTGCCTGAGGCTGGGTTTGGCCGGTGGGCAGGGCACAAACGGAACACGCCTGTCCCTGAGCTTCCTTCAGTTGGAGAGGTGAGCTCTACGTGGGTCACTCCTCCTGGGAGTGGTGGGGGCTGGTAGGAAGGATGACAACTTATTTTTAAAGACTCCAGTGGAAACGTCTCCTCACAGCTGTGAAAATACTCTCAGATCAGCCATCCTGGCCAGCGTGTAGAGGGCAGGGTTTGTTCCAGTGCCTGGGGAGGGAGGTCTGTTTTCTCCTCATCCTTGAAAGAGTCCGAGGTGGACACGACCCTAAAATGCAGAGCGGCTTTTACACCCTCCTGTGTAACGAGTAGTGGCCCGCCGGTCAGCTCCTTCCCTCTGGCAGTTTTTCTAAACACCTGGAGCAGCCGCGTCAGCCTCGAGCTGTGAGACTCCAGCCCCGAAGCCCAGTGGAGGGGTGCCCACTCCTTTGTTCTCTACAGCGGCAGTGCTGACCCTGTGAGTGCTTTATCAGCACACAGGACAAACGTGCTGGGCCTCTGGATCAGTTCAGTTCAGTCGCTCAGTCATGTCCTACTTCTTGCGACCCCATGGACTGCAGCACGCCAGGCCTCCCAGTCCATCACCAACTCCCGGAGTCCACCCAAACCCACGTCCACTGAGTCAGTGATGCCATTCAACTATCTCATCCTCAGTCGTCCCCTTCTCCTCCCACCTTCAGTCTTTCCCAGCATCAGGGTCTTTTCCAGTGAGTCAGTTCTTCGCATCAGAAGGCCAAAGTATTGGAGTTTCAGCTTCAGCCTCAGTCCTTCCAATGAATATTCAGGACTGGTCTCCCTTCGGATGGACTGGTTGGCTCTTCTTGCTGTCCAAGGGACTCTCAAGAGTCTTCTCCAGCACCATAGTTCAAAAGCATCAATTCTTCACCCTTCAGCTTTCTTTATAGTCCAACTCTCACATCTATACATGACCACTGGAAAAACCATAGCTTCTGGATACATGTCCATAAAAAGCTGAAACCAAAGGCTCCCTTTGATTCCTAAAGCTTGGATATTCTGTTGGGACATCTGGAAGTGTCCTGGCCTCAATTTTCTAGTCTAAACGCTGAGCTCTCATTACAGATTGCCTCAGAACACCATCAGCTAGGTCCTCAGAATCATGTTTATGGAAGGTTTTTAATGCAGGCTGTATCTTCACGGGCATTTTCTCCTTCCTGTGATCCTACAGGAGGGGCGAGACCAGGCTGTCTTGTCTCACACATGAAGAAGCAGAAACTCAGAGGCTTGTGGAACCGCCCAAGACCACTCATTCCTGTGCGTCGGAAGACGTCTCCCCGCCGAAAGCATCTCAAGGGAACTCGTTCTTGTTCCCAGGCCTGCGTGCCAGCGCGGGCTCCCGCTCCACTCTGGGTGTGTGTGAGCACTTTAATTGGTACCCGCGTAAAACAGTCCTTTCTGTTGATTTTCGTCAGCGAGTTGTAATCACAGACTCTCTTCTGCCTCTTTCCTGGGGGGAGGGCAGTCTCACGCAGGGTGAGGATAAAGCACAAGCCACCGGGGCCAAAACTGTGCTGAGATTACGTGCTGTCTTCCCCCCTCCCTCAGAGAGGAGTTGCCTTTTGATTGCTGGGGGTCATCTGGATGCAAGTTGCAGAGCACCCTGGGGGCAGTGCTAGGAGAAGGCCTGCCCTGAGGCTGGCTGGAAGATCTAGTGAGTTCACTTGCATGCCCTGCTCAGCTTAGTAGGATGCTGCTCACCACCTGTGTGTTGTGAGATGGTACAAGAGGGTTGAGAGCGGTGGGGGGCGGGAGGGCAGGGGAGGGGAGTCAGGTGCAGCTTCCTGAGTGAGACCGACATGAACTCCTGGTTTGGGCATGGACATGGAGAGAGGACCAGTGGGTTGTCTCCGAGAAGCGAGACTCTGACGCTTTGGGCTCCCGTGGAGTTTGCCCCGAGCCGGTGGTGCGCTGGTAGAGGCTTAACGACAAGCTGCCTGAAAAGAAAAGCAAAAGGCCCTGATCAGGAGCATCTGCTGGTTGCTCTGGTGTGAATCCTCCCAGAGCGGCAAGTGTTTCGAGCTACTCAAAGGAGTGTAGCAAGGTCAGCCCTCGGGGGCCCAGGCCTCTGGGGAGATGCAGGGAGGGCATCTGATGGGCAGGGCTGCGGTCCAGGGAGGGGAGCCCACAGACACGTCCTGCCTTGTGGGGGCGTCTTCCGGGCTCTTGGAGCAGCAGTCAGCGGGCTCCGGGACCCCGCCCGGCGCGCCTGTCTGTGTGCTCCCCTTGACCAGCTTCTCTGGCTGCAGCCGGGAAGGTAGCACTTTGGTACCAAAAAGCTTGGAAGCCTCTTGTTTGGTCTCTGGGCCGAAGCAGGACTGTCTTTTGTGAGCGATGCTCTGGGGAGGTGGCCTTGCAGCCCTCTGCCTTGCCTGGGGCCCTGGTGCTGCTGGACAGCCTGGCTCATCGCAGAACTCTCCCCGTCTCTCCTCTCCTGCCTTCCGGTCTGTGTCCTACAGCTCCACCAATGCCCCCTCCGTCGCCTATGAGAAATGCCTCCGCCACCTGACAGAAGCCCTCACATGTCCTGAGCACTCTCTCCTAAAGCTGCTCTTCTCCAGCTTTGGCCAAGGTCCCTGCCCTGAGCTTTTCCCTGTTGGAGTCCCGGGCTGTCTGCAGAGCATCTCCCCACACGGGCGCCTGGAGACGGGGAAGAAGGCGTCACTCCGGGAACTGACCCTTATCCCCAGACCACATCACCGAACTGGATGTGTTCTGCTGTGGACACAGATCAACAATCTGGAAAGCGTTCAAATCCCTGCAGGCCGAGTTTTTGCAGTAAATGAGCTCCAAGAATCGCCATGGTAACGCCCAAGGACCGGTCCCCTCTTCCTGACACCTACCTTGCCTGCTCTTCGTCAAGATTGATGTTTTGGGCTTAATTTTCCAGGCGCTGTTCTTCTCCCCCCTCTCACCTTTTCCCAGCCCTTTCTCCCTAATCAGAGCCCCTGCCCCGAGCATTCCCCCTGGGGCCTTCATGGCCGCGTTCCCCGCTGTCTCTCACTCCGGAGGCTCTTCTGCGCCGTCCTTCAAGACCCCACCCTTCAGAACCTGCTCCTCTGTCCCTCCACGGGGTGGTGGCTCCGTGTGGCTCCTTCCTGACTGCTGTGAGGTCACGTGGACTCCTGCCTTGCCAGGCAGGAGAGACTGGTTTGTGAGTGATGGCTCACCTTCTGGGGAGGCTGGAGGACTCTCCTCCCATCCTGAGGGATGTCCAGGATGCCAGCCTCGGAGCCCGATGATGGGCTGTCCTTGGCCCTCCACCTCTGAGTGGCGTGTTTTTTATTGTGAAAAAGAACACATGTGGAGAAAGCTGTGTAGAATGTCAGCGTCTGGAGTCTAGGATTATGCGGCGGGAACCACCCAGGTGGTAAGTGGGGCCACGCCCAGCCGCACCAGCACAGTGGATCACTGTCTAAAGGGATGAGGCCTGGGGACGGGGGAGCTGTTTCAGAGCTGTGTCAGAGGCTCGTTTTGGCCCGGCTGGTTCACGGAGCGCTGACTCAGCTTCCCCAACAGCAATGGAGTCAGTGGCTGTCACTACCTGCTCCATCCTCAGGTGTACTAAGCAAGTCGCTGAAGGCACAGAAACCTCTGATGTGGGTGTCAGGAGCTGGGAGTCTAGTCCTGAAACAGCAGAGAGCGATTTCAATGCCCTTCTCTCCATCAGAGCGGCTTCCCAGGTTGGCTCAGTGGTAAAAAAAATAAATATGCCTGCCAATTCAGGAGATGCAGGAGACACAGATTCAGTCCCTGGATTGGGAAGATCTCCTGGAGGAGGAAACAGCAACCCACTCCAGTATTCTTGTCTGGAAAATTCCATGGGCACAGGAGCCTGGTGGGCTCCAGCCCATGGGGTTGCAAAGAGTCAGACACGACCGAATGACTTAGCACACGTGCGCACCCTCTCCATCAGAAGACTCCTTCTCTCTGATCTCGGGGACACTTGACTTCTCCATCCTTGAAGGAATTCTGGCATCCTGAAAGAGGCCAGCCTCTGGCTTCAAGAAATCCAACCTGAATCCCCATGTTAATGAAGTGACTCATGTGTGGGCTTAATGATGCCTTTGTTCCAGGAAGAACACGATTTCTACTGAGTGATAGTCTATCATGAACGACTGCATCTGATGAGACATTACTGTATCTTCTACCAATGCTTATACTTTAATAACACCTTGTTGCTCAGCCGCTCAGTCGTGTCCAACTCTTTGCAGCCCCATGTACTGCAGCGGGCCATCACCATCTCCCAGAGCTTGCTCAAACTCATGTCCTTGGAGTCGGTGATGCCATCCAGCCATCTCATCCTCTGTCGTCCCCTTCTCCTCCTGCCTTCAATCCTTCCCAGCATCAGGGTCTTTTCCAATGGGTCAGCTCTTTGCATCAGGTGGCCAAAGTACTGAGCTTCGGCTTCAGCATCAGTCCTTCCAATGAATATTCAGGGTGGATTTCCTTTCGGATGGACTGGTTTGATCTCCTTGCTGTCCAAGGGACTCTCAAGAGTCTTCTCCTGCATCACAAATCAAAAGCATCATTTCTTCCACACTCAGCCTTCTTCATGGTCCAACTTTCCCATTCATACTTGACTACTGGAAAAACCACAGCTTTGACTACATGGAGCTTTGTTGGCAAAGTGATGTCTCTGCTTTTGAATACGCTGTCTAGGTTTGTCATAGCTTTCCTTCCAAGGAGCAATCACCTTTTAATTTCACGGTGTCTTAAGGAAGGACATTTAGTAGCTAGTAGAAGAAACAGGGTCTGTTTTTCTTGGCTGACTTTGAAGGAGTCGGCTGGAATCAGTTCATTTTTCCAGAATGCCTAATGCTTGGAATTGTGAAATGTATTATGCTTGCCTGACTCAAGGGCACCTAAGCTCTCACTATTGTATACGGCAGACATCTTTTGCCCTCTTGCCGATCTGAGCATGTCTCGATGAGCTTGGCTGCTGCGTGATCCCTTCCAGCTGAAAGCGTTCAGCTCCAGGGAGGGTTGGTATTTGCATGGCAATTAGTTTGTATTCCTACACAAATTTTCATGGATTCAAGCTCTCCATAGAAAGGATGAACCAAAGGGTAAACTGAACCACAGATTAAAGGGCTCATGTCAGGCAGTTCTTTGAACAGTTTCTTTATGGTTTGGAACCGTCATTATTTGTAATATTCTCTGAAAGGCCAGCAAATAATTGTTTTCCCCCTACTGATTTTGTTCTTCTCCTCTTAGCAAATATTGATTCTTTCCACCCCCCTGCCAAACTTGGTCCTGAATGGGACTGAAATTAACAGGGCTGCTTTTGTTTTAATACAATGAACAAAAACTTGTGTTTGGAAGAGTTCTTGTCCTGCCAAAACATCTGTGCCCAGCCCAGATGGCAACCCGGCTCTGGAAATAGGGTCTGCGAGTTAAACGCTTCTGCCCCGTCAGCATGCACAGCGAGATGTGCTGAATTCTTATAGGCTCTACAAAAATAGTAACTTTTGAAAACTTCTTGGCAACAGAGGACTTTTTTTTTTCAATGTGTTAAGAATGTGGGACTTCCCCATTAGATAACTAAGTAGAGAAAAGCCCAATTTATCATCAGAAAGTCTGCTCATGAGCACTGCCTTTAACATTTTGTGTCTCTAACATGTATTGTATTTATAACAGCATTGATATGAATGATGTCATGGTGTAGGAAGGACTGATGTTTCCAACATAGTGGTGGTAGAGCTGTTCTGACCTCTAGGATTTTTTCCATGCATTGAAAAGAAGCTATGAAGAGGGAGTGTGCTTGTCGAGAATGTCAAGCGGGAGATTTTTGTAAAAGATGTAGGGGCAGTTCCAGCTTGTGTCTTGGAAATATTTCTTTGTTTTTCTCAGCATTTTCCAAACTGCCAAAGCTTTCAGCTTCTTTGATGGGATCCATAGCCTAAATATATCTGAGAAGTGGAAAGAGACACTTATGTGTTTTTTTTCTTCCACCAGCAAAACTTTGCTGAGTGCCAGCTGTGGAGCTTGGGCCTTGAGTAAGTGGCAGAGGGTGAAGAAAGGCGTGAACAAGCTCATCATGTACATGCAGCTCAGTTTCCTAGACAGTGTCAGGGCCTAGAGCTAATCGTGTGATTTCATTTTGTAAGAGGCAAGGTTTGTGAGTGCTGTCCTGGCTATGGGAGAACGGTCTGCCCTTTCTTCCCAGAAAGTAGGTGACTCCCTGCTCATCGTGACAAAGTGTGCTCATGCATGTGTGTGCACTGTGATCGTGACAGAGTGCGCGCACGCATGTGTGTGCACTGTCATCGTGACAGAGTGTGTGCACGCATGTGAGTGCATTGTCATCGTGACAAAGTGTGTGAATGCATGTGAGTGCGTTGTCATCGTGACAAAGTGTGTGCACGCATGTGTGTGCACCGTCATCGTGACAGAATGCGGGCACGCATGTGTGTGTGCTGTGATCATGAGAGAGTGCGCACACACATGTGTGTGTGCTGTCGTGACAGAGTGTGTGCACACATGTGTGTGCGCTGTGATCATGAGTGTGCACACGCATGTGTGTGTGCTGTGATCGTGACAGAGTGCACACACGCATGTGTGTGCGCTGTGATCATGAGTGTACACATGCATGTGTGTGCTCGGATGCCCCACTCTTTGCAGCCCCCTGGACTGGAGCCTGCCCAGCTCCACTGTTCATGGCATTTTCCAGTCAAGCATACTGGAGTGGATCACCATTTCCTCCTCCAGGGGATCTTTCTGACCCAGGGATCAAACCTGCATCTCTTTCATCTCCTGCATTGGCAGGCGGATTCTTTACCAACTGCACAGGGTTTTGACCTTCAAATCGACGGACTATTCTCCTAGATATATTTTTGTACTTCGCTCTTTTGGTTCAAAATGGTATTTTTGAGTTTTATTTAAGTGTAGTTATTGTTTGCTCATTTTTATTGCTGTAAGTATTTCAGTATATTGGCTTCATAAAATTTATTTATGTATCCTGGGTTTTTTTTGGGGGGGGGTTGAATTTTCCAGTGAAGCTGTCTAGATATGGAGTTTTCTTTGAGGGAAATAATTTTCACTTATGATTCAGTTTCTTTAATGACTATAGCATGATTCCATGCTTTAAGTGCTAAATTTTTATNGGGTTTTTTTTTTTGGGGGGGTTGAATTTTCCAGTGAAGCTGTCTAGATCTGGAGTTTTCTTTGAGGGAAATAATTTTCACTTATGAATCAGTTTCTTTAATGACTATAGCATGAGTCCATGCTTTAAGTGCTAAATTTTTATCAGTTGGCCATTTCATCTAAATTTCAGGCTCATTTGGAGAAACTGTTGGAGTTTTAAAACAATACCCGTCTTACCTGCTCTCATGCCTGACGGCCTGTGGTGTGCTTCTCTTCTCGTTTTCGATGTGCCCTGCTTGTGTGCTNCTATAGCATGATTCCATGCTTTAAGTGCTAAATTTTTATCAATTGGCCATTTCATCTAAATTTCAGGCTCATTTGGAGAAACTGTTGGATTTTTAAAACAATACCCGTCTTACCCGTTCTCATACCTGATGGCCTGTGGTGTGCTTCTCTTCTCGTTTTCGATGTGCCCTGCTTGTGAGCTTCGCGTCTCAGTGTGCTGACTCTGCGCTATGTGTGTCCAGCTGCTCGGGCGTGACTGACTCTGCGGCACCATGGGCTGTAGCCCGCCAGGCTCCTCTGTCAGTGGGGTTTTCCTGGCAAGGATGCTGGAGTAGATAGCCGTTCCCTTCATCCCGGGCCTTCCTGACCCAGGGGTCAAACCCTTGCCTCCCGTATTGCAGGTGGATTCTTTACCCGCTGGGCCAACAGGGAAGCCCTTCCACCTTTTTTCTTTATTCCTGGTGAATCTCACAGGGTAGTGACTAGCTTCCTCCAAGTAACCAATATGTGTATCTACTCTAATGAACATTTTCTTTTTATTTTTAATCTGTGGTCCTTTTATTACTCTTTCTTGATATGTTCATTTTACTTGTTTTGGTGTTCTTTTCAAATGTCCTGAGATGAATGGTTAACTCTTTTATTTTTAATGCTTTTTCCCACCTCACAGACAATATAAGGCTATATATTTTCCTCTAAACACAGCATTACCTGCATCTCATAATTCTGTTAAGTAGTATTTGCTATTGTTCNTAGAGCCTATGGCCAGTAGTCCTGGTAAGCCTGGTCTTTGAGAATTCCTGGGCATAAAATATGAGAGTGAAGGAGCCTCCAGCTAATTTCAGTTCCCAGCTACCTGAGTCAACCTGCTCCTCTCCACACTCTCCACCCAGGATTCAAACCCCTCAGCGGAAGCCCTACATCATGGAATAGTGACAAGCCACTCCCACTGTTAAAAGCCCTGCTGGAATTGTGGACCCACAGAACCTATGAACATGATAAAATGGTTGCTGTTTACCCTACTGTTTGTTTTTAAATGGATAAAAGTAACTCGTGCAATAAGGTAATTACTGGTAGATGTATTAAGGCCCTGAGGCTAGCAATTCCAGGCATCTAGGTCCCTGCACATCCTGATGTCTGAGAGTAAGAGAAAAACACGTGTTGGACGCTGAGCACCAAAAGGATAGCAGCCAAGAGGAAAGGCCCCGTAGGCTTTCCAGGCCCATGGTTAAGGGGAAAAGGGAACCTGGAAACGGTGTCTGGGGAGAGAATGAGAAGTAGTGATGGCAAAATTGACTAAAATAAAAGAAGACAGGGGAGTCAGGAAAGAGATCAAGAAAAGAAGATACAGCAGGGAAGGACTAAGAGTAATACAGAGTAACAGGAAGGACAGAGGAGAAAGAAGCACAAGAACTGTTGGGTACCAGCCAAGAAGACATTCCACTCAGGAGGCGGGCATTTCACTCTAAGAATGGCTGGAACGCTCCTGAGTCACCTTGGTATCTTTCCTGAGGTTGCAGCAAACGTGGTTCAAGTAGGGGGTATATTTTGGGCTCGATAAGGCAAGGAGCTGGAGAGGAGAAATCTTGGTTTTTATCTTAGTTTGGCATGAAGAGCTCCAGAAATAGATTTTTTATTTTTCTCACATTATTGGCCATTGTGCCTAAAGGCCCCGAGGGAGCAGAGCTGGGAGTCGTGTGGTTCTCCTTCTGAGTGAGGCTGCACAGGCTGTGAGCTCACACGGAGGTGTGCGGGTGGGGCAGGGACCTAGGGCTCCCTGACATGCAGAGTGACAGATGGAATGGCCCACTTAATGGAAACACTCGTGTATGAAGTGGAGCCCCCTGCAGCAATACAAATCCTAGTCAGAAGACCCATAAAATCAGAAACTGAGGAATACTTTTTATTTGTTATTTGCTTTTCACAATCCCTGGTAACAAAAGAAATCACTCTAGTTGGATCTAGCCGATGGGTAGCCTGTTGGTCTCCATATTCTGAGGACATAAAATGAGCATATCTTGATTTCCAAGCTGTTTCCAGATACAAAATAGTGGGGTTGAGTCTTCATAAAACACAAATGTTATGTTCAACCCAGAGGCCAGAGCCACTGGCATTTTCTCTTGTTAAAGGTGCAGCTGTAACCTCTTGGAACTTTACATATTGTGTAGTTACCACCTCAGGCTAGTTTAAGTGCTTTGAAAACTGAAAAGCATTAACCCCAAGGAAGAGACTTCTGATCTTGGGAGGGATAAACTAACTGTACAAAGCTGAAAGATACTGAATCCAGTGGTACCACTGACTCATAATTTCCAGCTGTCAAGAGAACAAGAATCACACATTTGTCACTAGCTACAAAATAGAAGTGTTTGCTCCATTTTGCCATGGCCAAAGCCCACACTTTTCATACGTTTGTATCTCTGTAACCCTTTCCCTTTAAGCAAAGCAATTCATCTAAATTATGGGTTCATCATCTGCCAAGTTTGTTCCTTTTTTAATGAAATCACTTGACAGTTAATAAACTGAAAGAGAAAGTCTACTCCTTGGGGCTTGCTCTGTTCCAAAGGTTCAGTGTTTTTGAAAATTAAATTTCCTACACGAAAAAATATCTGTCTCTAAGCTGACAGTCTGGTGTTATAGCACAAAGCAATTTTTCTTTCTTTAGCTATAAAAACTTAATTTATAGGGGTTTGCACATTTAACTACACGTGCACTTTACATTGGACACCAGTCAGTTAAATCATCCATAGAAAGTCATCAATCAGAACAATTTATCTAATTTTGGTTCTGTTTATATAAGAAACCATTACTTTCCTTAATATTTAAATGTTTACAGGATGATAATGGGTTTCTAAAGAAATCAAGACAGAAGATTTGTAAGTAGCAGAGTGGCATAGGCTGGGGTTCATATAACCATGGGTACCAGTCCTGGCTCAGCTATGTGTAACCCTGGGAAATTACTTTAATGCCAGTTTTTCCATCTGTAAAATGGGTATAATAAAATTTTGGAGGGTAGTCATGAGAATAAATAAGCAAGCATATGCAGAGCACTTAATACAGTTCCCAGAATATAGTAGCTTAATAAACAGCATGTACTGTAATTCCCGTTACTGTAGCTTATTCCTGACACTCCACTCCAGGAGAAGAACCTCTCATCATATCTACATGAAACTATTAACTCTCGGTTGGTTAACCAACTCCTGGTACCTGGAAAGCAGGCAGATCAAGAGCTGCGAAGCTGTTGAAGAAACGCAGACTCTGGATGGCCACTTGGACTGTGCTCTGAGCGTAGCTCTCCTTGGGACTGGCAGTGCTGGGGTCCGAGATCGTGCCGTGGAAGAGGACGCAGTACAGCATGTGCAGAACTCCAGCCAGGTCTGTGGCCTGAAGAGCAGCTGCCAGCCCTGTGGGATCCTGGCGATTATCGTCAAATATGCTGTACGACCTGACAAAGAAACATTCAACTCTTTAAGAGAAATCTACTTAAAGGATGTTAGCATTTTTACAGGTCAAACGGAACAAGACAAGCAGACCGTTAAAAGCAAACCATGTGAGCTGTGTAGGGAGGTAATAAGAAACCTCAAGGAATAAAGGCAGCCCTCCCCCGCCCCGGTGCACTGTGGCTTGCCCTTTTCTCCAGCTGGGAGGCCAGGCTGCTGCGCTACTGGCAAGGGAGCTCGCTGCGGCCAGTGCTGAGGCCGCTATTGCCCCTGGGCCCTTTGCAGTCTGGCCAGCCCCACTGTGTTTAGACTCCAGGTCTGCAGGAACTGGACAGAGTCCATGGGAGCTGCTGAGACTTGGAAGTCAGGAACACCATGGCTTGCTTTCTGGATACACAAGGGGGTCTTCTCAGGGGAAGCAGTTATCTGGAAAGCATGAGGCTTCAAAATCCCAGCAGTGTGCTGGTATACTGTGACATGGAGACACTTCAACTGCTTCTGAAGGCATAGTTCTCTCATCAAGGAGCACTGGAAGGATAGGTTGCAGGGGCCAGATTCCCAAGAACAAGCTGGTGCTGGATTGGCTTTACACAAACCACCTTGGAGTCAGCTTAGCAACAACGGCAGGCAATGCTCTGGATAAGCAAGAAGCAGTGGCAGAGGCAAACGGTTCCTCAAGTCAGCAGGAAGTGGTGGTGTTCAGTCGCCAAGTCTGCCTGACTCTTTGTGATCCCACGGACTGCAGCACGCCAGGCCTCCCTGTCCCTCACCGTCTCCTGGAGTTTGCCTAAGTTCACGTCCATTTCATTGGTGAGGGTTTGTTAAATTTGTCTCACTCCTGAACTCGGGTATACATAGACTCTCTAGTGACCACGAGCCACACTCCATTCACCCCCTTTTCGCCCCTAGAAACCACATCCAGGTTTCTCTCCCCTTCTCACGGCCAGCATGCTTCAGGTGGAGCCCCCTCCCTATTTTCTCTGGCACAAGGGTGAATGGGTCTAAGGTAAGGGGTACATTCTATTTCTCTGATGGTTCAGCAAGGTTTGGGGATGGCACGCGTCACTGTCAGAGCTGATGGAATGGAGGGAGATTTTTGCGCTGAAGTGCCTGGAAAGAAGGCCTCACTTTTCCTCCCAGGGTCTGAATCAGAGAGGGAAGGTCGGTAGCTGCGGCAGCCACGTGCTCTACCCGCTGCCCAAGTGCTCAGGTCTCTCAGCGTTGTTCCCAGTGGCTCAGTCACCTTCCTTCATGGGACAACACCTCTTTACGTTTCCGTCACAGGTTGATGCCCTTCCCTACTTCCAACACTAACTCAGGTTCCTCCCGACCTTCCCCTTTCTACTGTTATTGTTCCTTTCAACAGGAGTCTAGGAGGGGAGCGAGGCACTGAAGATCTACGCTTATCTTGTACACTTGCCCAGAAGCACAGAAGAGATGCCTCGAAGTAACTACAAATTTGAAAGTGCTGGCTGGCAAGTTTCTAGTATCTTGTCTGGTTTTCTAATCCATAACTTATCCCTAAAGGGATTATTTGATTCATTCTGATTTGCTAGTTTCATCAGAGTTTTATTCATAGCCATAGTAAGCACTTCCTGAATGGGCACTATTTCTGGTATTGCGAAGAACGTGGCATGACTCTGACACTTGTCTCTTCTCAAGAAAGCAGCTCTTACGAAATACTACCATCTCGTCTGCATGGCAGGACCTGCTAACTACACTCACACCTCCCACCCTGCCTCACTCCTAGTTCTTCATAGGTGGTGCAGAATGTATGGTTCTCCTGATTGCACGCATGACACAACTGAGACCCTCAGAGATTCAGTGAGATGTTTGAAGTCATAAATATTTGTCAGTGGCAAAGGCAGGGGTACCACCAAATATTCTGACCCTTTAAAGGTGGTACTTTGTCCAAACACCAAAACATCTAGGCCAAATAGGTGACCTCTTCTTTTATCTCCATGTCTTCTCTTAAATAAAGTCTTGGGATACACTGAACACTGTTAAACAAATTACACAGATTGTAATGTAATTCTGCATCATCATAGAGGGACACTTTCTGTCTTACGGGATTCAATAAAAATGGAAAGTTAAGAAATGTTATTTATTTGCTTAGAGATATATTTNTGCGGGTGGGGCAGGGACCTAGGGCTCCCTGACATGCAGAGTGACAGATGGAATGGCCCACTTAATGGAAACATTCGTGTATGAAGTGGAGCCCCCTGCAGCAATACAAATCCTAGTCAGAAGACCCATAAAATCAGAAACTGAGGAATACTTTTTATTTGTTATTTGCTTTTCACAATCCCTGGTAACAAAAGAAATCACTCTAGTTGGATCTAGCCGATGGGTAGCCTGTTGGTCTCCATATTCTGAGGACATAAAATGAGCATATCTTGATTTCCAAGCTGTTTCCAGATACAAAATAGTGGGGTTGAGTTTTCATAAAACACAAATGTTATGTTCAACCCAGAGGCCAGAGCCACTGGCATTTTCTCTTGTTAAAGGTGCAGCTGTAACCTCTTGGAACTTTACATATTGTGTAGTTAGCACCTCAGGCTAGTTTAAGTGCTTTGAAAACTGAAAAGCATTAACCCCAAGGAAGAGACTTCTGATCTTGGGAGGGATAAACTAACTGTACAAAGCTGAAAGATACTGAATCCAGTGGTACCACTGACTCATAATTTCCAGCTGTCAAGAGAACAAGAATCACACATTTGTCACTAGCTACAAAATAGAAGTGTTTCCTCCATTTTGCCATGGCCAAAGCCCACACTTTTCATACGTTTGTATCTCTGTAACCCTTTTCCCTTTAAGCAAAGCAATTCATCTAAATTATGGGTTCATCATCTGCCAAGTTTGTTCCTTTTTTAATGAAATCACTTGACAGTTAATAAACTGAAAGAGAAAGTCTACTCCTTGGGGCTTGCTCTGTTCCAAAGGTTCAGTGTTTTTGAAAATTAAATTTCCTACACGAAAAAATATCTGTCTCTAAGCTGACAGTCTGGTGTTATAGCACAAAGCAATTTTTCTTTCTTTAGCTATAAAAACTTAATTTATAGGGGTTTGCACATTTAACTACACGTGCACTTTACATTGGACACCAGTCAGTTAAATCATCCATAGAAAGTCATCAATCAGAACAATTTATCTAATTTTGGTTCTGTTTATATAAGAAACCATTACTTTCCTTAATATTTAAATGTTTACAGGATGATAATGGGTTTCTAAAGAAATCAAGACAGAAGATTTGTAAGTAGCAGAGTGGCATAGGCTGGGGTTCATATAACCATGGGTACCAGTTCTGGCTCAGCTATGTGTAACCCTGGGGAATTACTTTAATGCCAGTTTTTCCATCTGTAAAATGGGTATAATAACATTTTGGAGGGTAGTCATGAGAATAAATAAGCAAGCATATGCAGAGCACTTAATACAGTTCCCAGAATATAGTAGCTTAATAAACAGCATGTACTGTAATTCCCGTTACTGTAGCTTATTCCTGACACTCCACTCCAGGAGAAGAACCTCTCATCATATCCACATGAAACTATTAACTCTCGGTTGGTTAACCAACTCCTGGTACCTGGAAAGCAGGCAGATCAAGAACTGCGAAGCTGTTGAAGAAACGCAAACTCTGGATGGCCACTTGGACTGTGCTCTGAGCGTAGCTCTCCTTGGGACTGGCAGTGCTGGGGTCCAAGATCGTGCCGTGGAAGAGGACGCAGTACAGCATGTGCAGAACTCCAGCCAGGTCTGTGGCCTGAAGAGCAGCTGCCAGCCCTGTGGGATCCTGGCGATTATCATCAAATATGCTGTACGACCTGACAAAGAAACATTCAACTCTTTAAGAGAAATCTACTTAAAGGATGTTAGCATTTTTACAGGTCAAACGGAACAAGACAAGCAGACCGTTAAAAGCAAACCATGTGAGCTGTGTAGGGAGGTAATAAGAAACCTCAAGGAATAAAGGCAGCCCTCCCCCGCCCCGGTGCACTGTGGCTTGCCCTTTTCTCCAGCTGGGAGGCCAGGCTGCTGCGCTACTGGCAAGGGAGCTCGCTGCGGCCAGTGCTGAGGCCGCTATTGCCCCTGGGCCCTTTGCAGTCTGGCCAGCCCCACTGTATTTAGACTCCAGGTCTGCAGGAACTGGACAGAGTCCATGGGAGCTGCTGAGACTTGGAAGTCAGGAACACCATGGCTTGCTTTCTGGATACACAAGGGGGTCTTCTCAGGGGAAGCAGTTATCTGGAAAGCATGAGGCTTCAAAATCCCAGCAGTGTGCTGGTATACTGTGACATGGAGACACTTCAACTGCTTCTGAAGGCATAGTTCTCTCATCAAGGAGCACTGGAAGGATAGGTTGCAGGGGCCAGATTCCCAAGAACAAGCTGGTGCTGGATTGGCTTTACACAAACCACCTTGGAGTCAGCTTAGCAACAACGGCAGGCAATGCTCTGGATAAGCAAGAAGCAGTGGCAGAGGCAAACGGTTCCTCAAGTCAGCAGGAAGTGGTGGTGTTCAGTCGCCAAGTCTGCCTGACTCTTTGTGATCCCACGGACTGCAGCACGCCAGGCCTCCCTGTCCCTCACCGTCTCCTGGAGTTTGCCTAAGTTCACGTCCATTTCATTGGTGAGGGTTTGTTAAATTTGTCTCACTCCTGAACTCGGGTATACATAGACTCTCTAGTGACCACGAGCCACACTCCATTCACCCCCTTTTCGCCCCTAGAAACCACATCCAGGTTTCTCTCCCCTTCTCACGGCCAGCATGCTTCAGGTGGAGCCCCCTCCCTATTTTCTCTGGCACAAGGGTGAATGGGTCTAAGGTAAGGGGTACATTCTATTTCTCTGATGGTTCAGCAAGGTTTGGGGATGGCATGCGTCACTGTCAGAGCTGATGGAATGGAGGGAGATTTTTGTGCTGAAGTGCCTGGAAAGAAGGCCTCACTTTTCCTCCCAGGGTCTGAATCAGAGAGGGAAGGTCGGTAGCTGCGGCAGCCACGTGCTCTACCCGCTGCCCAAGTGCTCAGGTCTCTCAGCGTTGTTCCCAGTGGCTCAGTCACCTTCCTTCATGGGACAACACCTCTTTACGTTTCCGTCACAGGTTGATGCCCTTCCCTACTTCCAACACTAACTCAGGTTCCTCCCGACCTTCCCCTTTCTACTGTTATTGTTCCTTTCAACAGGAGTCTAGGAGGGGAGCGAGGCACTGAAGATCTACGCTTATCTTGTACACTTGCCCAGAAGCACAGAAGAGATGCCTCGAAGTAACTACAAATTTGAAAGTGCTGGCTGGCAAGTTTCTAGTATCTTGTCTGGTTTTCTAATCCATAACTTATCCCTAAAGGGATTATTTGATTCATTCTGATTTGCTAGTTTCATCAGAGTTTTATTCATAGCCATAGTAAGCACTTCCTGAATGGGCACTATTTCTGGTATTGCGAAGAACGTGGCATGACTCTGACACTTGTCTCTTCTCAAGAAAGCAGCTCTTACGAAATACTACCATCTCGTCTGCATGGCAGGACCTGCTAACTACACTCACACCTCCCACCCTGCCTCACTCCTAGTTCTTCATAGGTGGTGCAGAATGTATGGTTCTCCTGATTGCACGCATGACACAACTGAGACCCTCAGAGATTCAGTGAGATGTTTGAAGTCATAAATATTTGTCAGTGGCAAAGGCAGGGGTACCACCAAATATTCTGACCCTTTAAAGGTGGTACTTTGTCCAAACACCAAAACATCTAGGCCAAATAGGTGACCTCTTCTTTTATCTCCATGTCTTCTCTTAAATAAAGTCTTGGGATACACTGAACACTGTTAAACAAATTACACAGATTGTAATGTAATTCTGCATCATCATAGAGGGACACTTTCTGTCTTACGGGATTCAATAAAAATGGAAAGTTAAGAAATGTTATTTATTTGCTTAGAGATATATTTGAACCTCTACACAAACTGTTAGCTAATGTCAGTTCAGTTTGCCCTTTCTTCCATTCTAGCCCTAAGAATTAGGGGTCAGACCCTGACTAAAGACTGAGTAGAGTTTAATCTCTCCAAGTGGAGATTAATGTGCCTGAGTTTATTATATAGATTCCAAAAAGGGGTCTGTGTTTGTTTAACCAACGCCTTTTAGAACCAATGACAAGTCAGAAGACATTTCTCCCTAAGTTAATTTCTAATAGGCTTTCAGAAGCTTGGAGCTGAGTGACATCATGGCTGGTGACAAGTTTTTTCTGCGATTTGCTCTGTGATTCAGCATGGCGACCTCCCTCTTATTGCCTCTGCTGTTTTTAACCTGATTAGCATCATATTCAAATGCAGATATTCAGGGATATAGCATTATCATTTAGAACACTTTGTAATAGTTAATCTTTGCAAGCATTTATGAAATGACATGACTTCACTGCTACTATTTCTTCAAAAGAACAAATTTTTTTAAAAGGCAGCAAGTGAAGATCATAGTAGTTTCTCTCCACTCCTTCCCCACCCCACCCTGACCGCCCCCCAGCCATTAGGAAAACATGAAACTATAAAACAACATAGCTTAGGATCTTTTCCAATATTCTTCTGATGAAATAAAAATGCTGATTNCCCTGGTGACCTGTCTCTTATACACATCTAGATCATAGTAGTTTCTCTCCACTCCTTCCCCACCCCACCCTGACCGCCCCCCAGCCATTAGGAAAACATGAAACTATAAAACAACATAGCTTAGGATCTTTTCCAATATTCTTCTGATGAAATAAAAATGCTGATTCAGAAAAATCAATTAAATTAGCATTCAAGAACTCAGATGTGGAAATGGTTCAAAATGTATATAATATTGCTTTGTGGAAAGGATGATTCATTTCAAACTGAGACTATAGAATATACAGAGTGGAGGGGAGAGACCGGGCTTGCTGACTTCATTTGACTTCCACAGGACAAATGTGGACCTGAAAGGACTTTAGAGAATGTTTACTTTTGATTTAGTCTGAAATACGGATAATTTGTCCATGAACAGGCCACTGGCTCCTGTTGGTCTTAAATGTCAGTTATAATCACTTTAAGCCTAAATGTTTATAATAAAAAAGTAAAAGGCCTTATTCATATCAGGTGCAGGTTATAAAGTTTTCTTTTCAAAATACATGGAAGATATAAAAAATCAGATCTGAAATTTTATGTTATATCCTAAGATCTCAATTTTACTGGATTTTAAAGTGTTTTTGTTTGGTCTCTAAAATTAGGTATGTTCATTTTTGTTCATTAAACTGGGCCATCAGTACTCCTGCACAGTTCTTGAAAACCCTACTTTGCTTTAAAGGAGAGTATAGTTAGGCAAAAAAAAAAAAAAAAAAAA